>LT669790.1:27800156-28400156 GCA_900128785.1 Arabis alpina
TAGAGATGACCGTCTGGCTGACCTGCTGACACAGTTATTGGAGCGGTTACCGGGTGCGGTGCCAGTGCAGGCTCCAGTGGTGCCACGAGTGGCAGAAGTGCAGCCGAGGGCTGCGGTTGCTGAGGAGGTTCCGTCGTATATCCGTATGATGGAGCAGATGCAGAGGATCGGTACGGGTTCTTTTGCGGGTAGTGTGAAGCCTGAGGAGGCTGATGAGTGGCGGATGCGAGTGGTGCGGAACTTTCGTTCGATTAGGTGTCCCGAGGGATACAAGGTTGATTTGGCGGTCCATTATTTGGACGGTGATGCACATCTCTGGTGGAGGAGTGTGGCGGCTAGATGGGCCGGGACTGCGATGGCGTGGTCAGATTTTGTGACGGAGTTCAACTCCAAGTTCTTTCCTCAGGAGGCGTTGGATCGTTTAGAGGCGAGGTTCTTGGACTTGACTCAGGGCACGAGATTGGTGCGGGAGTATGACGTGGAGTTTAACAGACTTTTGGGTTATGCTGGTAGGAGCTTTGAGGATGAGCAGGCTCAGGTTCGGAGGTTCTTGCGAGGACTTCGGCCAGATTTACGGACTCGGTGCAGAGGCATCAGGTTCGCGAGTAGAGTGGAGCTGGTAGAGGTGGTTGCGCAGATCGAGGAGGATCTGAGGGAGCAGGCTGCGATTGTAGTTCCAGCTGTTCAGCCTCGGAGGCCTCAGCAGCAGCAGGTGCAGCAGGCAGGTCCTGGCAAAGGCGGCAAGCCTGCGCAAGGACAGAAGAGGAAGTGGGAAGGTGCTTCGGGATCGGGCCAAAGTGGCCGAGGCTGTTACATTTGTGGGAGTCTAGACCACCAGAGGGCGAGTTGCCCGAAGCGGAGTGAGGTTCGAGGAGTTCGGACGTGCTATCAGTGTGGGGAGTCGGGGCACATCAGACCGAACTGTCCGAAGTTGCAGCCGTTGGCAGTGGCAGTGGTCCAGCCAGTAGCTCAGTATGGGCCGGTGCAGCCTTTGGATCAGATCGCGGCGATGGAGCGTCCGCCGGCTATTGCAGCGCCGGGAGAACCGAGCTCTAGACCGATCACAGGTAACTTTCTAATTCAGACTTTGTAAATTAAGTAGTGTAGAATGCTTAGTGCTTGTGTTAGATTGTTTGCCTGTGATAGAAAGTTAGGTTGCTTAGCACTTGGGAATTGTGTAGGGACCTTGTTTGTAGGTGGGTGTGAATCCCACGTGTTGTTTGATTCTGGAGCATCGAATTGCTTCGTTACTCCGGACCATGCCGAGAGAAGTGGTATCCGGAGTGACGCTGGTGAGCGGACTGGACCGGTTATGGTTGCTGGAGGTGAATTTCTAGCTACGCACGGCCGGGCGAAGGAGGTGGACATTCTGGTAGCGGGAGAGTTGATGCCAGCTGACTTAGTGATTAGTCCGGTGGAACTGTACGATGTTATCCTGGGTATGGATTGGTTGAATCGGTACAGAGTCCATCTGGATTGTCACCGGGGTCGAGTGGTATTTGAACGTGAAGGTGGCAGGTTGGTTTATCAAGGAGTAAGACCGACTTCAGGAAGTCTCGTGATCTCCCTTGTCCAAGCTGAGGCGATGATTGAGAGAGGTTGTGAGGCTTGCTTGGCCACGATTGTAATGCCGGAAGCTGTTGGTGGGGTTGCTGTGAGAGATATTCGGGTCGCTCGGGATTTCGAAGATGTCTTTCAGTCGTTGCAGGGATTACCACCATCTCGGTCGGATCCTTTCACGATTGAGTTAGAACCCGGAACGACGCCGTTGTCAAAGGCGCCTTACCGAATGGCTCCAGCAGAGTTAGCGGAATTGAAGAAGCAGTTGGAGGACTTATTGGAGAAGGGGTTTATTCGACCAAGTACTTCACAGTGGGGAGCACCGGTGTTGTTTGTGAAGAAGAAAGATGGTAGTTTCCGGTTGTGCATCGATTATCGAGGTCTTAACCGAGTCACTGTGAAGAACAAGTATCCTCTTCCGAGAATTGATGAGTTGTTAGATCAGTTGAGAGGGGCTACTTGGTTTTCTAAGATTGACTTGGCATCCGGTTACCACCAAATTCCGATCGACGAAGCAGATGTTCGGAAGACGGCTTTCAGGACTCGGTATGGGCATTTTGAGTTTGTAGTGATGCCATTCGGGTTAACGAATGCACCTGCGGCATTTATGAGGTTGATGAACGGAGTTTTCCAGGAGTATCTGGATGAGTTCGTAATCATCTTCATTGATGATATTCTGGTCTATTCGAAGAGTCTGGAGGAACATGAGGTTCATTTGAGGAAAGTTCTGGAGAAGTTGCGGGAACAGAAGCTGTTTGCGAAGTTGAGTAAGTGCAGTTTCTGGCAGAGAGAGATGGGATTTTTAGGCCACATCGTTTCTGCAGAAGGGGTTTCGGTGGATCCGGCGAAGATTGAGTTTATCCGAGATTGGCCTAGACCGAGGAATGCAACTGAGATCAGGAGTTTTCTTGGGTTGGCAGGCTATTATCGGAGATTCGTCAAGGGTTTTGCGAGTATGGCTCAGTCCATGACGAAGCTGACGGGAAAGGATGTTCCTTTTGTGTGGTCGGCGGATTGTGAGTTGAGTTTCGCGAAGCTGAAAACGATGTTGACTAGTACACCAGTATTGGCGTTGCCTGAACCGGGTGAGCCTTATGTGGTGTACACAGATGCTTCGGGAGTTGGCTTGGGTTGTGTGCTGATGCAGCTGGGAAAGGTGATTGCTTATGCTTCAAGGCAGTTGAGGAAGCACGAAGGCAATTATCCTGTCCATGACTTAGAGTTGGCGGCAGTGATCTTCGCGTTGAAAATCTGGAGGTCTTACTTGTATGGTGGCAGAGTTCAGGTGTTCACTGATCATCATAATCTGAAGTACATTTTTACTCAGCAGAATTTAAATGTGCGACAGAGGCGATGGTCGGAGTTGTTGGCTGATTACGACTTGGACATTGTTTACCATCCGGGTAAGGCTAACACTGTAGCAGATGCTCTTAGTCGGAGAAGGTATGATTCATCTCAGGAGCGGGATGTGGAGAATTTGGTGAGTGTGCTTAGTACTTTGAGGTTGTGCGTTACTTCAGAGGAACCGTTAGGGTTAGCGGCGGCAGATCAGGCGGATCTATTGAGCAGGATCCGGGTAGCTCAGGAGAAGGATCCGGTGTTGTTAGATCTCTCCAAGGCTACGGGTTCCGAATATCAGGCTTCTGCTAATGGGACTATCTTAGTGCATGGACGAGTCTGTGTTCCTAAGGATGAGGACTTGAGGCAGGAAATTCTGAGAGAAGCTCATGCGAGTAAGTTTTCGATTCATCCGGGAGGGACTAAGATGTACCGGGATTTGAAACGGTATTATCATTGGGTCGGGATGAAGAGAGATGTGGCAGATTGGGTTGCAGCTTGCAATGTGTGTCAGTTAGTGAAGGCTGAGCACCAAGTTCCTAGTGGCTTATTGCAGAGTCTACCCATTCCAGAGTGGAAGTGGGACATGATTACCATGGATTTCGTGGTAGGGTTGCCGGTTTCTCGGACCTATGACGCGATTTGGGTGATTGTGGATCGTCTGACTAAGTCAGCACATTTTCTGGCCATTAAGAAGACAGACGGAGCGGAGGTCTTGGCTAAGAAGTATGTGAAGGAAATTGTGAGGTTGCATGGAGTGCCAGCGAGTATTGTGTCGGATCGAGATCCGAGGTTTGCTTCAGTGTTCTGGAGAGCTTTTCAGGCTGAGATGGGCACTAAGGTGCACATGAGTACAGCTAATCATCCGCAGACGGATGGGCAGTCCGAAAGGACGATTCAGACACTGGAAGATCTGTTGAGGATGTGCGTGCTAGATTGGGGTGGTCATTGGGCGGATCACTTGAGTTTGGTGGAGTTCGCATATAACAACAGTTTTCAGGCGAGTATCGGAATGGCTCCTTTTGAGGCGTTGTATGGGAGGCCATGTCGTACTCCGCTATGTTTTACCCAAGTGGGGGAGAGGAGCATCTTTGGGGCTGATTTTGTTCAGGAGACGACGGAGAAGATCCGTATTGTGAAGCTGAACATGAAAGAAGCTCAGGATCGGCAGAAGAGTTATGCCAATAGGAGAAGGAAAGAGTTGGAGTTTACAGGCGGAGATCGAGTGTATCTCAAGATGGCGATGATGCGGGGTCTGAACAGGTCCATATCCGAGGATAAGCTGAGTACGAGGTACATGGGTCCGTTCCGGGTTGTGGAGCGTGTGGGACCAGTTGTTTATCGGTTGGAGCTGCCTCCGATTATGGAGAAATTCCATGATGTGTTTCACGTTTCGAAACTCAGGAGATGCTTGCATGCTTCTGAGGAGGTAGCAGTGACGATTCCTGCAGATCTTCAACCAAATCTGACTGTAGGGTTGAGGCCGGTTAGGATTCTTGAGAGAAGTATCAAGGTTCTGCGCCGGAAGAGAGTGCCGTTGTTGAGAGTCTTGTGGGACTGTGACGGTATTCAGGAGGAGACTTGGGAACCAGAGGCAAAGATGGAAGCGAAGTTCAAGAAGTGGTTCGAGAAGCAAGCAGTAGGGTGAATTCGTTTTTCTTTGTGGTTTCCAGTTTCAGTTTTTGTGTTGTGATCACCGTGTGTGGTGAGGTTATTGGTTGTGGACTTTGGTATTTTCATTAAGTTGTAATGATTATGACATTTTTCCAGTGAATAAGAAGTGTTTTCTTATGTGTTTGACTTTGAGAGTCATGTGTTTGTGGTTAGAGAACCCCGAAATGGAAGTTTTATTGCGGATAGAACTTGCCAGTTTCGGTGGAGACTCTAGCGGTTTGTGTGTGTGTGTGTGAGAGAGTCTCGGAATAGAAGTTTTACGGTGGTTAGAACTGTCTAGTTCCGGGTAGACTCTGCGGGGACATCCGGGGTGAGGGATGGTCCGGGTGATCTGTGATGATCACGTTAGTGATGGTATTCCGGGAGGGGAATATCATGAGAGACCTTAGGAGGTAGTTCCGGTCAGAGGTGCATTATAGACGTTAGGAATTGATTGCATAGCTCAGAGATTGACATCAGTCTTTCTTGGAGATTAGTCTCCGGCAGATCTTGAGAGATGCGTCTCTCCGGGGGATAGTGGGTTCCCCGCATACCGATCGTTCGTCAGGACTGCGCGGACTGAGATCGTGAGGGTATGGGGATAGTTTGGGAGGTTGCGACCTCTGGCAGATCTCTGCATACCGAGAGCTTGATAGACTGTGTGTCTTGATGGATTGAGGTGTGTGGAGATGATTGAGTATCGAACACCGTCAGGACTGCGCGGACTGAGGTGGGTTGATACTAGACACCTAGAGCCGAGGGGTGACGATCCCGAAGCTAGATGGTGGTTATGAGTTATGAGCAATCAATGTCTGAGACGGATCTATGTGCATAGGACGGATGAGAACCTCGAGAGGGTCTGGGAGATGTAGTCTCCGGTGTTACTAGCGGGTTAGGCCAGGGTAGATTATTGAGTAGTATTAGAGGATTCGAGGACGAATCCCGTTTTAGTGGGGGAGAATTGTGACGCCCGTGAACCATTTTTTTAGGAAAATGGAGGGGCTGTCGATCGACACACGTAGTGTCTGTCGATCGACAGGGCTCTTAAGGGCTGTCGATCGACACACCTAGTGGTTGTCGATCGACAGGTGCTCGAATTGGCTGGTTTTCTGGTTCGATTTAAGTTGTTCGATTGGACCGGGCCAGTTTGGGTAAACCCTAGGGCTTCGTATTTAAGGGTTTTTGGCCGCATGTGAGCGAACAAAAGTCCCAAAAATCAGAAACAGAGAGTTTGAGAGGAGTTTCTCTTGTTCCTGATAGTTTGTGGATTAGGGTTTCGTTCTTGATCGATTTGAAGAGGAATTTCGTGGTGATTGTAGCTGAATCTGTTTCTAGCCTCATTATCCAGCAAATTCTATCCGAAAATCTAAGGTGAGTGCGTGACCATGGCTTCTGGGCCGGTGGATTCGTTAGAGTTGTATGGTGGTAGGTTAAAACTGGTTGATTGTGATGATTGATGTTGTTTCTGTGTGTTTTGTGGTGTATGGATTGTTGGATTGTGTTTGTTGTGCAGGTTTCGTGTTATCGCAGAGGAGGAATCGATCCGAGAGGATAATTGATCGATCTCCTATGAATCTGCGACGACCTGTCGATCGACAGCCCTTGGGTGTGTCGATCGACAGGGTCACACGAGGCTGTCGATCGACACCTAGAGGTTGTGTCGATCGACAGGTGATCGAGGAGCTGTCGATCGACACCTAGAGGTTGTGTCGATCGACAGGGTCCCGTGGAGCTGTCGATCGACAGGCACCGTGGGTGTGTCGATCGACAGGGTCCAGTTGAGCTGTCGATCGACAGGCACAGGGGGTGTGTCGATCGACAGGCGTGAACAGGGCTGTCGATCGACACCTAGTGGTAGTGTCGATCGACAGGCTGCCTGTTGGGCTGTGGTTGAGCCGTGTTGTTGTGTTTGCTTTGTGTGTTGTTTGATGCGTGTTTGCCTGAGCGGATCCATCGCGTCTGTGTGCGCAGTCGTAGATGGGAGGACCGTCTCACTGGGTATTTGTGAGGACCGTGTTGTTGTGTTTGCTTTGTGTGTTGTTTGATGCGTGTTTGCCTGAGCGGATCCATCGCGTCTGTGTGCGCAGTCGTAGATGGGAGGACCGTCTCACTGGGTATTTGTGATAATACTCACGCATCTCTTTTATCCATGTGGTGCAGGTAAAGGCAAATTGTGATCGTGGAATCATGGCAACGAAGAGGGAGATGATCTAGGGTCTCGGTTTTCGTGCTTTGTGTTGTTGTTAATTTCATTTCTGTTTTAGAACTCCGCTAGGTTGCTGGTTTTATCGCATTGGAATTTGTTATTGGAATTGTTTGGTTTAGATATAATGGAATTCTTATTTTGGTTATCCGCTGTTGTTTGATTGTCTGTGTTGCTTGGTTGTTGAGGATAGCATTTATGGGAATGCTAGTCCGAGACCAAAGGTTTATTGTTAAAAAAAAAACGGGTCGGGTCGCTTCATCAAATATCCGGTATATGGCTCAAAGATACAAAAATGGAAGACTGCGTATATAACCAAAAATTTGTCTCCAATTTTTAAACATATAACTTAATTATTATTTTAATATTTATTTAGTAGATAATTCGTGTTTCCAAAACTGTTTGGTAATATGCATTATAATAGCCAAGTTAGTATTGTAGGTTCAAATAATATTTAGGTAGTGATATTTTATATGTAAAAATTTAATAATATTAATTACGTTAATTAGATGAGTAAACTTATTTAGTTTTTATTTGAATATAGAAATCAATGTATTTAGTGTGTTTGGATATAAATATAGTAGTAGTTAATACTAGTTTTAGTTTGTTCGGGTATAAAGATTAAGTTATTTTGAAGTGTTTGAATATGAGTATAATAGGAGTTAGTGATTTTAATTAATTAAATCAAAAATATAAGAAAAAATTAGAACTTGACACATAAGCTCAAAATACATCTCCTTTAATATATAGTAGAAGATACGAGGCAATTTTTCCAAACTATATTTTCCAATGTGGTTTATTATATTACCAGGAAACTACAACAAGATCCCGTGGTATTTAAAAATTTTCATCGGCTTTATATCTCTTTTAATTTTTTACAATGTTTTTAAAACCGGACCGGCGACCGAACCGGACAAGCTTTTGGGTCATGGGTCAATGTGGTTTGACCGGATCGAACCGGGTCGAACCGGGTTTAATAGTTTAAAAAAATATATATATATAAATAGTTTTTTTATAACTATAATACCCAAATATATAGTAATATATTTAAATAAACATATTTCTAAAAATTATTCATGAAAAACATCATTTAAATAACAAAAATATTATTCATAAACAAAGATTAGTGACAAATAATTAAGTTTATATGTAAAAAAAAATTAAAAACATTAAATCATAACAAAAATTAACTAAATTTAAAACAAGTATTTGTTTTTATAAATTTTTAATTATAAAAAAATTAAATATGAAAAATATAAAAAAATGAAAATTTTCAAAAAAAAAAAAAAAAAAATCAAACCCGGATCGACCTAAACCGGGTAGCTGGCCGGTTCACGGTTGAACCCGGTCCGACCCCGGTCCTGTCCGGTTTTCAAAACACTGATTTTTTAGTAAAAATTCCAGATTACAAAATCAGAAAGATCTCGTGGTCCACACTTGACAACTTCGCATAACATGTGGTGGGAAAAAAATCGTGCAAAGCACAAAACTAGTTTATTAATTTAGTAAAAAAGACAAATTAACTAATTTAGTGTCCCAATAAACTTTACTTTTTTTTATTTTTTGGATGATTTTACTATTTTTTTGTAAAAATGGTATAATGAATTATCCAATTCAAAAGTCTCACAGAATAAAAACATTTAAAATTCTAAACTTTAGAATTGTAAACTTTAAAAAAAATTATGACCCTAACAAATCTTAAATCCGAATATAACATAGTTTTTTTTTTTTGCTTTATGGTAACTTCGAAGCTCGGGTCTAAACTCTAATTTCGGTGGGCCTGTAGTCAGCTTTCAGTCTATTTTCTTTGAAAATATCTCTCCTCCGAAATGGACTTGAACTACTTTCTTACTTTTGAATATAATATAGTTAACCCAAAATATAAATGATATTTAAAAAAATGTCATTTTTGTTGTGAATAAGAGATGAGAAAGAGAGAATTGTGTTGTATTATTCCATGATAAGTACAAAGTATATATAGGGTACAATACTTGGAGAGGAAGTAGGGTTTAAGAATATTCTAAAACATGAGTCTCTAATGGGCATCAACTAAATGAGTTTATAACACTCCCCCTTGGATGCCATTAGAGTATAAATAATCATAATACGCATAAGATGCTGCCTCATTAAAACCTTACCAGGAAAACCCAATTGGGACATAACTACGCGTTTTTACTCCCCCTGATGAGTGCATAACTTGAAATTTTCGTGATGATGCAAACTTGTTTCTTGAAAGTAATAGTTGGAAGTGTCTTGAAAATAAGTCCACCAAAGTTTCATTTGAACAACCTCTTAAACATGTACACCGCCATTCTTCTGCAACTCATCGGTTTTCTAGATGATTCATCTGGATCATTCTCTTTGTTTCTGTAGATATCATTTAGGATGACATGCTTATAGGAGATTGATAGACTTTCATATATCATTATAATGATAATTGACATTCCTCTATAAGTGTCTATCATTTGCGTGTTCTTTGATGTCTCGTTAAAAACTTTGTCATAGAAAAACCCTATGGGATAAAAACTATGATAAGAGAAAAAGAGTACATCCACTCACATCATTATATTTTTCCCCTTCGGAAACATCTTCTTCAAGAGATGAATTCCGATCATATATGCTATCTCTTTTGAATTATAATAAGAATAGCCTTAATGAACAAACTCATATGATATCTCATATCATTGGACTTCTGGTCTCATTTCTTTATAAAAGACATATTTTGGTCTATTTGGACTTTAAGCCTAAATCTCATATATGTACAACTTTCTAAACATTTCTCTTGTACATAATATTCATACTCTTCTTGTAAAAGCTATTAGATTTTACTTTCTCTTTTGTCAAACACATATTTCAACCATGAAATAAATTACTGAATTGCGCTAATCTCATTTTATGTATTGTACTTCATGACCATATATGAGCATTTTCTGTAATATCTTGCAAGGATCTTTTACGATACCATATTTTTTGCTAGATATTCAACCTAAGATATCGGAAGATATTTTATCTTTCCAAGGTTATTTTCTCAAATCCTTTCTTCATATATTTCACTGTATAAAGATCTCTTCAGGAGTTCTAATGATGTTCAAATCATCAACATACATTATAAAAAATCCTTTTCCAAATCTCGTTAACAATGTATAAACTCATAAAATTCAAAATGAGTTTGCTTATTGCTTATAGCAATTTAAATCCTTCGGGGATTTTCATATAAATATCAATTTCTGGTGATCTTTTATCATATATTATTATCATCGTATTGTTTATGATAACTCTGCCGGAGTTTCAATGATCTTTAAACTAGGGATCTATAATCTTTTGATATATACATGGGTACATTGATTAACCTTATGAAATTCACTTTCAGGTTATACCCCATGTAACATTTTTGATTCGATCGAATAACTAAATTTTCTGATAATAAACTTTTGAAATCATTAATCCTCCATGGATATATCCTTCTGGGATTTTCACAAATTTCATTATCCAGTGGATCGTATAAATAAAATATGGACTATATCCATTAAACATAAATCAAGTCATTCTTTTTTCTTGCCATATTGATAATTAACTTGAAAGTAGTTGCATCCACCACATGAGAGTAAACCTCTTAATAAGCTAAAGTTCAAGATCTTGTGAAATTTTCACAATTCTTTCACATAAAGACTTGTTTATCTTCCACTGAATTTACACTTCAAGTGTATGGACTACTGGTCCAAAATTCTCTACAATAGATTATAATTATAAGTCTATTTCTTTCTTTCTATGATTGCCAATCATTACTTTGCGTACACTTTTCAATAGACTTTCATGATCCTCTTTTTCATAATTTCAACTGCTTTCTCGATGCATGCAAAAATATTACGACGTCGATTTTGCTTTTCGATTCCATTTTATTCAGACATGACATGAACGACTTTACTATTTGAGATCTCCTTATTCTCAGGTACCTGAATTTCTTTCGATGTCATGTTTCTCTTCTGGAGATAATTTATTATATATGTTTCCTCAATCTAACCATTGTGAATTATGCTCCTTTTCTTTTTGATGATGTTTATCTTTGGAATCAAATAGGTCTATTACGCTTCATACGATCTTTAGACTCATTAACAGATTGATATTGTCCTTCTAAGACATCAATTTTAATTGGAGCATTACAACTGATATGTGACTTTATAACTCTATATGGGTCATCAAAAGCATATGGCAATCAATGCTATAAGCTATGGAAATGAATTATCCTTTGGATTTCTAATTTACATTCTTTTGTCCGAGGATCAATGATAATTCATTCCAACTTATTTTCTTTTCCAGCTGTTTATTTTCTCCCCTAATGTTGGAAAGACTGATTTATTACAGTCTACAAATCAAGTCTTACTTAAATCCTTCAAGAATGGCTCTAGATTATTAATACCAATGGAGATTTATATCCGACATATATTCCCATCTTTATTTAAGGATCTATCTTAAAACTCTGTGGTGGAGCAACTGGAATGTATATTGTACATCCAAAATCCTAAATGGAAAATAACTTAAATGGAAAATAACTTAAATGGAAAATAACTGGTTATGACCCAAAACCAATTACAATAGGGGACAAATATTGATTATTTATTGGCATGATGCGAATTATGTATGAACATGTGCTACCGGATGTTCAACATTTATCCCAATTGATGTTGTAATCATCAAAGGTTCATGAATTCACTAGAGTTATTAAGATGCACGATGAGTGATCAGCCCTGTAACATCTCAACATTTTAGAAAATTCATAGATTTCAATTCTATTAGCCTCATAAAAACCATATATTAATTTACCTTATGAGTAACATCACATGACAAATCATTATGAAAAATCTTCTGGTTCTTCAATGATTGTCTATATATATTATTTTTCGCATCAGTATTGAATCATAATGGTCTAACCGATTCATGCCAAATAAAAATATATTTCGTAAACTTCTGGTTTACTATATCTTTTCATCTCTATTCTACGAATCTTTGTGTAGTACAAAATACAAGTAGTTTCACGAAAATACTTTTGCTCTCGGGAAATACTTGTAATTTAAAGGTGTTTATACACTAAGAGGTTTGGGGTTGGAACCCGTAATCCGCCATACCCGAAACTACAACATGTAATATTAGTTTCGTTCCAAGCGCCGTTCGAATCAGTGACCTCTAAACCACAATATCCCTACTTTTCTCTAAACACTAACAACAATGCAATCAAGTGGTTAGTGTCCTAGTGGTCTTGCGGCTTGAAAAGTAGTCTTCAAAGTCACAAATTCAACTTCACTTGGAATAGATGATTTACGCCTTAAACTTGGTATTATCAATAGCTAGTCTCGGACACCAAAGAGATTATGAATCAAAGATCCAGAACTTCCACGATTTATTAAAAAAAAACAGTGCAACATCTTCAGTATCAATACGCAAGTCATAGAGGAGACGAAGAAGTGATATATTAAGGGACGAAATATTTCATTAGAGATGCTGATTTTTTTTTTAAATTTTTCAACCATCAAATGAATGTGGTTTAATAACATCTTTCTGACTATGCACCACGTTAGAGATATTCCCTTTTTTGTGGAGATTGCCATTTAATTTGCCAGTAGTGATTATTAATGTTTTTTATAAAATAATAATTAATAATGTTGCAAACTCAAAAAACGTTGTCAAAAACTGGTCACATGTCTCTCCCCTTACTATAGTCTATATATCTACATTTTCTCTTTGACAAACCACGACAAGAGTTACTAAATTAATCTCAAACAAAAAAACCTTTATCTTAACGTCGTCGTTTTGAAATCCTTTGCATCAACAATGCATCATCGTCTTCATGCAATCGAAGCTTTTGCTTTTCTTGTCCTTGTTCTCTTCTCTTCCATTGCTTCTGCAGCTATTGTCGAACATGTTTTCCAAGTATATATTCACCAATCAACCACTCTCTTTAGATTACCAATTATTTCTTGTGCATATTTATCATTTTTTTCTTCTCATATGTTTCTTTTATACAGTTAATAATTTCAAACAAATATTAACATTACACTATTTCAAACAAATATTAACATTACACTATTTCAACAAATTACCCAAAATATTACCGTGCCTTCTCTAACGTGCATGCAAGTGTTTTCCTCCAATTATTGGTGAATATAAAACCCTGTCCGAGTTTAGTAAAACTTTATAGCTTTCCAGCATTATTTAAACATTTTATCCTACTATAGGCCTGTTCGTTTCGCAGCCGCAGCGGCTTGCGGCTGCGTCATGCGGTAAAATGTTGTTCGTTTGCCTGCCGCGGGTACCTGCGGCTGCGTCATGCGGCCAGACGCTGCGGCTTGCGTCACGAATTTTTGGCCGCAGCTAAATTCAGCGTCTGCGTTTAAAAATTAGCGTTACGGCCAAAATTTCAGCCGCAGCCGCAGCGGCAGACAAACGAACAACAATTAGACCCTGCGTCTGGCCGCATGACGCAGCCGCAGCCGCAGCGGCAGACAAACGAACAACAATCGCAGCGTATGGCCGCATGACGCAGCCGCAAGCCGCTGCGACTGCCAAACGAACAGGCCTTATGTTGTACATTTTAAAATACATTTATATTTGTATTTAGTTGTAATATATGTTGAGATAATATTAACGACGTCTACTTATACTTTTGGCTCTTGTATCCTTTGCTTATATCCCCTCTTTTGGTTCCTATATTGTTTGTATGTCTGGATCTCTCTTTTTATTATAATCAGACGGAAAAAAAAAATATTAACGACGTCTAACAACAGGTGAAAAACGTAATGGTGAAACCGTTGTGCAAAGAGCAAATGATACCGAGTGTTAACGGAACTCTTCCCGGTCCAACGATAAACGTTAGAGAAGGAGACACTCTTGTGGTTCATGTCATCAACAACTCAACTTACAATATAACCATCCATTGGTAATTAACTAACATATTGATCTCAATATTATTTCATCACATTTTTGTGTTTAATAAAAATTTATTTCTTGATTAGGCATGGAGTGTTTCAATTAAATAGCTCATGGATGGACGGGGCAAATATGATAACTCAATGTCCAATTCAACCAAGTAATAACTTCACGTATCGATTCGATATCACCGGACAAGAAGGTACATTGTTTTGGCACGCACACGTACTTAATATACGAGCCACGGTTCATGGAGCTCTAATCATCCGTCCACGATCCGGCCGTCCTTACCCTTTTCCTAAACCCTACAAGGAAGTTCCTCTCATTTTTGGTAAGCGTTCCCTTTTAAAAGCCGAAATTTTAAGAAGCAAAATAGGAGTTATTAGGTCGGTCGATTGTTTTTTTAATAGAAACGAAACTGATAGATTTGAAAAAAACATTAGTAGTGAAAAAGTTTTTCTCAATTTTATTTATTAGTTAATAGATTTATTTATACAAAAATATAACTTGTCTAACAAGTTTGTTTACATATATGAAATAAAAAATATAATGTATAAACAAATATTAACTTTTCTCATTTTCGATATTGACAATTTTCCGAAATATTTCAATAATTTTGGTAGGTCATCTTGACCGTTTAATATGGATTGGTCTCGATCTCCCAATACACGAATAGTAAAAAACATGTTTGTTCAAAAATTCTTTTCTTCTTCTTTTCAATTTGATATTTTATGAATATTGAACATTAAGTCAATGTTGCAAGTTAATACGATTTGTTTTGAAACATGAAATACACGACAGATCTATAATTAAAATTTAAAACTATCATTATATTGGGTCAATCACGTGAGGTCAACCACGTGGTCAGTGTTGCCTATATGATTCTTTAAAATCAGTGTTCTAAAATACGTTATATGCTAGACGTACGGTCGACCACCGTATAGCGTATAGACGTATATACGGTGAATATTTTTTGAAATAAATATATGTATAATAGAATAAATATAATAAATATATAAAATATATAACTTATATTGTAACATATAACTCATTGTTAATATAATTTATTTTAAAAGTTATAATCATGAAAATATATTAGATATATAATTAAAAAATATATATATATAAGAAAATTGTAACCATTAATCATCTCAAATAGTTAAAATTAGACAAAAAAAAATTCAAAGTATCAGTTTTATCAAAATATTTATCAAAAAAAATACATAATGTTTATACGGCGTATATACGGCCGTATAGCCGTATAAACGGCCGTATTATCGCTGTATAAACGGTTGTATAGTTTAATCCATATTTTTAACCGTATAGCAAAAAAACGGTACAGTCCTTCACTGTATAGCGTATATACGGCCGTATAGACCGTATTTTATAACACTGTTTAAAATAAAAATAACATATGATGTTTTTATTAAATTCTATATTATTTATTGTGTAAAAATAATTTAATATATTATATAGATGATGTAGTCTATTATTATACATATTTAATCACACTTTACAAATATTTATAATTTTCCATTATCGAAAACATTTTTTCATTTATTATGTCCGCTAAATTCATATAGTTCTGAAATTTATCGGATTTATTGTATGTTTTATAATTTACATGAATGAATGAAGAAGATAAATTTCACACTAAACTAAAATAAATGGCATTGCATATGTTTTAATCAATTTCATACATAAAAATGACATTGACATATGTTTGATCAAATCAACTTTGTTATATTATTTATACACATACATATAATTTTTGTACGTTTATATATAAATTTAATAATTACATGCTCTATCATATATTTTTAAGTAGTAACGTTTGGAGGAAAACATTTGCTATCACATATGATGATATTATTATTCAAGTTGCTAATTAGTTTGTTTGGAAAACAATGATTATATATGCAAGAACAATGGTGGAACATGGATCTTGGACTTCTCGAAGTACGGCCAACTCCAGTTTCTAATGCTTTGCTCATCAATGGCCTCGCCGGAGATTCAAATCCTTGCTCTAAGAACAGTAATACTCACTTTTTACTTGCAACTTAATTTAGATTAATCTCTTATAAAACGTTAATCTCCTCCTCTTTTTTTTGCACAAAATTGTTTTTAAAAAATATTTTGTTTTGGTTTATGGCTTGGACAGAGATGTTTAACCTCAAGGTAGTACAAGGAAAAACATACTTGCTAAGGATTATAAACGCAGCACTCAACACTAACATCTTCTTTAAAATAGCCAATCACAACGTCACAGTTGTCGCTTTAGATGCTGCCTACACGACACCTTACGTCAGCGATGTGATGGTCCTGATGTCGGGACAAACCATCGACGCACTTTTCACCGCTGATCAGCCCACGGGAATGTACTACATGACAATCAACCCTTACCTTAGTGCCGGTAAAGAACCATTACCGCATCAAATCACTAGTGGCCTAATCACCTACGAGGGTGCTACTGCTACAACATCATCCCCAGTGAGGCCTATGATGCCTAGTGTAAAGGACGTAGCAACCGCTCATAGGTTCTTATCGAACATCACTGGCCTAGTGGGTGGACCGCACTGGACACCAGTGCCTCGCCATGTGGACGAAAAAATGTTCATTACATTGGGGTTGGGGTTAGAGCCATGCCCTCAAAACACCAAGTGTGCTGGATTATTTGGTCTACGATCTGGATCTCTTAACAATCGTTCATTTGTGTACCCGAAAACAATTTCCTTGCAAGAGGCTTATTTCTACAACATCACTGGTGTCTTTACAGATGATTTTCCCGACCAACCGCCACTAAAATTTGATTACACAAATTTTAAAGCCCTTACCGACTCCGACTACAAGATGATGTTTCCAGAGAAAAAAACTAGCGTCAAGACACTTAAATTTAATTCTATAGTCGAGGTCGTTTTGCAAAACACGGGAATAATCACCACGGGGATCCATCCCATGCACCTTCACGGCTTCAGTTTCTATGTGCTCGGTTATGGATTCGGTAACTATGATCCCATCCACGATGGAAAAAAGCTAAATCTACTAAACCCGCAAATTCACAATACCGTTAGTGTACCACGAGGTGGATGGGTTGTCCTCAGATTTATCGCTAATAATCCAGGTTAGAAACATTTTTTTTGTTTTTGAAATTACCAAGAGGTTCGGGGCCGAAACCCGTAATCCCCCAGCCCGAAACCACATCATGTAATATTAGTTTCGTCCCACAAAACATCCACCTACAAATTTTAAATATTGAATTTACTTTATTTGTTGACAGGCGTATGGATGCTCCATTGTCACATGGATGAACATTTACCATATGGAATTATGATGGCTTTCATAGTTCAAAATGGACCGACTCCGGAAACAAGCTTGCTATCTCCACCGTCAAATCTTCCACAATGCACTCGAAATCCGTCCATCTACGAATCTCCCACGGCTAACAATGATTTGTCTTACTAGCTAGAAGCTAACCAAGTTTGTTTGTTTTTTACTACTATTTTGTGGAAAAATTGGGCGTTTTCCCACTAATGTACCATGGTGAAAAGATTTCAAACAATAAATGTTACAAAAGATAGCTGATCTGTTGTTCTCTCTTCAAATTACCAGTTATATACATGGCCATGCTCATCCTTAGAATGTTTTACAACTTTCCTCTCTATTCGACATTAATTTGTTATTTGTATTTGTTCGAGCCTTAAAATTTGGTTCCATGATGACCATTATAAACTTAATTAGACCTTAATGTTTTAACCATGAATTAGGGACAAGATATTATGATTATAGTGTAATAAAAATAAGAGATCGGAAGCTGACGAATCCGCGAGATAACACATAAATAGTATAGACTAAGACCAAATGAGGCAAAGTTTATAAGAACAACAAACAAAACAAGAGGTGACTTTGTTGCCCTATATGCTGTCTACACTACACCTTACATTAGCCATGTGAGAAAATGTTCATAATCATTGGGTTAATGACCAAGGCTGCGATTGTGGAAGATTCAAGGGACAATGGTGGTGAAAGAAAAAAAATATGGGAACCTCCTCGTCAAAGATGAAATGTAACATCCGGATGGCTTGGTCAAAGAGAAATCAAATAGTTTGGCTCTTAGAGATAGTACATGTACGATTCTTCTTCATGGTATTGAATCCATGGGTCACCACCATAAATACAACAAGGCGGTTTTTGGTATGGAATGTTTAGAGCTTATTGGGGTTATAAACAGACCTAAAGCATCACCCTCTTTTCAGTTTCAAGAGCTTCATAAGTTAAGGTTAGTTATGGAATGGAAATAGTTTGTTCGAATAGATCGAGAAACCTCTCTCATTGCACAAAATATGGTCAATGATGGATATTTTCAATCTTATGTTGCTACATATCATCTTCTTTGATTGAATGAGACCCTTGTGAGTGAGAGACCATTTCCCTCTATTTAGTTTTCCAATCATCTGTTTTAATGTCTTCATGATTAGGTTCATCAATTGACGTTGAGGTCTTGAACTTATTTCTCTTCTAGCATCTTTTGGTAATGATCTTTGTAATTACAATTGTCTTTTTGACTTGGTATATATAATTTAAGATTTAAGGCATCAGTTTTTTCCAAAAAAAAAATAAAAAAAAATAAAGATATCAGCTTTTTCTGGTCAACCATCATATATGAATATATTATGTCTTCTACGTATGCACGACGTTTGAGATTTGCCTTCTGTCCACGAGATTCTGGGACCGTATCCTATATATATTAAGAAGATAAAAAGAAAAAAAAAAGTTATATAAAATTTCAAAAAAAAAAGAATTTTTTTTTATATATCCTTCAAAAAATGTTTTAAGATAGATGTCGTTTAATTTAACAAATTAGAACATTTGAATTAAAAATATGTATTATATTAAAAACATTTACATATTCTTAACATAAATCTAATAGTATTATGTTTAAACATTTACATTTTATAAATATTTTCTTATATATTAATAAATTTTGTTTTAATATTCTAATTTCATGCTTGATACCCATCAAAACCTAGTAGTGTATAGGTGTAATAAAACAGAGGAGGCAAATTTTCTTAATTTAATATTTCCCAATGTGCTTTACTTTATTGGGCTTTATTATCAAGAAATTAAACCAAGTTCACCACGAATTTTTTTTAATATTTCCCAATGTGCTTTACTTTATTGGGCTTTATTATCAAGAAATTAAACCAAGTTCACCACGAATTTTTTTAAAAAAAATCGTCGGCTTTATTTCTTTCAATATATTAATAAAATTTTCAGATTACAAAAAAAGGGTCTTGTGGTTCACAATGCTGGGTCATAGACTCATAGGTGTGGGAAAATCTGTACAGAAAATAAAACTAGTTTATTAGGGTTTTTGGAAAAACCTATATAAACAATTGTGCAACGATTAAGGCATTAATGGACGAAATATTTCATTAGAGATGCTGGTTTATTTTATCGTTTTGCCGACCGTCGATATGAATATATTTTAATAACATCTTCTGACTATGCACCACGTTTTGAGATGTTGCAACATTGTTCCCTATTATATACCGTAACTCATACAACAAAATGCAACATTGTTCCATATTATATACCGTAACTCATACAACAAAAGAGGGATTACGGGGTTCGGTCTCAAATTTCTTGGTAAAAAAAATTAAAAAAAATTGACACGTATGATATATCATGGTTTTTACCGGTTTTCGACCATGATATAAGTCCTTTTATCGAGTCTTTTCGTTGTATTTCGAGTCTTTTTAGTGTCTTAACAGGTTATTACACGTGAGGAGCTTATATGGTGAATACGGTGCATTTTGAAGCGTAAACAAGGTTGGAGCCGGATTTTGCAAGAAAAGAAGCTTATATGAAGAGGCCTGTCGATCGACATACATGGTGATGATCGATCGACAACTACATTGAAGCCTGTCGATCGACATACACATAGACGATCGATCGACAGGCCAGCGCAGAAACCAACTTAAATACGTTTTAAAGAAGGAAATTCGCCAGTTAATGGGCCGAGAGCTACAATAGACCGTCATAAAAGCCCACCACGAGTTTTAACTCTATAAATAGTTTATTTTAGGTTTTTAGACAAGAGACTTAGATTTTACTTAACAAAGTTTAGAGAGAGATTTTTAGGGTTTTTAGGGAGACAAGTTTACTTCAGTACTTTGAGATTCTTCGAACCCTATTGTAATTCTTCTTTTACTCTTTCTTTATGCAGTATTATTCAGTTATGATTTGCTTTGCTGCCATGTCTGAGTAGTTTGCTTGTTAGGTTTAGGGTAGTTCGAATGGAATGATGATGAATTGTTAGGGTAAACTCACTTGTTAGGATTATCTGTTAGGTTCTTCACCTAGATTGCTTTAACTCTGGTTTAGGATTCGCGACCCTGAATTTGGATATCTTAGGTTGATAGATTGACACGAAAGTGTAATTGATTACCCAGAACTAGATCTTAGGTGAGCAAAATTACTTATTCGCAAAGAAATTTGGTTTAGGGATTTTGTGAACAAATTGGACTTGAATTTAAAGCTTGTTTAAATTGATTGAATTCGCAAAGAAATTTGGTTTTCTAGGGTTTAGACATAGTTAGTTTTCGCAACGACAGTTGGTTAATTATATTTTAGTGTTCCAAGTTCTAGAACGGTTCTTAATTAAATCCTAACTTTGTTAGAACTACAATTCTGATTCATCCTGAGAATTACCCAAAAGCCTAGCTCTTTGTTTAATTAAATTTGAAATCAACCATCTTTCCTGTTACCAATTGCTTTTGCTATTTATTTTACTTTATTTTACTTAGCCGAATTTGAAGTCAATATTCCTATCGTTTGATTTGACTCCCAGTGATTCGACCCCTACTACGACGACCTCTTAATTTGAGAGAGTAGCTCAGGGTAAATTTGAGCACATCAAGAACGTGTCTACTAGCAATAGTACAAAGAAGATTGATGAGGAAAGGAGAAGAGGAGCTGGTCAAACAAATGGAGCTGAGATTGTTGAGGAAGATGTTAATTACATCAACCAGAATGGCTACCAGAATCAGCGGTATGGGAATCAGTCAGAGAATAAGGGATACAACAATTACAATCAGAGGAACTACGGATCTTCATCGTATCAACCGACTCCTGCTAAGTCTTCAGAAAACGACATGAAGAGTACACTCGAACAGATTCTGGAAGGCCAACAAAGTCTAGCAGTAAATATCAATGGGAAGATTGACGGGCTTTACACTACTCTCAATAGAAAAATGGATGGGTTCTACACTGATCTCAATGGGAAAATAGAAGCCATCAACATTCACTTGAAGAAGCTTGATACTCAGGTTGCTCAGACTGCTGAAAATGTAATGAGACAAGAAGGTCGTCTTCCAGGGAAATCTGACATGAACCCAAAGCATTTCTCCAATTCAATCACGTTAAAGAGTGAAGAACAACTGTTTCCAACTGTTGAGAAGTGCGAAGATGAAACCTTGCTCGTGGTTCCTGAAGAAAATTTTAATTTTGAGATTTCGGAGGGCCTGTCGATCGACAGACCAGGTGGTTGTCGATCGACAGCTACAGAAAATCTCTATACGAACACGATTTCAGCAACCCTGTCGATCGACACACCTTGTGTTGATCGATCGACAGCCCCGAAAAATGCAGAGGTTTTCGAATGTCAGTCTGAAACTGCCATTGAACGTGTCTACAAGCCCAAGATTCCGTATCCAAGGAGTCTGTACCCCTCATGCACCGACCAAGGCAGTCAAAGAGCATCTAAGGTCCAAGAGAAACAAGCTCCAACATCATTGAGGAAGCTGCCAAAGTTGTTGAATCCAGGGATGTTTGTGGTTCCCTGTTCGATCAATGGTGTAGAATTGAAGGATTCTTTATGCGACACAGGAGCTAATGTGAATGTTATGTGTGAAGCTGTTGCAAAGAAGCTAGGAATCTTGGAATTACAACCCTTAAGGACTCCTATCGAGCTCATAGATAGATCATGTACGATTTCTAAAGGCTTCATTCCTGACGTATCGATTCAAATAGGAGATTGTCTTGTTCCTACGGACTTCTACATCATTGAGAGAAAGGATGAAATCTGTAAACCATTGGTTCTTGGTGCACAGTTCCTTGCAACAGTGGGAGCAATGGTGGATTTTCCTAATAAGCGGATCTCCTTCTCGAACATCAACAAGAAAGTTTTTTTATTCTTCGGTTCTTGTCACAGCAGCTTCCTGTATGAGTGTCAATGTTGGAGATACGCTGGGTTTTGAAAATGAGACGAAGAAGGTTCGAAACATCCTCAAGCTGGTTCCTCCCATTCCACGCCGTGATGTCAACATTCATGCCAGTTCTAAGTGCGATGAGTCCCCCAAGGTGAAGAGCAGAAAGACCTCTAAAGCATTCTCCAAGTTCAGAATTGTCATTCCTTTGGAGTTAAGGGAGAAGGGAGAGGTAGTTGTCCAAAAGATGCTGCATAATACTATGAAGCTCTTTCCCGGTATAGTTCCTTGCAAGTCTGGGGGAGTGCATTTCAGTGATCCACCTCCGGCCTGAACATCAGACACAGTCAAGCTAAAGACTGAAAACAAGCGCTTGGTGGGAGGCAACCCACCTGTAAGTTTTTCTTTTCTTTTGAGTCATTTTTCTTTAATTGAGTCAGTTAGTTCTTTGTTTCTGTTTGCTTTTTCAAAATTTGTGGAACATGTTGTTTGCGACTCTTTGCTGTGGTATTTGATGGTATTTTGTTTCAGTGATCTTCAGTTTTTCTTTAGATTTCTCCAACAACATCAGTCGTCAAAGCCAAGTTTTCAGAATTTTCGAGAGCCTGTCGATCGACACACCTGGTGGTTGTCGATCGACAGCCCCAATAAAGACCTGTCGTTCGACACACCTTGTGTTGATCGATCGACAGGCCAGCAGAACAGGTCCGAATTTCATTCTTTTCACAAATTTTCTGACTTTTTCTTTTTCTTTTCACCAATCTCAGATTTAATAACACTGGGACAGTGTTGTTTAAGTCTGGGGGAGGTAATTACTAACATAGTTTTCTATTTTGGAGTCAAAAATTTGTTTTTATTGAGTCAAAATGTAGGGAATAATGATCTTTCTTAGGAATAAAGCTTAGTTTTCGAAACTTTTAGCTGTTGCGATGAAGCCTTTGGATGGAACGAATTCGAAACCAGATGATAGTACAGGTTCCCCTCTTATCGCAATTTGCAGAACGAAGTAGATCAAACTCCAGACTAGCACACTTGATCTCCATCTCGCTATATTCTCTTTGGTGATATCACGACAGTAAAACATTCAGGACTCCTTATTCTCTTTACCACTCTTTGTTGATCCTGAATGGCCAGCTCATTTTTAGTTGGTACCCAACCCCTAACCTTAACCTTTTGTTCAAACCTCATGCGATCTTTTTCCTTTTGTTTTATGTGCAGGCATGTGTATAAACTCCGGAGAGAAAGAGGTCCGACGCAGTTTTTCATTCACAAAAATTGCACAGGAAAAGGATTTGGTAGGAGTACTTGAAAGAGAGCAGCAATGCTAAGCATTCCTTGGGACTTAATACACAACAATGGTAATTTTCGAGACTAACATCTTTGTAAAATCATTTCCCCCCTTAGAGTCTTGAAAAAAAAAAAAAAAAAAAAAAAAAAAAAAAAAAAAAAAAAAAAAAAAATTATTTTATTTCGAAAAATAAGTAAGGGAAAGGGAAATGATTATTTAAATAAGTCTCTAGCTTCAAAAGAAAAATCTCAAGGGATGAAGAAGTTGGATGTGGAAAGTGGAACATGTTATGATATGGAGGTGTTTGGTTCCTGATAACGTTTTGGAGGAGGGAGTGCAATGTGAATGAGAAACTGTGGGCATCAACTGGACCCGACTCTCTCTTGTGATTATGCATAATGTCTGCATCACCCAAATAAAATCCGGTAACCCTAAACACTCTTTAGCTCCACTTAAACACAAAAGCCTTTAACATCACACCTAGCCTTTTACTTGGTTGATATCATTGGAGAGAATTCCATCATCACTTCGATTAAGTGTGCGACAGTTAGGAGGATGTGAAACTGATGGGTTAGCAGGTTAAGATTTGAGGCCCAACCTATGATGGTTGAGATTCGTGACCGCCAAAGGTACTTTGTTTACATACAGCAAAAGAGTCAAGAAAGCGAAAGCAATGTTCCCGAAGATAAGTAAGTTCTCGCGATTTTCAAACCTCAACTTCAGTTTTAGTCTCTAGTTTGCTTGAGGGCAAGCAAAAGCTAAGTCTGGGGGAGTTGATATATCATGGTTTTTACCGGTTTTCGACCATGATATAAGTCCTTTTATCGAGTCTTTTCGTTGTATTTCGAGTCTTTTTAGTGTCTTAACAGGTTATTACACGTGAGGAGCTTATATGGTGAATACGGTGCATTTTGAAGCGTAAACAAGGTTGGAGCCGGATTTTGCAAGAAAAGAAGCTTATATGAAGAGGCCTGTCGATCGACATACATGGTGATGATCGATCGACAACTACATTGAAGCCTGTCGATCGACATACACATAGACGATCGATCGACAGGCCAGCGCAGAAACCAACTTAAATACGTTTTAAAGAAGGAAATTCGCCAGTTAATGGGCCGAGAGCTACAATAGACCGTCATAAAAGCCCACCACGAGTTTTAACTCTATAAATAGTTTATTTTAGGTTTTTAGACAAGAGACTTAGATTTTACTTAACAAAGTTTAGAGAGAGATTTTTAGGGTTTTTAGGGAGACAAGTTTACTTCAGTACTTTGAGATTCTTCGAACCCTATTGTAATTCTTCTTTTACTCTTTCTTTATGCAGTATTATTCAGTTATGATTTGCTTTGCTGCCATGTCTGAGTAGTTTGCTTGTTAGGTTTAGGGTAGTTCGAATGGAATGATGATGAATTGTTAGGGTAAACTCACTTGTTAGGATTATCTGTTAGGTTCTTCACCTAGATTGCTTTAACTCTGGTTTAGGATTCGCGACCCTGAATTTGGATATCTTAGGTTGATAGATTGACACGAAAGTGTAATTGATTACCCAGAACTAGATCTTAGGTGAGCAAAATTACTTATTCGCAAAGAAATTTGGTTTAGGGATTTTGTGAACAAATTGGACTTGAATTTAAAGCTTGTTTAAATTGATTGAATTCGCAAAGAAATTTGGTTTTCTAGGGTTTAGACATAGTTAGTTTTCGCAACGACAGTTGGTTAATTATATTTTAGTGTTCCAAGTTCTAGAACGGTTCTTAATTAAATCCTAACTTTGTTAGAACTACAATTCTGATTCATCCTGAGAATTACCCAAAAGCCTAGCTCTTTGTTTAATTAAATTTGAAATCAACCATCTTTCCTGTTACCAATTGCTTTTGCTATTTATTTTACTTTATTTTACTTAGCCGAATTTGAAGTCAATATTCCTATCGTTTGATTTGACTCCCAGTGATTCGACCCCTACTACGACGACCTCTTAATTTGAGAGAGTAGCTCAGGGTAAATTTGAGCACATCAACGTATCCTCAAATGATTCGTTTCTTTTGGATCAATGCATTGAAGTAGTTCATATGAAATCTCCCTAAAACTATTATTATTAAAATAATTAAAATTAATGAACCACAATATTAACCCCTTGATATTCATGCTCTAAGAGCATCCACAATCATAAGATGAGATGGTGTAGGTCTCATAAAGATTAATTTTAGTATTAGTTTAATGGTTGAGACTCATTAAAGTTTAAATGGTTTTTTTATGTGTAATTATGATACTCAATGATATTGTGCATTACAAGGTAAACATTATAATTCACAGAGAAACAAAAACAATTTCTCCCAAGTTCCTATATAGTACAAATCAAGCATACCAAACCAATAAATCGATCTAGATAGTCAATATTCAAGAATCAACAAGAGAGTTTTTGTATGGATTCATTTGGAGGAATTGGTGTACAAGAAAGAAAGAAACAAGCTCTTACTTGTGTAGTTGGTGGAAGGTTCTTCATCTGGGAATCCACCTCAGTGAGTGCTTTCTTAAAATTATAGATATTGATTTCTGTGTCCTCGCCGTTTGCACTCTTGAGCAAGTGTGCTATGTTCTTCAGTTGTTTCTTCTTCTAGTAGAGCTCCACCTGAGGATACCTCTGGCAGATGTCTTTCACCACAGCATTGAACTCTTTCTTGTTCAAAGTTCATGTGTTTCCCTTGTCTGCTTTGCTGAATATTGCAGCTATATCCTCCTGTTTATTCAACAAACAAAATCAAGACAACATCAGATCACTCATCATTTGAGATATATGAGACACTAGGATCTGTGTTTGAGATGATATCATGACTTTGCGTTGGTTGATGGTTGCAGTGTCACCTAAAGCATAGACACTGTCGCATCCTTCCACTCTAAGCCATTCGTCAGTTGCCAAGACACGCCTCTGTCCCTGCAATCACACAACAGTCTAGTTTGAGTATACTGTGTGGACAAGAGAAAATGGTTTTTGATGAGAACAAGTGATCTAACCTGACCGATCTCCTGCATAAAGTCTCTGATGAAAGGACATAAACCAACCCCTGCTGACCACCGGCAATGGATTTTCTTGTTTGATGCATCAATATTGACACACTCTACCTCTTTGTACTCAGACCCTTTCTGAAATGTTTAATTAGGAGGATCAGCAAAATATTCAAAAATGTAATCATAAAGAGGTTGTAGAGCAAGAAAGGTGTGGCTAAGCTTACCTTGCGCATAAGGCCAACAATGGGTTCAACAATGCTACGGGCTTCGACAGTGCCATTGGTAACACTAGGCAAGAGAGGAGTGAAGAGGAAAAAGCTACGAGGAGAGACAACTTGAACATCGTAGTTAGGGTTCTTGAGGTAACTCAAGAAGCTGTAGCCGCTCGAGCCATTGCCAAGAACAACCACTTTCTTCTTCTTGATTGGTTGGCCATCTGAGAGAGTATCATCTGAAGCTAGTATAGATCTCAATGGATTGGAGTCTTAAAGCACCAGTTGATTCCGACGCCTAATACAACCACATACCAAACAAAAAATTATCACATCTATACCTAAAACATCAAAAACTCACGTCGCGACACGTGTCCGGTTGAGACGTCTCAACCATCTCAATATAATAAGACGTAACAAGCGAAAAAGCAGCTTAATTTACTTTTTTTTTATTGATTTTAATCAAATGAAACATGAAGAGTTTCTGGGTTGTGGATTCTCTAAGTGATCTAGCAATTATTAATTATTAGTTTGTATAAATTTTCACATCAACAATAAAAAGAGCAAATAATTCCAAAAATATGTGAATTCTATTTACAAAATGAATGATCTTGAAGAAAAGAAAAATCGATTATATATATTTTGATCTTAGAAGGGCTGCATCTTATTTTATTTAACTTTGTCAGCAATTAGTTCACACACAGCAATCACTATACACATTAATAGTTACAAGTTACAACATATGCCTTGCCTTGTTTTGTTTATTGGTTCCAAGTGAATACAACACTAGTGAGCTAGAGCCGCCGTTTGCCTCGGTCGCAATGAAGAGAAATGTTCTCGACGATAATGGCCTTGTTGGTGACCTACGCACAGGGAAGCTCTAGTTGGCATGCACTCCAATTGTTTCTCATTGGCAGCTTCGGTGAATTCCAGCGCTTCCTCCATTTCTTTCATTTATGGGAGGTTTTCTGGTTCGGGTCCAAGGCATTTCAGTGCCAGTTGAGCGATTCGAAAGGCGGATTTGAAAGGGTACTTTCCTAATAGAGGAGGGTTGATTATGCTCCTCATCTTTCTATCTACATATAGATGATGCTTGAAGTGATCTATTCAGTTTGGTGTGTGTTGCCCCGTAAGATAGGTAGGATCAAGCACAGTCAAGATCTCGGCCAAGACAACGTCAAATCCATAAGGACGTGCCTATTCACAAAAAAATGAAACATTAGCTTAGGGCATCATTTCATTTTCTAAAATTTAGGGCATATTGACAAATACTTTTTTTATTGCATATAGTGTAAAGTTTGTTTATAAATTACTTGCTTCACTGAAGCGTGCAGGAACGCTAAACCTTTAGCTGTTCCTATGGCGTTCCTAAGCCTTATTTCCCATGAGAGTGGCTGAACGAAAGAACCCTCTGGAGGTTTAGAAGCAAAGCTAACAATTACAAATCATGCGGATTGGGGAATCATTCCAATCGTAACATTGAAAAGATTGTGATTAAAGAAGGTTCTTACTTCGGAAGAGATGATTCTCTAAGTTACCTTTATGCATAAACTCATACACCATAAGCAAATCATCACCCTCCAAACAGTATCCCAATAGCCTCACGAGGTTCGGATGAGAAATCCTCCCGGCTATAGTGGGCATGTGCTCCAACAGTTTCTCATTGGCAGCTTCAATGAGTTCTAGCGCTTCCAACACTTTTTTCATCGATGAACGGGTTTTTTGGGAACACTATTTTTGGGGTGTGTAATAAGAAAGTTTTAAAGCTTCCAAAATTTCAGTGAGTAAAGTTTGGCTTGTCGAATAAATTTAGTAAAATTAGTTGTCAAAACTAGTATTATAATAGAACATTGGAGCTTTTGATCTCACTAAAAATGCATATTTATGGTGGATCCCAATCGACATTAAAATTTGTGGTCTTTACATTATTCCATTCAGAATTTTATACTAGAAACTTTATAACTCAATATAATTATATGATACATTTTGTAAAATATCAAACCATGTTTTACAAAGATGAGAATTAAATGTTGACTACAATTCTATTAATATGTTACAATTGTTTTAAGATTTAAGAAAAAAAAAGAAAAAAAAAAGCAAAACATAAGTAAAGTATAAGCAAACTATAAGAAGAAAAAAACTACAAGTTCAATTTGAGATATTATAATCATAATGATGATTTGTAACCACCAAATACATCAAAGAATATGTCAGTACATGATACTTCAAATTTGATGGTTTCTCATTTCTCACTGGAAGGAGTTAATTGATGTTATTTGTGTTAAAACGAATTTTCAAAAGTATCCATGAGCTTGCAAATCACTAGTTTATGTAAACATTCTTTGATTAATTTGCAGAGAACGATGCCAAGAACTCCAAGTTTGTCCAACAACACAGACGGTAACGTCTTGTTCTCTTGATCGATCACTAGTATCTGATTTCAGATTTTTCATTGTCTTAATGTTTGTTTAAGACTTGGGAAATGATTTAGAATCTCATAAATGTGATTTTTTTGCATTTTTTTGTTGAATCAAATTTAATTCTCCACTTCATTCGGATTTCTGACAATTGCTTGTCATGTTTTTTTTTTTGTCGGAATTGCTTGTCATGTTATATATTTATATTTCTCATCACTCTGAATTAATGACTTAACTCTTCATCAGGGTCAAGTGAAGAGAAGGAGAGATGATAGAAAGTATTAAGTATGTGGCAAAGGTTAGTCTTAGTAAGGCTTAAATCTGTGATAATTACTTACGTATTTCTCTGTGTACATTTGAACTTCTACTTTAGCATGTGCATATGAAACCATTTAAAACTCTGAAAATTGAATTTGGGTTATTTATTTGATAAGTCTAGTTGAACATGTACCTCTCTTGTACATTTGCAGATAACTTCTTCTCATTATGTACAGGTTTTAGTTTGCTTTACATGTAAGATAGCAGAACACGAATTGGAAAATGCACCAGGTGAGGAGCAATGACAAGCTCAAAATCAGATCTCAAGCTTGGAGATGCTCGTCTCTTACTTGAAGGATAGTGATCCCGCAATTTCCACTGCACCCTAGACAGACATTTCATCATCCTCTCCCTTATTTTAAATGCATTTTATCATGTATTTTAAACATATTGTCAACATATTTTATGGATCTTATATTTCATGTTTCTTTTGTGTTAATATTTTTCAACATTCGGTTCTTCGTTTTAATTTCAGTTTCTTAAATTTGAAAAAGAGAATTATATATATTCCCTATATATTAATTAGCATGGTTGCAAAAGAGTGGCTAATACGTGACAGTTTTGTAACTAAATACAGGTTGTCACTATTTAGTTGCTTATGTGAGACTACTAATTGCTGTCTCAAAGTAGTCGCTTATGTGCGACTAAGTTTAGTAGTCACAAAGTAGTCTGAAAATATATATATATGAAACTCGAGGTCGAGGACATCATTGTAGAAGTTATATCTCAACTTCAATTCATCTTTCATATATATCTGAAACTCGAGGTCGAGGACATCATTGTAGAAGTTTATACAAGCTTCGTCATATAACTACTTCAATTGATTTTCATCCCGATGACAGTTAGCCATAGGTTGATTAAGAGGTGGGTTTATCTCTTCATTTGTTTTTTTCTTCAAACATTGCTAATAATCAAATCAATGTTTGTTTAGATGGAAGCTATAATAGTAAGACTTCTATGGTATTACTACCACATCTTGTAATCATCACAATTTAAATATTTTGATGATAAAAAAGACTGAGGGAGCGATATGACGAAGCATGCATTAAGATCTACAATGATGTTATACAGTTTAAAATCTAGATAGAAACATGGATTATGATGCATGCTTCTTAAAATAGGTCTTATAAACTTCAAATTATTTGATACTAAATTAGGACCCGCATTATATGCGGGTATTAGATATTTAAATTGATTATTTATATAGTTATGATTCTTATAATTATATTCTACATTAAAACACATATAAGTAGATTCTAAATTGAAACCCATATAATCGTATTTTAAGTTGAAACCCATATAATTATCTATTTATTTATCATAAATTACATTTTCTTAACCGCAAGACAGAAAATATAAATTAGTTCAAATCACCTCTCCTTTATATAATAAGATTCTTTTATTTTCTCTATAATTTTTGTTTATTTATTTTTTATAATCTTTTTAGGTTAATGATTTTACTAACTATTCGTTCTATACTTTCAGTTTTTTTGCCACTTATATATCTTCTCGATTTCTTTCTTAATTTTTTATATATGTATTTTGGATTATAAATTTTATTTTATTTCTTAATTATTTTAGATTATTATAAAAAAAATTCTTATTAGTTTGAACTATTAGAATTTTTCTTTTCACTATTTAGTTAGTCACTTAACAATTTGTTTTGTTAGTTTTTTTTTTCCTAATTAAGTTAAACTATTTTTTCTTTTCACTATTTACTTAATTATTTAACAGTTTTTTTTGTTAGTTTTCCGTTTTATTCTTTTTACACATGTCATCATCTCGATCGATATTAGACACGTGGCAAGATCGCGTGAATTACAATTTTGACAAACTCTACTTTATATAATAAGATGATCAAGTTTTAAGTGCACAGTTATTTTGCGTGAATATCAAATACACAAATCAAACTACAAATACCAGTGTCATTTTTTTTTTGCGAAGCTTCAGTAACATACTTAACTAGTTCAGATTTCTCTGCTTCAGCTATATAATGGCTCTTCAAAACAGAATTGAGATTTCACCAACTCTCTTTAAACCCACTTTTATGAAATCTTTTTATCTTGGGGTTTCAATCCTTTTGGATATAACATCCATCCAAGATCGCTAGAAGACACATCTGAAAAGTAAAAATCAAATAATAAAGTAAAAATCAAATGATAGTTAATCATCTTATTTACAAAGCTTAATTGACATATCACGGGGCATTGAGTAAGTTAGAAATAATTCATTATATGATCGGAATTTAATACACATCACAACATATGATGCTATATTTTTTCACCTATTCATTTGGGAAGAAGTACTTCCTAAACTTAAAAGAAGATAGTGCTCCTTGCTTCCATTCCTTGCACAGGATCATTGTGGTCTTGGGTCGGGGATCCCATACTTGTAAAAAGCGGTTCTAATATAATTGAGATAGTCTTTCACAACAAAGTTGGTGGTGCTAAATCCAAAATGGCAAGTGTCTTTGGCATCTCGATCAAAGACACAATTGCACATACGCAAATAAAATAAAACCAATTATGATTCCTTGAAGCTACTATGATTCCATCAAAGCCTTAAGGTATAGATGAATTATGTTTTAACCCGAATTGGTTATCGAATGGGCTCTCAATTATATAATCGAAATTTTGTTTACCTTCCCGAATAATACCTTAGCCTACTAGTTTCCATTATCTAGAAAAATTTCAAAGAATTATTAAATGTTAGTATATCAAAGTTAACTAGGGTTATTCCTTCATTCAGTTCTAAGCACCTTAATTGTAAGCAAGTTTACAAATCATGAGTTTCCATGACCATGATGTGAATTTCGTAAGTGGCTATCATCCATTAAACTTTTGTTACGAATCTGCAATCTCCATTAAAAATTTAGAAACTCCTTTTTCGTATTAGTAAAAATAGTAATACTAGCTTCCTTGAACTGCAAGTAAACATTTACAGTAACCAAGGAAACATTCTTTCTTCAAGAACAACACTCCATAAAAAAACCCTATTTACATAAACACACCAAAAACCATTCACAGTTCACCAAACCAAACCAATCCAGTCAGATCTTCTTAAACCATTTGTGTTCTTAGATCCTTAACAACTTCTTCAACAAGATCCTCCATGATCATACCTTCAACTTCTCTTCCCAACACATCAACTTCTTCACCAATCAAACCACTCCATGGACACCTTTCCAAGTCCCAACCAATGATCCCATCCAATGAACAAAAGGGTCTCTCTGGCTGAGAATATAAATACTCTGACATGATCCTCCATGTTGATTCCAATAGATATTTACCTCGTATTGTCGTTGATTCAGACGAGCTCATTATAATAAGTTTCTTCTTGAAACTTGACTTTGCCAATGGTCCAAGTACCACCGTAAGAACTTCGTTTAGAAGATCAAACAGTATGTTATCATTTGCTTCACTTCTAGTACTCTCTTCGATATCTTCGTCTTCTTGATTTCTTGTTTTCTTGAGATTCTCTTCAAGAAAAGACTTGTTTATAGGCTTTGCAAATGGATCCCATCTAGACAATGATCTATCTGATGTCCCTTCATATAAACCAGAAGCTACAAGAAGATCTCTCACAAATACTTTGTCTGGATTTCCTAAATCAACAATCGTCTCAATCTCTTGACTCGCTTCTTCTTCTACAGGCGTTGGCACTTGTATGTCGGAATCAAGCTCATTTATCTGTCTTCTTAGTTCTGAATAAACGAAAACAGAGAATGAGTAACATTTCAAGAATGTGTATGGAACATTTTCAAGAAAAGGGAGAAAGTTTTGTTTAGTTTTCTTACCACTTAGATTGGAACTGATGTCTCTGAAGACTTGAGGCATACCGTTCTCATCCGTTACAGTCACATCGGGTGTCGATATCTGACTGAGATAATCGACATTTCTCCAAAACTCTTCTGGTGTACTACTGCAGACTGATGCAGGACTTGGAGGCACTTCTGTTGAATTCTCCTGAGAACAAAAACAGAACTTGTCTTAGTTTAGATTATAAGGAAACCTAAAGCTATTGATAGAAGAGAGAGAGAGGTTTGATAAGTCCTTACATTTCGATCGTAGAAGCTGTTAAACCTCGAACCCGTCACAAAATCTTTGATTGATTCATCCTCGAAACTGTTTGATTCGATCATTGAACGTATCTTCTTACCAAAGATTCTTCCTCTAAGAGTTGATCTAAAGCTAGAAACTTTCTTCCTTAGATTAAATCTTTCTTTCCTCCTTATTGGATCCACAACAGCTGGTTCTGTTTCTTCTTGCTCTGTTATGACAGACTCGTGCTTTCTCATGATCTGCGCGCCTGTCAAAACATGTCGATCCTCTAACAAAAGCTTACCAAATGATGTCCCTGAGACAGGAGCAGATAATGATCTTTTGAGATTTCTTGGTGATAAAGAACTTTTCTTAGAAAAATCTTTGTTTGTTCTCGAGTCTTCCTCATCGATTTCATCAGTTTGTTTCTCGGCATCCGATACAGTAGGCCGCAAACGGCTACTACATTTTACCATAGAATCATCAGAAGGACTAATCTCTTTTCTCAAAACGTTCTTCAATCTCTCTGCCAAAAGTTTTCTTGTATCTCTACTTATAAACTCACTAGGAGAGTCTGGTGCAGTGCACTGAACTTCACTCGAGGCATATGATCTCATCGATTCAGACCTCGGGAAAGGTCTTTCGCTAAAAGGAGTCTCGATACCGCTTCCTCTCACAGATGAACTTCTCTTTAAAGCTCTTCCTTGAATCTCACCTTTTAACCTCTCCTTAACTTCTTCAAGAAACTCTTCTATACTACTTCCTCTACTTCCTTCCAACGTCGTCCCTGAGGAAGTAGTTAACGAATCTTCGTAATCATACACTCTTTGAGTAGGACCAGGTCTTAAAACCACAATCCTAGTAGGAGCTGTTTTATCAGATTTCAAGATGAAATCTCTACCAAAACTTCTAGTTCTTGTGAAAAGCCTCTCGTTCTCGTCCCGAGGAGCCACGCATCCCGATTCAACGATTTTCGAACAATCTTTAAACCGTTTATCAGCTTGCCATGCTTCAAACTCTCTTCTAAATCTTTGTAGCTCCTCTTCTTGAGGATGTTCTCTACGCATTGGTTGATTATTATCAATCTCTTCTATCTCCATTACATTCATTGATGATGATAACTTGGCTTTTCGTGTTTTTTTCCCTTCGAGTTTACGATGATTGATCCAAGAAGTTGATTTAGTAGTAGTAGTAGTAGTAGTAGACTCAAAAGGAAGTGTATCCATTCCCATAAGCTTAGCTACAAGACTCGGCGACGAATTCTGTTTATCGTTGTTGGACCGTTGTTTTGAAAGCTCTTCTATGATCTTCTTCTTCATTGATTCTTCAATTGGGTAACAACTTCTCTCGTACCATTCCTCTTCTTCAAATCCATAATTCTAAAAAACAAACAATCATTTACCATTTTTTTTTAGTTTTCAGTTTCAGAGAAATTAAATACAAAGAAAGAAGAAAATAATTCGTTATTTATTTATTTACCGGTTTATCTTTGTCGTTATGGTATGTTTGAAAATTATCAACTTGAAGCTCAAAACTATTCCTTGGAGCTTCCAGATCTGCATAGAGAAGATGATTCATCAATGTTCTAAAACCCATAAAACAAAATTTGATTTTTCTTTGTGAATTTAGAGAATTTAACCTTCGTCACGGTTTTTGTGGTGAGAGAAAACTTTCCGAGAGAAACTGTTGTTATGGAAATCGAAGAGATGTAATAATCCTCCCATTTCTTGGATCAAAACAGAGAGAGAGAGATTAAAGAGAGATCTGATGAATCATCAGAGATAGTGAAGTTGGAATTTGTTCTTGAAGTGAAGAAAGGTGAAAACTTTATGGGTTAAAACAGAGAAAACAGAATTAGGAGACGAAGGAAAACAAAACCAATGAATTGTCTTATGGTGAATCAATGAAGCATGGAAAATGAAGAGAGAGAGAAAGAAGAAGAAGGAACAGAGGAAAGTCGTTTTCGGACAGAGAGAGAGGACTAATGGTGGAGAGAAGTAGGAAACTGACGAAACAGAGAGACGAAACACATCTAATCTAAAGTACGGAACTCTGGTCGCTTTCTCACTTTTGTGTAGAGAGAGAAAATGAAAAACGGAATTTTTGCAGAGGAGGAGAGAGAAGAAACGTGGAGATTGAAAGATAACAGAACAGAAGTATTCTTCTTCGGTACGTTGTTGTTACTCCGTTTCATATTAGTTGTCGTTCTAAGTGATTTCACATCAATTAAAAAAATATTTTTAAAAAATTGGTTTACTCCTAATTAACGTGGGTTTTCATTTGATATATATAATTAATAAGGTAAAAGAATATAAATAAATATGGAAAATTGATTATCAATGTGCATTAAAAATGTAAAACGACAACTAATTTGAAATAAAACAAAAAGTGTAGAATGACAATTAATATGAAACGGAGAGAGTATTGTTTAAAATAATTTATAAATTATTGTTATGTTCCAAATTAATAATTGTTGTTGATTATTGATTGATTTGAGTTTCTTTGTTAACCGTTATCATTATTTCTCATATTATTGTGATAATAATCATCGGAAATTATTGTTACTGGTTTCTGTTTTCTTTTTATTATAGAATAGAAAAATTAAATTTTGAATAGTAATTTGGCAGAGAATTGTTTTCATGTGTATTTGCCATGAGATATATTGTACATTGGAAGGTTGTTTTGAAAAGTATCTAAAAGGAGTGAACTTTAGAAAACTAAAATTCGTCAGAGAAGTTGAAAGATTCCTTTATTATTATGAAATAATAAATAAATGAGAGAATGAATGAGAATTCTAATTCTCTTTGTGTAAGTTGGAACGTGAACAGAAGGGTGGTTGGATTGTGAAATCAGTCTCTTCGGTACTAACTTTCATTAACTATTTTTTTAATGCAATCAAGATTATGGAAAACTATACTACTATATTATAATGTAAACTAAAACACCATAAGAAACCATGTAGTAACAGAGTTGCATTTTGGAGTTCATATTTGTCTCATAAGATAATTACACTTTAGACTGTGATAGAATTGTAAAAGGATACCGGAGATTTGTTTTGTTTTTCTACAATATGAACACACAGAAAAGATCTAACATGTTTTTGTAACACATGATTAAAAAAAAAAATACTGGTCCAAAATCTATACGGATTAGGGACCATAACACTTAATGATTTCTTCTCCAAATAAGAATTTGAATCCACATTATCTTCTAATAAAAATGGTTTGATTAGTTGTTGTTAGACCATCCTAATTAAACTCATCCACGTATAGTTTATCGAACAAAAATAGATAAACGAAACACTAGAAAAATATGAAATATTAATATCGATTAACCATTAGTGACTAACATGTTTAGAACACTACAAATTACTATATACACCAGTTAATCTAACGAATTAGTCTTCTTGCATAGGAATATCTAACAACCTATTACATAAAACTAAAACATATAAGCTAACGACGTTGCTGCATACATGCAAAACACTAATCCCCCATTACTAGCTTTAGTTATGTATTTTTACTAATATATTTATGCATGCATCGTTCGTCAAAGCAGAGTCGGCCCTATTGGCAAAAACTTTTAACTATACTTATTTAAGAACTCATTGTAATACTAATATACAATCTAGTGGCTCTTAGGTTTAATTAATAATAATCGCTCTACGTACTTACCAGGTCAATAGCCCTCCAATTTAGTGACTTATTAGAAAATGTTAGAAGAATAACAAGAATTCTGATACCACCCAACTACCTATATTTTTGTTTAACAAAAAAAGTACCTATATTTTTATATAAATAAATAAAATTCAGATTGTTTCTCCATACATCTAAATATCATCTGAAAGTTGAATATTTTTTTTTGTCACTATCGCACTTTCCATTTCAGTTACAAAAATACAAAAGTATCAGTGAACCAATAAGGAATAGACGTGCTAACATAAGAAAATAACGAGTGTTGGAGACGAGCATTCTTTGCGAGAAAGTCTGCTTTTTCATTCTTCCCCCTAGGACAATATGTGAGCGTAAAGTTTGGGAAAGAAGTACGTAACTCCTGTAAGTCGGCCAATTCAGAGTTGAATCTGGGCCACCCCTCTGGTTCGGCGACCATGCTCACTAACCCTTGGGAGTCTGTAAAAAAAAACGAGCAGTACCGGTCATACTTGCGTAAACTTGACAGAGCCCATATGAGACTAACTAGTTCGGCATGTAGAGGTGTTAGAACTCTCGGCAGGCCCCTTGTTCCCAAAAGATCAATGGTCCCATCTTGGAGTTGCAAAATCCACCCCGCCCCACTCGTAGCCTCCTCCTCCTTCCACGAACCATCCACGAAGCATTGAAATACCGCTTGCGTACTCTCCTCCACTTGTTTCTGTCCTTGAGCCCGCCCCGGTTAATATAATTGAATACAACAAAAACATTAATTAGTACAAAGTTATATCGGCTAATTAAGAGGATAAACAGACCAAGTATTAACACCACCAAATTTGTTATTTTTTTTAAGGATAATGATGTTATGACCACTAAATTTCTTGCTATTTTTTATACTAAATACTTGTTTAATAAAATATACTAGTACAATTTCATTTTTAAAACTAAAATAGGAAATGGATTGTTGAGACAAGCCTTTGAGAGACATAAAAAAAAAACTCTATCAAACCCTAGCCGCAAGCTCTTAAACTTTGTTTTGCCTCTCCGACTTCCGGTGTAGCGCCCGGTAGTTGTGAGAGGGCCTCCTTCTTCCTTTCCTCTTTTCGCCTTGTGTATTAACTAGGTCTAAAGGTTTCATTTAAAGATTGGGTTTGGTCTTGACAAACGGCAACGCAGTCTTGGAGGTCTAAGAGGTCGTTCAGTGGTCCTCGGAGGTTCTCTCCACCCGAGATATATCTTCTTTAAAGATGGGAAGTGGTCAAAGGTGGTTCCTTCTTGGTTCTCACGGAGGGACGTGACTAGATCTAGGAAGTTTTAATCAAAAACCGACGGCAAGGCGGTGATAAAATGGATCTGTGGAAGCAATAGGTGGAGGCGGCGAGGAGTTATACGCGGCGGTTCTTTGGATACATCGTTTTCAACAAATCGGAGGCGTGACTAAACTCTTTTCCTCCACTCCGAAATGTTAGAGATCTTCGAGATTTGAGGGCGGTCTTGAGTTCTCGGGCGAGAATCTTGTCAGTTCCGACTTTTGTTTTCTCCGAACAGCTTTCAGCCTCCCTGTGATGGCTAAGACAATTCATTGCTGGTCGAGTTCGTGACTGTTGAGGCGTGGATAGATCTTCTCTCCACTTAGCATCCATGATGTTTGGTTTTAATTAAGCTTTCTGGTGCCGTTTTAAAGTTTAAAGATTCAAGATCAAAGAAGATGGAGTCGATGGTTTGCTTGACGAGGCTTTACGGCGACAATTGCTTGCTTCTTTTGGTCTTTACTCTGCTTCACTTGTTCTTTAGGTCAAATTAATTGAGCCGATCCCCACTTGGGTTGAAACCGGTTTATCCCGGTCAAGGCTTTTTATTTTTATTTTTATGTTTATGTTTTTCAGTTTTTTTATTAATGAAAACCCTTTAACAAAAAAAAAAAAAAAAGGAAATGGGACCATATTTTTTTGATTTGGATCATAATTTTCATTGGATCGGCTATGTACAATTTACAAAGCACTACACACTACAAGCTCATATCATAAACAACATAAATGTAATTTGTTTTCTCTTGAAAAAATACTAACTCAATTTCCGCACAAAAAAATCTAGTAATTCACAATGTTAACGACCTAACACAACATTATCATAGCTCATGAAAGCTAAAAATTATTATATACTACAAATAAATAAAAAGGTGGGAATCGATAAGAATACAATACATACAACTCATGGTGATGGTGATGGCATTGTGGGGTTTTTAGTTGTAAAGTTATGACTCAAAACACGCTTTGTTATTTTTTATAAATTTATTTATTATAATTTATATGTATTAATGATGGATCGTCATGTGCTTCGTATCCTCCTTCAACTCTCCTCCATTATTACTTGTTTTATTTTCTTCTCATCTTTTTTTCATTATTGAAATTTCCCAAAATCTTCATTTATAATACGAAACCGAACTCTACATTAAAACTGTAGAGCCATTAAGACTCTGCCACGACCCCTGCCTATATTGCATTCCATATCTTGAAAAGTAAACAAACCAATTTGATATTCTCATTTGTTTTTAGTTTTTAGTTTTTACGTGCCTAACTACTATTGTGAAACTCATAGTAATATCTACGTGCCTAAATAGTAAATATAGATATATTCGAGATTTTAGTTCAACTCTTTTTTTTATTTCACCTAAAAATTAATGCAAACCCCTTTCTTGTGAAATCATGAGAATTTTATGTAGTAGTAGTTTGTACAAACCAACAATGAAAGCGGCTAATCTCCTTAAAAAAAATGCTAAAACATTGTCATCTACGTTAATAAATGGTGTATTTGATCTCTCGTGTTAAAAAGTGATATTATGTAAATAGCGGTGTCATCAGAGAAAATGATACAATGTTTTTTAAAACATGTTTTTGATTTGGTAATATGCATGCGCGATAAAATACACTATTTATTTAAGAAAATATCATCGTATGCCTTTTTGCAAAAGTTTAGCCCTTAAAAAAAGAGCATATTTACGTTGTCGAATTAAGAACAAAAGTGTACAAGAATCGCAAAACTTCAAATTTCATTGTAAAGTTCGTTGGTGAGGATAATAATAGAAGAAAGAGAACTGCCTATAACAAATTCGATTTCATTTTTGGTTAATGAGATTAGAGATTAAAGACCCCAAATTTTGCATAATCTATGATAGTAATATGAGGAATTGAGGATCCAAATACAATGATAGAGACTAGAGGGACATAAAACTCCAATTATATAATAAACTTCACAACAAAATAAAAAAGCTCTAAACCCAAACTTACACATATCTAAATATCTATGGGACCGACCTTAATCATTTTTGTCTTTGATAACACCACATTTGCTAAAAGTCGTATCAGACTCACATGCAATCGAATTCTACCTCACCTCGCGGCTTCTTTAATCATATCACAAAAATGGAATACTACTTTTACTTTATATCATATGTTCCTTTATAGGTTGGTCCCAAATAAAATATATCTAATTAGGCCTATCAAAATAGTAAGATGCTCACCAAAGTGCATCATGAGAAAGCCTAATAACCATGGTATTGGTCTATTATAATATAGCCCAATATTAATGACAACGATCCAAAACATGTTCAAATTACATGATTACAAGTTACAAAAATTTCTTACGAATAACCGCTTTTACCATTCAATGAATCATTTAGTAACAGGCAACAACAGACTCTAAATCTTCTCAAGAATGCTCGAAACCATTTGTAACCATTTGATTATTAGGTCAAAAGGGTTTTGGATGTTAATGTCCAACATGGCTAATGAGCTAACCAAACCTAAGAGATCGAAACAACTCTAAGCAACATGTGTAAACCAAAATCGAAAGAAACAAGAATTGTTATTAACTGATTGGTTTGACAATGCTTAAACTTCAACAACCAAAATCATTTATAGTGCCATATAACAAACCCAAGAAACATATGTGAAATATTAATAACATCTTTATCTTTCAAACTAAAAACAAACCGAATCCAATTCCATATCAAAAATCAAACCAAACCATAACCTAATCACATTACAAATATTTGTTGGGAAAATTACCCAATATTCTTTCGTGTAACTAAAATGGGAATGAGACAATTAGGTATAGAACCCATAATAACGTAATGCAATAAATTTCATAAGGAGTAATATTAAGAGAACTTATCCAGAAAAATACATTTTGCTGAAAACTAACACTAATAAGCAGTGATTTACCACAAAGAAACAACCATGAATGCTTCTATTGCATGAATAGATACTCCCACATAATGACAAAAGCACAACAGCAAACAAACATACACATCCCAGCAATGGAAGATTCAGTCCCAATCAAATATTCCCTCACAAAAAGCCAGATAGGTACAACTTTCCTAAGTCACAAGAGTCAAAACAGCATTATAACATAAGTAGAAATGAAGCTAAACTCATGCAATGTTGAAGATCATATGAATCCTAGTAAACATAAGGAAAATATAGCAGTATCCATACAACTGATCTAACCACATCATAGAACTAGTAGCAAATATCACAAACACAAAGCATACATAACCAGTTTTCTAGTTTTCGGTCATATCTAATCAAGTTTTACACAAATTGCTAATCCATACTCAAATCTGAGTCAGTCAACTGCAACAAGAACACCTAAGACACCTTCTTAATCGTCTTCTTCTTCCTCCTGCCAAATCAAAAGAGATCTCAATGTCACATTACATCAAAAGAGATCAAAATTACATGTAAAATCATAAGTCTTAATCAAAACCTCATCACTTCCTCCTGCTTCATCTACTTCAGACTTAGACTCATCTTCTTCACCTCTATTAGTTCCACTAGCCTAAACAATACATCCACACATCAACTTAGTAAAACCCATAACAATCTTCTCACTCACTAGCTGGGTTTTAAATAGCAAATAGCGAACCATAGCAATGTCGTGGGTGCTTTGTGCTATTCGCTATAGCAAAAAAATAGCACGCTATTTAAAACCCAGCTCACTAGAACATCAAAGATAATCAAAGAGAGCTTTATTATACCAATTTCATGTTGTACTGTTGCATATTCTTAACATATTCAATCTTTCTACTCTCTGCTTTGGTAGCATAAGGTGCTTTATCCTGTAATCACAGATTCACACAACCAAAACAGTCATAGATCCACACAAAGAGCTTATAACAAACATTTCAATGGCGATTACTACTCACTTCTTCAGTCATAGACTTCCATTTAGCTCCTGCAGCTTTACCAACCTAAATATTGTTCATGATTCTCAGTTTCCAATTACAGATCTGAGATTATAACAATTCGAAATTATACTTACAATCGCTACTGATTTGTTATTCGGATTCGCTAAGTTAAACTCTCGTCGGAAATCATCCCTTACATCATCACCGGAGAAACAAAAATCAGTACAAAATCAACGAAAATCGAATCAGTGGAAGTACGAATCGATGAGAGTTTACAGGAAGAGGAAGAAAGCACTTGGAGCTCTCTTAGGTTTGTTTGGATCCTTAGTTGTTTTCTTCCCAGGCTTTCTTCCTCTGGTTTTGAGTCTACGAAATCGAAAAAAATCAAAAATCTGGATCTGAGATTCAGAGGAAAACGAAGAATCATCGTCGTCGTCGTCGTTGTCGGAGAAGAAGAAGAAGAAACTAACCTTTGATCGGTGCTTGTGGATTCAGTTTTCGATTGACCACCTTTCATCTCTCTCGAAGAATCGTTGGAGACTCGGATTTGACTCGGACTGAGTTGGGTGAAGCGAGTTGTGTTTGTTTGTTTGACGAGTGTGAGATTTTTTTTTTTTTTTTTGTGGTGTTTGGGTTTTTAATGCGCTTTTAATAAAAGGATAATTTAGCTATAATTAATGCGTTTTCAGAAAGTTATTAGGATAGTTGGGACATTTACTGTTCATAATTTGAAAAATAGGCATTTTTGCACTGTTACACTAATAGAGGGGAATGTGTGAAAAGACAGAAAAGGGTATCTGATGTTAAGATGGTCAAGGTGTACATGCTCGCGGTGGATATGCGGTGTACCGGTACACCAACTGATATATTGTCCGGGACACTGTCTGGTACACCGGCGGGTACATCACCTCGTACACCGACAAGTACATCAGCGTGTACACTGGTCGGTATACTACGGTGGACATCTTTCGGTACAACACCATAAACATTATCCGGTACAATGTCCGGTACACCGGTGGTTACATCAGCTTGTACACCGGTAGGCTGTACACCAGTTGGTACACTACGGTGGACATCTTTCGGTACAACACGATAAACATTATCCGGTACAATGTCCGGTACACCGGCGGGTACATCACCTTATACACCGGCAGGCTGTGCACCGGTTGGTACACTACGGTGGACATCTTTCAGTACAACACGATAAACATTATCCGGTACAATGTCCGGTACACCGGCGGGTACATCACCTTGTACACCGGCAGGCTGTACACCGGTTAGTACACTACGATGGACATCTTTCGGTACAACACCATAAACATTATTCGGTACAATGTCCGGTACACCGGCGGGTACATCACCTTGTACACCGGCATGCTGTACACCGGTTGGTACACTATGGTGGACATCTTTCAGTACAACACCATAAACATTATCCGGTACAATGTCCGGTACACCAGCAGTACATCACCTTGTACACCGGCGGGTACACCACCTTGTACACCGGTTGGTACACTACGGTGAACATGTTTCGGTACAACACCATAAACATTATCCGGTACAATGTTCGGTACACCGGTTGGTACATCACCGTGTGCACCGGTTAGTACGCCAGCCACCGTGTAACCGGCTGGTACACCACTGTTGAAAACTTTCGGTACACCAGCTGGTACACTATCGTTATATATCCTCCGAAATCCCGGTTGGTACACCACCGTGGGTATTTTTTGGTACACCACTGTGTACATTGTCCGGTACACCGGCTGGTACATCACCGTGTACACCAACGTATACTTTTTCCGATAAACCACTATGTACACCATCGTCGTGTATACCGTTCAGTTATCGATACACCACCATATCATTGTTGGATATACTACTGTTTACACCGTTCAAATAAACATTTTCCGATACACCAACATGTACACTGTTAAATTCGTTTTGTTAAAATGTACACCCTCCGTATTTGAAAGATTGATGTTTTAGAAATTTTCACACATATTAAGACACAATAACTATTTGTATTTATTTATTTATTTCTACTTACTTTTTTGTTTTCCAATAAAAAAGTATGTAACTTTATGGGGTAAAACAAATATTTGCCATGAATTTAAGTGATAAAGCAAAAAAAGTATTAATTGAAATGTAGAAAATCAATCTTTCAATAACAAAGAAAATTTCTAAAACATCAATCTTTCAAATACGGAGGGAGTATACATTTCTAATCTAGCACAAATCGTAATTAATTTTGATTACATTGTTCTTTGATTTAACTTTCTAAATTTTCTAATCTTACAAAAGTAATCATGAGGAGGAATAAGGAGTCCCATCCTCGGTTTATATTCAAATCAAAATTTCATATTTGAATCATGCTTCTTTCCATAAACACTAATTTTCAAACTAGTTTCTTTTCTAATTTCAAATCTTAACAAACAACTAAATCTTCTAAACCAAATATAATCATTCCACACTATAATACGTTAATGTAAACCATTATTCTTGTTATAGTAATTAATTCATTCTAATTTCCTAATTTTAATTGATAATAGCTAATGAAGACCATTTCTAATCATTCCACCATCTTCTTCCTTCTCGAATCACCGTCTACAACTTCTGGTACACCGTTAAATTCAAATCAAAATTTCATATTTGAATCATAACCTAGATCCGTTTGAATCATAACCTAGAATCATAAACGAAATTTCATATTTGAATCAAAATTTCAATCCGTTTTTCAAAACTCATAACCTAGATCTACCAATTGAAGATTCGGAACAATTCCACTCTTACCACCTCGTCACCGTCGTCGTCTTTCGTCATGACGGTGGCGCTGACCCACCTCGTGACTTGATCAATCTTCTCCATGGAAGTCATCGTGGTTATGTTGGAGTCCATGGCAGAGTTATAAGCTTGAGTTGGTAACCTTGTCACGGTGGTCGTCGGAGGTGGAACCAACGACGGATGATTTGATGATGCTCTCTGACAAACCATGTTTTGTGTGATGAAACAAAAAGTAGAGGAAAGAGATAATCAGATTTTGGTTGAAGAAGAAAAAGAGATTAATGGCATAAGTGTAAATATTAAAACTGAATAGGTTATTTGTTATTGAGAATTGTTGGACCCACAACAAAGTGTCTATCTCTCAAATTGTGAACAGTATACTGTCTAGTTTTCTAATTATAGTTTTGAAAACTGCCCATGAGGCCAATTTTTTATTAATAAAATAATAATAATGATTTTTAAATTTTATAAAGAAGATTGAAATTTTTAAAATTTATATGAAGAGAGGGAAATTTTTTGGACACGTAGGGGAATCAAAGAGCAACGGACGGATTAATGGATTGTGATCTTTCGAATCTTGACCGTTCATTTGACACGTGTATATGAGTTTGCATGGTAGATTTACCTCCATTAATTACAATCTTCTTTTTGCTTTTTGTCTTGAATTTTCTATATGTTTTTTTTTTCTCATATATACAAGATGCATCCGAAAAATATTCCCTATACATTTTTTTCATTAGTTGGATTTTTTTGCATGAGTAATGAAGTTTGTCATACTTTAAAAACTCAAAATTAACAAAATAAAATCAAGTGGTTTTGGTTTAGTAGTTCTGACTTGAAAAGAGGTTGATATTTTCATTTGCCATTAGAGTATTCACATAATCTTTTTAAACTATGAAAATAGTCGGATCTCATGGTCTGTTAATCCGAGAATAAACGTTTTCATGCCTTAATTTAGAGTTTATAGTATCCGTTAAATCGGATCACACGATTTATCAAACAAAAATTAAAAAAACCATATATTGCCCAAATAAAACATGATTTTTTTTTAAAAAAACAGTAAAACATACGAAATTTGATTTAAAATGGATTAATATTTGTAGCTAAATTTTTATAGGAAAATTTATAATTAAAACTATGTAAATACCCAAGTATCATTGTAATTTTAATATACTAGTACAAGTTTAAATTTTATGGGTTAAGTACAAGTAGTTGTAGGAGTCTGAAGTCTAGTTAAAAGACTTGTCAATAAGAAAAAACATTCTCATATCTTGTATATGTTTGAAATACTTTCTCTGTATTCTCTGCTATTTTGATTACAACCAAACCATCGTAATTAGATTAAATTTTTAAGGAAGAACAATGTTACGAATAAAACTCGTAAAAATAGTAAGAGCACGTATGGGTTGGTCGCGAGGCACAAAATGACCAGCTCCTCTCACCGTTGCGAATGTAAAGTTTCCTGTATATTCTTCTGTGAATCCTCCCACCTCATTTTCGCTAAACCATGGACGCCATGGTTTTTCAATCGTTGGATTCATTTTTTTCAACACGGACATTGTAGATGTCACCGACACAGCTAAGTCCACGTCGCCACTGTATATAAAGACTCGTACACCATTTCCCATCAGCTCATGGAGGATCGGAAGCATTAAGGCATTTAAGTCCTCTTGGTCCCAATACTCGAAAATATCCATGTTGCAAGGCAACCACTTGTGTGGTAATTTTGCGGCATTAACGCCTGCGTGCATTGCTTCTTGAACCTTTACTTTGTTAAGATAAACTGTCAAATAGTACATTTCGCATGGATCAAAGTTTATAATTGAAATGTGTTTCTTAGGTTTGCTAGTCAATGTGGTGTTTTCGCACGGATAGGAAGCATATATGTTGTAGCGGTCCAAATGCTTTGTAAGATTCCTGAGTTGATTCTGCGCTCTAATGCAGTCTCTGTATGTATTTGGATCATCATTTTCAAAGTCGCATAGTTTATTTTGTTTCTCCCACATTTCTTTAGGGGCCAAACCACGTTGGCTTATAAATTCCAATTCTCCATCGATTTCTACGATACGGTCGAGTCCTGGATTACCAATCAAAATGCCTCGTAAGTTTATGAAGGTATGGTTGTTACGGTGCATGACCATTTGAGCAAGTTGAGGGACATAATGACCAGCGTAACTTTCACCCGTGAGGTAAACTTCTCTTCCTTTATACTCAGGAAATCTCTCAAGCCACTTCACCAAAAACACATAGTTATTTTCTGTTGTCATTTTTCCTTGTTCCTCCCGTATATACGACATCTTCATCGTACTTATGTATGAAAATCCAACCTCCGCTGGAGATTCTATATACAACATGTTCGCCTCTGTGAATCCACACAAAATTGATTATACATATGTTTATAACATTTCAATGAAAATAAAAGATTATAATAAATGCAAAGTTATACCGTTATTCCATGAATAAGGATTACGAAATAGCGTTTTAGCATCACTGTGAATGCGAAATGGTCCATTCTCTGTAAAAGCTCCTTCTAGAGAGGAGCAACCAGGTCCTGCATATGTTATTAGTTTTGAAAAAAGATCATTAACTTTTAGCATATATAATTCTCAATGATTTATTTTTTAGAACTTAGAAAATAGAAATTAGAAAGTACATTGTTAGAAATAATTACGCATGTGATACTGGAACCTAAGAAAAAAAGAATTAGAAATAGTTCCAATTATAGATACCTCCGTTTAACCAAATGACAAGAGGAGAAGAATCGGCTTTGATGGCTTCTACGAAATAATAGTAGAAAAATCGACCATCTGATTCGTTTACTGACACATAACCACCATATTGCTTGAAATTGACGGATGGTTGTCCAGGCAATATCTTAATCAGATCTTTCTCTTTCAAATTTTGTTGGCTTGTACAATAAATTTGGGATGTTAAAAGTAAATATAGGAAAACATCAATAGATACAAACCAATTTGTTTGTTTCCCCATTTTTTTTTATCTTTCTAAAGATTAAGAAAATGAATCAATGTATTTTATAGATATATTTTTAGCCGTGACACCTGTTTCAACTGTATTGCATGGTTACAAACAAAACAATAATATTTATAGTTAAAGGAACAAACTTTTAGTCCTTTATTTATTATTTATGTAGAAAATAAATTAAAAATTGTCTTATTTTGGTTTCTGTTATAAATAAATAAAAAAAAATTTGTAATAAACAAAGCAATTTGTTTTTGATTTTTTTATAATGAATGATTGCAATAACTTATATATATTACTAGATGTATGTTTTAACAATTTATATATTTTTATGTAAAACTTGTTTATTTATTTATTAACACTTGTTTGATATATATATTTTTGTTTATCATATCTACGATACAACTTAATATAATTAAAATTTATAAATGGTGGAATATATTATTTTTAGAGGATTTTAGTTCTTTTGAAACAATCACTCAAGGGATCTGTTTCTATACAATTATGTTTTTGTGTATAATCCGAGGAACACTTTCCCACCAAAATTGAATAGGTATGGCGAAAAAGAGTTTTTCTACCAAGTCTTGTTTGACTGATGTTATCACGTTCTTGAGAAAATAGTAACTTGAAGATACACATTGTAAGGTTTTGCTCACTATATTGACAACATAAAACCAAATTATCTTTCCATATAAGAATTTAAATCTTCCAATTCTATGTACATCACTTACTACAAGAAAATCAAAATCATTACAATGTCCTGGTTGATAACTATTTTATACCAAGTAAAGCAAAGCCCACGTATGTTTGAAACTTGAAATCTATGGTTTTAACACTATCAATGTGATTTTTCAACGAGTTTGTGATAATAGTTTAAGCGTAATACAATTTACTATCTTTTGTACAATTTCGAGTTATTGGTTGAAGACGCAAATAAACATGAAATACGCTAAGCAATGCCAAAAATCTTTTTTTGGATGAAGACGAAAATTATGACATCCACATAGATCATAAAATTGCATTTGGATTTACACCATGAAATCCTTTATGGACTCTTTTATGGTTCCATTCATATTTTGCTCATTGTCATAACATGTCATGTGCCATCGATATTCAACTTAAGAACAATCAATGCATCTTGGTTAGCATATATACCATTTCTTTTTAGGTTAGGTTTACTCTATTGCTATTGTTAATTATGTTTAGGTTTACTCTTGTCTTTCTTTTCCTTATCAGATTTCTTGTTTTGAGCTTGAGGATAGTGAGAATTTCAGACCGAGTGATTCAGGGCAATATTACTTTGTAAAAAAAATATTGTCCCGTGAGTGATTTGTCAAGTAGTTTCGTGAATGACGAAAGTCAGTTGGATGCTAATTCAGAAAAGGAACATGTACTTCTCCTCAGGCTATGAATCATAGCTATGTGATATCCTGTCTATCTCATCTTCACATTCGGTTTTCTTTCAAAATCTAGGGTAATGGATTTTTCAAGCAGAAAAAGTTCAATGAGGCGATCGATTGTTACTCTCGGAGCATTACTTATTTGATAATACTAGTTACAGCAGAAAATTGATTCTTTTTGGTTTCTTGGGTGCACAATAACTTATAAGAATCTTTTTTCCCTTTTGGTGGTTGCAGTCATAGCTAATCTAGGTGGTGGAATGTTCATATCAGATCCAAGGAAGCATCCATGTGGACATGTTCTTGTTAGGACAGCTACCACCATGCTAACGTTCATGAAAGACAAAGGATAGCAATGTTCTGCAAAGTCTTTCAATTCTCCGAATCTCCTTGAAGGTGAAGCAATATAATTGATTTCGAATAGAATTCAATTCTACTTCAACTTTTTATCAAATTTAGTTGTATTACTTTTCCTTCTCACCCTAAATGTATAATGATTAATTACGTTAATAATGTGTACATTTTTTAGTTTATAATTTAATTTCGTTTTATTAGTGTTACAAAGTTCTTTTTATTTTATCATTTTTTTTCAATTACTATATATTACAAAATTGTCATTTTATAATTTTTTTTTTTTTTTTAAAACATCAGAGTCTAGCCACGTGTTTTTTGTGTGGCAACTTGTATCAACTTATCACTAATTATTTGTAGCTATGTCTAACAAATTTGTTACAATTCAAATGTAGCTAATTTGATTCAAATTGCAACAACAAATATGTGTCGCCATTTGTAGCAAAATTGCTACTGTTAGCCACAAAAACTAATTACCGACGACCAAATACTCAGCAACTTTATTTTGTAGCAAAGTTGTAACAAACAAAAAATAGTTACAAAATTTACCAAATAGCTACAAAATAAATTGTGGCTATGTTCATTCAATTAATGGAAGGTTACATTTTTTTTTGTGTCAACAAGGTTATTTCATTCATTTAACCGAGCAAAGTATAAAAGAAGGGAATTAAACATCCTCCGAAGTTACTACAACATAATTGAAAAACAATAAAACATAGAGCAGATAGATCATCGCGAAAGATGGACAGCGAATCCAAAGCTTGCTTCAGATGCGTCAAGAGTGACTTCGCAGCAAAGCCGGAGAGTCTCTGGATAGTCAGTTTGCCATGTGACTTTGAAGTTCCCGGCATAAAGCACGGGGTTTCGACCATACTCAAAGAGATGGAAGAAGGTGGAACTAAGCTCTCCCACCGAGAGTAGATTACAGGATTTGAGAATCCAGAAAACTTTGGACTTCTCGTATGAGAGAAGCCAATGGGCTCAAAAGCCTGATAGATTTTTCCAAATCTGAAATTTGACATCATAAAGACTGGCTCAAATTTAAAGTGTATAACACTCTTAATGAACCACATCAAACGAGGCTTTGAAAAGCCCAAGCTCTCTTCACAAAGGCCCAAACGAGATCTCGGCCCACCACTGTGGATGGCTGAGCTAATTTGGGGCAAGCGACGGCAGAGAAGATTTTCCGGCGAGTTAGCTCTTTTGTTCGGCCGGTTACGAGAGTAAAAGATGGTAGAGGATGGTTGAGGTTTCGGGGTGGTGGGGAGATACAGTCTCATCGACGATGGTCAACACCGAAAGGGAGTAGAGAGCGTTGGAGACTGATGAGAAGCTCCTCCGGTAACGTTGAAGTGAGCTCTCGACGAGTGGGAGGGAATCGACTCGCCAAGCTTCGGGTAAGGGGCAGATCTCGAGCCGCCAGAGGATCTGGCGGGTCCGGCGGCTCAGGTGGAAGAGGAGGCCTCGCAGGTAGGTCCATCAACTCACCGGAGATGATAGCGGGAGACACCGGAGCAGACAGAGAGGCTGGAGACACACGCACAAGCTTACTCGTGACCACCATATCGGTGACAGACATTCGAGAGAGTTTGTAGATATCTCGAGTAGCCGGAGAGTTACAAGCTTAGTCGAAAACCATGCCGGAAGACCAAACCGGAGCTGGAAAAGATGCTTCGAGCTTCAAACGGCACATCTTGGAAACCGTGTCTAGGAAAGAATTCGCCCTAACGCGTGTTGCTCACGCTCGCTCTCCACTTCTCCTAATCGAAGGTTACATATATGGGAAGTTTAGAATGGCTAACACAGACCAACATGAATATGAAGATATTAGCCGATGGTGTTTTCTTCTCACCAAGCACTAGCATTCTTTGGAAATAGTATGTGAGAAACATGTGTTGTGTCCATCAACAAGTACACTTTGTCAGTACAATTAATAACGAGGACATTTTTTTTAACATCTTTTCTATTGATTAAACATAAAAAGGGTAATACAATTTGTTCACAAACTAAATTGGAGGATCGTACGAGAACATCTCTTATATATAACTAGGGTTGGAAACTATATCATATATAACGTGTACTGCAAAATATTTATGTTAGTATATATCTTTTACATTCATTAACATATTGTAATATCATATGTTCAATCATTAATTTGAGTGTGAATTTTTTTTTTTTTTGAAATTCTTCCAATTTGGCATTTGATTTTAAATAAATAATTTTTAGTTTCTAAAAACTTATTATTTTATTTTTAGTTGCTTCTATCTTAACCATATTTTAATCATAATCGCGTAACATACATAATAATATATTTACTTTTTCTTAAACACTTTAAAAGTATTTTTTTCCCTACATTTTAGTGTGAAAAACATTGATTCAAATATTGAATTATCAAATAGGTAATTTTTTTGGATCATGGTGTATAACTGCGTACACTTTTACATAAAAATCATATATCATTCTCCCTATATTTTGTTGTATAATTCATGAATAACGCGACCATTCATTTTTTTAACTTTATATATATCAAAATTCAAGATTATTTATTTATTTTAAATTATGTATTGCAACGTTTTCAATTTTTATTTTATACTTCCAAAAACTCAATTATATTGAATAAATTTTTTTTCTTTTGGACAAATCTTATATTCCAAATTTTTACTTTACTTTCTCCTGAAATTTTTTGATATCCTTTAGTGAAATCATATATCATATTTCTCATTAGACCTTCAGCCTCATAGCAATCGGCGGAAGCTCAATTATGATGCCTTAATAATTGAATCATTTAATCTATTTTTGTTTGATTATATCCCATGTCGTTTATTTACATTTTTTATTCATTGCTCTTATATGTAAACTCATAATGTTTTGATTATTTTCTAATGAATTTTACTATAAATGATATATATTCATTATTGTATTTTTAGTTTATAAAATAAAATACTCAAATAATCCTAAAACATCGTTCACGTGATACATGAGTTTTTTATAATTTTATTAACTTAACGACAAAATTTTGATTTTACCATTTACAGTGTATACCTCTTATCTTTCAAATAATGGTATTATAACACTTTCAAATTTGTCTTTCATCCTTCCATAAAATTCAAATATAACATAATGAAAAAATTGTATATTCCAAATTATCATCTTATTATCTCATCTTTACTAAGATGGTTGAGTAGCTTTTTAGTGAAATAATATATATTCTTTTTGTAGATTGACAACTCCTTAACAATTGTTTGACACTGAATTATTTTGGGGTTTTTTTCTTTGATTCTTTGATGTCGTTTATAATTTTATCCATTTGTTCTCATATGTATATTTATTTTACATATTTCCAATTTCTTAAACTGATTATATATATAAAAACTTTTAAGCAAGAAGGTCAACCCGTTGTTTAGAATTTAACATTATATTTATTTTACTTGTTTAACCTATTTTTTACTTACTTGTTTAAACTCTACATATATTTACTGATTTTCGTTTTTTTAATTTAAATTAAAAGTGTAGTAGTTATTAGTAACAATAAATATATATAAACGACATCATCTTTAGTGAGATGGTTCAATATCCTTGTAGTGAAACAATATATATTATTTCTCTTTAGATCAACAACATCTTAACAATCGTTTGACATTCAAATTATTTAAATTTGTTTTATTTGATTCTTTGATGTTGTTTATATTTTTATTCATTTGTTTTTCTAATTTTTGAAACTGAATATATAAAATTTTATTGTTATCAAAAAATCAATTTATTGTTGAAATTATATTTACAACAATAAAATACTCAAATTAATTTTACATGTACTACTTTTAGCTATTTATTGACTTATTTTCGTATTTTATATTTAATTAGATTTTTTTACCTATAAGTAAGAATAAATATACATAAACATGAATTAAATGACACTTAAATTTAAAATTAATTGTAAAAAAATGATTTGCCTATGTGGACACCTTAGATGAAGAGAGGAGTTAGCTATTATATATATGATTTTGTTAGTACTTTTAGTTATTTTCTAGAATTTTATCATTGATTACGTAGTGAATAAAAATTAAACTCAAAACCAAATAAAACGATTCTAACATATTTAGTTTTACATTGGTAATTTTTATTAAACGTCTATTATAATTATCATTAATAGTATTAAATATAATGTTATTATAATGATATTCAACAACTTGTATTCTATGTGATTAGGATGAATAATTTTCACATATGCTTCCATGAAATAACTCTCCATTATACGACATCTTCCATGATGGTCAAGATCTCGCCGATGTACGACTTTGCATGTACAACATCTCTCATAATAGAGGAATTTTCTCCGATGAATGATTCTGCAAATACACAACTCCAACGATAGAAATAGTCTATCTTGACAATGGAACCTCCGAAAAACATTTCTCCAAAAATAATCTGCAAAAAATCGAAAGAACCGGATTGAAACATTGCTTTCTTTCTAGCAATCCTTAAACATTAACCAAAAAGGAAAATAAAATAGAACAAGATAAACCGGGTTTCACTGGTTTTGTCCTTCTTAACCGATTCCGGTTCTTTCCCTTTTCGTTTTCCCTGTGTAGAATATTCCTCTCTACCTCTCTCTCTCAGTCACAACAACTCTTCAACAGAGAATCTCAGTCGCGACTTTGATCTCGCTTAATTCTCAGGTATGATCGAGCTTTATAACAGTTCCTGGATATATTTGCTATTAATACTGGAATTTGTTTAGTTTCTTAGTCTCTGAATCTGTGGGTGATTGATTCGTTTGATGATGCATCAATGGGGTTTTTACTGAAATTCGAAAGCATGTGAATTTATTACCTGTTCGACTTCTGATCTATAGTTAGTAAGGATCCTGTATCCGTAGCCAAAACCCTGACTTGATTATGCTCAAAGTGAGATTTTTTAGTTTTCTAATTAGAGGGCTAGTTTAATTCCATGAGTTTCTGTCATTTTTGGGGTTTGTGTGAACAGACAAAACTCTTTTGTTTGCTTTTGTGTGTGGTGGTGTAGGTTTCTTGGTAAAGGAATTAGATTTCTGATAACTGATATGTTGAACACTGCTGATATATCTTGTTTTGGCCTTTTATTCATAAGAGTTTTGAATGTTTTTGCAGTACCTTAGAGGCATAGCTGAGGAGATTGGAAGGTGGAATCTTTAATGGCTGAAGTTCCGGGTCAGATAAGACGTATGAGCGGTGGAATTAGTCATCTTCTCGAGTGGGTATGCGGGTATTCAAGGAGGTGTTTGTTTCGGGTTATATCTATGGGTCCTTTACCCAATCATCTTGCTTTTATCATGGATGGAAACCGGAGATATGCAAAGAAGTGTGGTCAAGGAGATGGGTCTGGTCATAAAGCTGGGTTTTCTGCGCTTATGTCGATACTACAGTACTGTTACGAGCTGGGTATCAAGTATGTAACGATATACGCATTTAGTATAGATAATTTTAGAAGAAAACCTGAGGAGGTTCAGTCTTTAATGGATTTGTTGCTTGAAAAGATCAAGGCTTTGCTTGAGAAAGAGAGTTTCGTACATGAATATGGGATGCGTGTCTACTTTATCGGTAACTTTGCACTTCTAAGTGATCAAGTGAGAGCTGCTGCAGAAGAAGTTATGAATGCCACAGCTAAGAATAGTCGGTTTGTGCTTCTTGTCTGCATTGCATATAACTCGACTGATGAGATAGTACAAGCTGTTAAGAAATCTTGTATAAGCAAGGCAGATGATAGTATTTATAAACACGAGGATACAGATAGTGATATAGAAGGAATAGATATGGAGGAACAGGAGAAGAGGATACAGTTGGTAGATATTGAGAAGAATATGCGGATGAGCCTAGCACCGGATCCTGATATAGTGATCCGAAGTTCAGGAGAGACGAGACTAAGCAATTTTCTCTTATGGCAAACAGGTAATTCTCAGCTCTACTCTCCGGCTGCTCTGTGGCCTGAGATTGGCCTGAGGCATTTGGTCTGGGCAATATTGGACTTCCAGAGAAGTCATTCATATTTGGAGAAGAAGAAGAAACAATTGTGATTGTCCTGAAGGAGACTGTGGTGAAGGATACTCAAAAACTCTCTTTGTTTTGGCTCTTATGTTTTTGCAGTATACGATCAAAATGAAACTTGGATTAACATAGAAAGCAATGTATTTTTACACACGAATATACGCTTGTTTGAGATTTTTTTCTTTATGAACCCTAAACCAGAAAGTCCATCTTCCTGTATTTGTTCTGTCCACTATCGAACTTGATGGATCTGGACCAGTTGTGACAAACGGTGTGTAGTCTATAAGCATAACATGTGTGTGCACCATTGATAACACTGAATGTTATTAACAACACATCTTACAGGAAACTTCAGTGAAAACCCATATCCTGCCTTAGACAACAAGTGCTGAAACTATAGACAATGTAATTGCCTAACTAAACTGTTAACTATACAGTATAAGCTTGTTGCATTATCTTGTTCTTGTTACATTTATATCCCCAACAAATGTAGCCGAACCGACCAAATTAATGTTAATGTTTTAAAGGAATGATTTACAAAGTGGGATCACAGTCAAGTTACTAGGATAACTACTAAAACTGAGCCTGGGACAACAATACCCAAAAAACCCGGGTTAGATAATGGTTAAGCCTTGGTTTTAATATAAAATGTCGGTTTAACAATGCAAAACCGAACCGAACCGGTAGTGAACTCTGGTTCGGTAGGTTAGAAGAGTACATTGAACCCTAAAACGTAGCGACTCTTGCGCCACGGAACAATCTCTTGAGCCATGATAGTTGCTTAAAGAGCCATGATTTCGAGTTTTTGCCATGGCGGGTTTCATTAAGCGTAGAGGAAACGTAATCTTTGGTTCTCAAACCCTAGCTGCGGTCTACTCCAAGGTGGGTTATTTCTCCTTCTCCAAACTCTTTCGTCTTTGTTAATTTCTCTCTGCGGCAATTGGTCGAACACTTTATCTGCGTGGTTTTCTTCTGGTCTTTAGTTGCAAAGGAGTAATTGTACGATTGCTGAGGGAGTTATGGAGAAGTGTTCTACCATTCGTAAAGTTATTGATGAAGATATAAATTCAGGTGCTTTTGTGTTTTTAGTTTTGTGTGATACTACTTTAGTTGGTTTGGGTTGTATTAAGCTAAAGGTTGTTCCTTTTTTAACAGTTGATACATCAAAGTGGAAGAAGGTACGAGCAAGTGATGCTGGAATTAGAAATTCAATGATTCCTGAATCTTCTTTAAATGTCTTGAGAGTCCTCAGACGTCAAGGTTTGTGCTCTGAATGTTTCTTGTTAGCATTGACGTAGAAGAAAAGTAAGAAGAAGCTCAAGTATTTGTTTTGCTTTCTTGTGTTAGGTTTTGATGCATACCTTGTGGGAGGATGTGTAAGGGATTTGATATTGCATAGAGTGCCAAAAGATTATGATGTGATCACTACAGCTAATCTTAAGCAGGTTTAATGGAATGATGACTATCTGATCATGGTAGTTGTTCAGGACATGTATTTTGGTTATTGCTTAGCTCATCTGTTTTTTGTTTTTGTTTATATAGATCCGGCGGCTGTTTCATCGTGCTCAGGTTATTGGTAAACGGTTTCCTATTTGTCATGTGTGGATGAGAGGTTCGATAATTGAGGTTAGTTTTTTGGCCTTTGTACATAGATTTTGCCTAATTTTAAAGCTGTGCTTTTATCTTCTGTTTTAGGTTCCTATATGCTTCTGTGTGCGTATTCCTTGACACTTCTCTTTATAGGTGTCCAGTTTTGATACCGTCGCTCAAAGTGACGGTGAGCATGAAGATGATATGGGGAAGTCGGTAGAGAACAATGGTGCTCCACAGAATACTGAGGCAAACAAGATTAGCAGCCTCTTCAAAATGGATTCGGGTTGTGATGTAAAAGACTGCAGTCGCTGGAAGAATAGCTTGCAGCGGGATTTCACAGTTAACAGGTTTAGTTTCTGAAACGTAGGCCTTTGTAGCAAAGGGAACTGTGGTTTGTTTGGCTGCATCATTGAAACCTAACTTACTTGTGATGTTAAATCTACGTGCAGTTTGTTCTATGATCCCTTTGAACTTAAAATTTATGACTACACCAATGGAATGGAAGACTTGAAGCATCTGAAGGTGACTAACTTTGCTTACTCTTTTTGAATTTATATGTTTATGATATTAACCATTGTTTACAACGCGAATGCAGCTACGTACGCTTGTCTCTGCACATTTGTCATTCAAAGAAGATTGTGGTATGCCTTATTTATTCTCCTCACAGCCTTCTATCTGGACAAGTACTTTATTTAGTGTTGTGTCTAACCATTATGTCATTTTTGTCTTCAAATACAGCTAGAATTCTCAGGGGGTTAAGAATTGCAGCTCGATTGGGTCTGTCACTTTCAAAGGATATTGAGACTGCGATACCTGAATTTGTAACTTCCGTTGCAAGTGTGGGACAGGTATTTTGACTGCTTGAATTTAGATATGCTTAGAAGAATAGGTTCACGGTCTTAGCTATTAAAATCATGCTCTTCCTTTGTTGCAGTTTAGATTAATCATGGAAATAAATTATATGCTTGCGTATGGAGCTGCTGCGCCTTCAATCCTTCTTCTCATGAAGTTCAAACTACTTCATGTTTTACTTCCTTTTCAGGTACGCCGTTTGATGATTCGTCCATCTCTTTATCTCTTTTTATTTTTGTCGACTCTTAACTTGGATGAATTTGGATTTCAGGCAGCTTACCTGGATCAAGCTAGTAAAACATCTCTACCGAGTTCCTCAATGTTAGTGGTATGTGTATGTAGTATCTTTATACAATGAGCTTTTCTATGATTCCTTTCTGACATTTCTAAGTCGGGTTCATTTATGTTTCAGAGGTTATTCTCCAATATGGATCAATTGGTTTCCTGCGAGTGGCCTGCCGACTCCAGACTATGGTGCGTTATTTCTTGATTTCTATAGGAATATGAAAATGGTTTCTTCAATAAGCTTTGATTTAATGTTCTGATTTGGTTTGAACAGGATTGCAGTGTTGGCTTTTCACATTGCACTAGTGCGTAACCCTCAGGAGGCTATTGTACTGCGCGCTTTTGCCTCACTGCTCTACCATAGAGACTGGAGCAAAGCTGTCAGATTTGCTAGAGAACATGAGGATTCAGTACCTGGATACGCCCCTGAGGTATCTAAATCTTCAGGAGAGACATCTAATGAAGATCTTGCAGAAGCAGTTTCAGATTTTACCCGTCTAATAAAAGATACTCGATATGTTCTGACTGAAATGGAGACTCTTCGGGAAGCCCTATGCCTATACCCGGATTTTAAATCCTCTGGTCTGGTAAGTGCATTTTACTACAATAGGATTCATTGTGTCAAGACATTTATTCTCTGTTTGAGTTTTTGCTAATGTCTTTTCTCAAAATATCCAAATCTCTACTTCAGTTTTTCTTAATCGAACAGTTGACGTTATGATTGATTCACGTGGTTTCTCAGATATTTGTTCCAAAGAAAAAGGGGAAAGATGTAGCAGAGTGGTTCGCGAGAGTGAGTGATGTGGAATCATATGAAAGCAAAAAAGAGGGATTCTCTATTGACTATGTCGCACTTGGGAAGGGAAATCCATGTGAAGTAGGATTTGTTCTTGGCAAAATCATTCTGGACACCATCATCGAACAGCCAAATTCAGTCGAGAAGAAACAGAGCGCCAGAAATCAAGTTGTTCCAGAAATCATCATGGAGAAGAAGGCTGAGTTGGTCATTTCTAAACCTTCAAAGGAGGATAACAACGGTCAAGCTCCAGTCAATGGCTCAAAGGCATCATCTGTTTCTAAGGCTCAGAAAATGATTTTGAAGAGTATGAGAGAAGACAGTGAACACAGGAATGACCAAAAGAACGAGGTGTGTCCAGACTCAACCTTCTCTGGTCCAGCAAAGGATCAAGCTGAGTCTGTAGTCCAAAAGGTGAAAAGACGACGTAGCAAAGAAGCACCAGTCTCCGAGGAGCCAAAGCCAAAGGCTTCAAAGAGGTCAAAATCAGATGAGCAAGAAACTGTGGAAACTCATTCCAATCCAGCAAAGAATCAACATCAGTCTGTAGTCCAAAAGGGTAAAAAGTGTGGCACAAAAGCACCAGTCTCTGAGCCGCCTAAGCAAAAGACTGCAAAGAACCGTTCGAAGGAGACACACACAGTGAAACACAACGACATCCCTGTGAAGGAGATTCAAGAAGCAAAACATAGCTCCGTCTCTGACGAATCTATGAGCGATCTTTTAAAAGTTATAGTGAAACCAAGTCAGCAAGCCTCTAGCAAAGAGGAGAGCAACTCGATATCAACAGAGAAGACAAAGAGACCGAGAAAACTCTCAAGTCTCTTCAAATGAAGTGGTCTCCCTACAAATATTTGGTAACCTTCTTGAGGAGTCAGAGGGTCTTTCTTCAGTCACAGCCTCAGCCCGGGAAAAAGACCAATTTGAACCCCGACAATTTGCATCGTGCCCTTTTGGATTTGAACTTTTACATATGGTTAATTTACACATGAACTCCTAATAAATTCAAATCTTATACCTGAACTAACATGTTTTGTGCCGAATTGTACGTTGACCAAAATTCCTTTAGTCAACGTTAATCGAATATTAACTAAAACGATATGTGGGTTAGTTGGCTAGGTAAAAAATGCTTGAAAACGATGTCGTTACGTTGTTTTAGTATAAGGATGTCGTTTTCATTTAGAGAAAACTCGAAATCAAATCCATAAATCCATAAATCTCCAAATGAAAATGACGTCATTTTATCGAATTATGGATTTAATTTCGAGCTTTTTCTAAACAAAAACGACATCGTTTTACTAATACAACGAAACGATGTCGTTTTGACCCAACGAAACCGAGCCAACTAACCCACGTGTCGCTTTTCAGTTAAAGTTGACTAATGGAATCTTGGTCAAGGTACAATTCGGCACAAAACATGTTAGTTCATGTATACAATTTAAATTTATTTAGAGTTAAGGTTTAAATTAGCCATATATAAAAGTTCAGATCCAAAATGACACGATGCAAATTGTTTGGGTTCAATTTGGCCTTTTTCCCGCCTCAGCCCACAATATTTACTTGTACGGTACCACACTGGAACTAATATATTTTATCTTGTTTTGATTTGTTTACTACTGGTAGAGAGAAATTTTGGCCTGAGTTATATATTAGATGCAAATTAGATATTTATTTTGTATCTTTGTTTGATTTAGAATTCTCTGTTTCTATATAATATATGAAATTAAATATTCTACATGATTCCAACATAGTAATGATCTAAGATTGATTGAAAATATGGTAGATGGTGCAAAGCCATGTAGTTTCCTTAGTCTGCATTGATTAGAATAGAGATGGCATTGGTTTGTTTCTTTACTTAAGTCAGAACCTCTATTTCTCAAGTCTTCAAAACAATACAATCATCGTATGAACTGATTCGAAACATGGTGTGACATCTCTGTTATTGTTTCACATTGATCCTATTATCTTAGAACATCTTGGTCCTGACACCTACTTAGTTTGCTAACCAACACAAGATCTTGTGATCTTATGGTGATCTACTGAATAATTGTAAGCAACTGAATAATATGGTGATCTAAAAGAAGAGATGTAGATAGATTACTTATCAAAATGGAAAGGAATTTGTTCTTCAGGAATACAAGTAGAAAACATAAAAAAAACACGCACGCACATGTCAAGTCCCGCTCAAACAAAGTTTACAACGTTTCTGACACCTTACATTCTCCACGATACACCTTCTAAACAACCAAAAGAACAAATATTCGTCCCACGCACTTTGAAGTATACATAATTCGAGCAGCGGCTGAGGCATTCTTTGCAAATTGGTCGAGTCTGACTACTATTGCAAATAACTTCCACTCTGAAAGAGTCACCCAAGAAAGGTTCAGTATAGAAAGTGTAGCCTGGCTTCATATAAGCGGATCCCCCAAATACACACTTACGGTGGATAGTGATGTAAGGTTTATTGCATGTATAGAACCATTCACTTGGATCTAGTTTTTTCTCACATACTTCGCACCAGTATGTTTCATCGGAGACTTCTTCATAACTAAGGGAGAGAGGAAATGCTTCATATTTGTAGCGAAGTTTATCAGGAATTGTAGCACATCTATAACATATAGCATACTGGCACAGAGTGCATTGTAGATAGCAACCAACACATCTTCCCTTGCAACCTCCACACAAAATCTTTTTGTTTCGGCCACCAGGGATGGGGATGAACAAGGGATGTTCATGACTCTTGTGGGTGAAACAATCAGGAACTAAGATGCATCCGACATCTACCTGAAACTTTCTGGGATTGAAAAGTTTTCCATCATCACAATTATTTTTGGAGCACTTGTACCTGAAGCCAGCGAACTTTCGAGAACAAACCAAACAGTCCATGGTCGTGAAATCCTGTCGAGGGGCCGGATCTAAGAAAAGGGGATGATTATGCAATGCATGATCTATCTTCCGAGGAAGATTGGCGCATACCTCGTGGAGAAAAAAGTCACATTGCATGCAGTTGTAGAAATCACGAGAGTCGATATGAAGGATGCACGCTTGACATTGCTTGTCCGCGTCTCGAACAGCATGGTACTTCTCAAGCTTTAGATGGTGTTCATGACAAAAGTACTTTATCAAATCATCACCAACTTTCTTGAATGGCGCAACATCTTCACCTTCTTCAAATTCTTCGGGTTCCCATTCGAGTTCTCTACCGTCCCATACTTTTTCATGTGTTGCACATTTAGAATGAACAACATAGGAGCAATCATCATGATTGCAAGAATAATGGCCATACTTGACATCAACTGTCTTGTAGCAAAGACGACAAGAGGAGATTTTGGGTGAAAGAAAAGGAGTGTAAAAAAGACGACGAGGGTGACGGGTGAGTTTTATGACGCGTGGTAAGTCTATACAACTCTGATGGACCACAAAATTACATTGGAAACAAGCATAACTTGGGTCTGCTTGTTCTACTAACCCACAAGCATCACATGGAAGCAAAAATGGCCGAGGAAGGAAAACGAGGGAATGGTGATGGCATTTGGGATTTGGGATAGTAGAAAGTGGAATTTTTTTGGAACAAGTAGGATCCAAGCAAAAGTTGCAAATAGAACAACGGTAGAAAAAACTATAAAGTTTCAAATTTCCTCCACACCAAGTGCAATGATCGAAAATGTTACCAGGATTAGGTATGCCAGAGTTAGAAATGAGTCTATCTTTTGAGTAGTTACGCTTGTCGGAGTCTGATATGTACCCGGATTCCTCATCAAATAAGGCATGTATGTCACACTGGTATATGATCCCGGTTTCACAGTTGAGAACACTGAAAACGAGAGGATGTTGCGGGTGGAAAGGGTGTGTCATCTTCCTTGGCCGCATGTAGCAAAATTCATGGAATTCGACATCACATGTGGTACATGAATAATAGAAAGTATCGTAAGACGTCCTTTTTGTGACGGATGCAAAGCAACCAGCCGGAGGGTTAATGCCAGCTCGACGGGAGAGAGTGTGAGGATGAGCTGGATGAGATAGACGGCATACTGGCTCTTCTTCTTCTCCGTCAGATTGCATTTTTTCTTTACTTTTTTGTTTGTAATTGATCAAACGTGTGTGTGACATTTATGTTTCTACTTTCCTCATCTTGACTGAAACTTATACACAAGTCATTTCCATATAAACTATGACCCACGATACAATTTTATATTATTGGAGATGAGTCAGAAGATACAATTTTATATGCATGTAACGTGTGATATATTATCATTGATTTGTTCCCCCAAACATGTCTCCAGGCTGTCCATAGTTCAAACAATATCGAGTTAATTAGTGATTAGTGAATCGAAGAAATATCAATACTAACCCAAAGAGTTACTCGTTGTCTCGAATAAATATCAATACATTATTAATAGACCATTGACTTATGCAAATGGTGAGCTGGGTTTCAACATGGTTGGTGATTCCACGAATTGCGCCCATGTACAGTTTGGATAGTTGAGAAAAACCTACCCCATCTAACTTTTCATTTAATTAAAAAAAAAAAAGAACCTCCAAGCAAAAATTTATAAATTAAATTGGTGGTGAGGTAATTCTTACTGTCTTCTCAATATTCCTTCTTACACAAATACATGACATCCTTAAACATTATTTGTGAGGTGATTTTTTTTTTAAAATGCTTTGATTACTCATCAATTACTTTGTTCTCGAATAGATCCCCGCATTTAATCTGAAATAAGCACAATCATCGGTCTCTTCTGTCAGAAGCAGCTATAGGCCTCAAATAATATGTGAAAAATAGATTAAAAAAACCTAAGCAATCATTTTTATCTGGACGATTATTACAGGTCTGGAGGCACGCGACATTGGGTTGGCAATGAGTGGGCCAGTTCTAGATGAAAATAAGGCAAATCTGAACTCGATACTAGCCAGTTCGAGCTGAAGTCCTTGTTTTTCTACTAGCATTTTTTGTCTCTAGCCCGCTCTAGCTAGCTACTAGCTTGATCGGGGTAATCTTATATTTTCTGCACATGTTTTTTTTGTTTGCTAAATTGACTCGTTTTCACTAAAACTTCTTTTTGATCCGACCGTTGGAATGAACTCAAAATGCTTCCAAATGAAAGGTTACTTAGTGGTCTACCTTGTGCCAAGGTTTTAGGTTGTTCCATCGGTGGAAAGTTATTCAAAAAGTGTCAAATGTTTGACCAATTTCTGCTCCTTTGCTTCCATTCGTTGTTCCTATACCCTAGACTCCATCCAACCGTGTTACATCCTGAGAAGACTAAAAAAAACAAAGCAAAGACTCGAAAACTCTTGAAAACATTGGTTAGAATGTGTCAGGAACGCAATACATCACAATGCACCTTGCAAATTCTATCATAACAGATTATATGGTCAGAAAATGTGAGGTATATAAACATCTTGCAAGAAATAAGAAAGATATCATCAACTCAAAGAAGTTACATTATAGACAGACACTAGCTTCATCCAGAAATTTACATGCATCCCTTTAATAAGCAAGCGCAAGTTTTGAGTGCATCAACTGCGATGGAACAACGAGGAACGCACACGCTAAAACGCCCACGGGTTTGAGCAGAAGTGGAGTTCTCAGCTCGTTCAGTGCATTCATTGATGTACATGCCACAATATCAAATACTCCCTGCCATGATTGACATTATGTTAAGACATATTCTCAGTTTAAGTTTTTTGCTAATGTCTTTCTCAACATCCCCAAATTTCGGCTTCAATTTTTCTTAATTGGACAGTTAACGTTATGATTTATTCACGTGGTTTCTCAGGTGGTTGTACCAAATAATTAGGGGAGAGATGTAGCAGAGTGGTTTGCGAGATTGAGTGATGTCGAATCATATGAAACCAAAAAAGAGGGATTCTCTATTGACTATGTCGCACTTGGCAAGGGAAATTCATGCGAAGCAGGTCAAGCTCTAATCCATGGCTCAAAGGCATCATCTGTTTCTAAGGCTCAGAAAATGATTTTGAAGAGTATGAGAGAAGACAGTGAGCACAAGAATGACCTAGAGACTGAGGTGTGTCCAGACTCAACCTTCTTTGGTACAGCAAAGGATAAAGATCAGTCTGTAGTCCAAAAGCTGTGAAGACGACGTAGCAAAGAAGAACCAGTATCCGAGGAGCCAAAGCCAAAGACTTCAAAAAGGTCAAAATCAGATGAGCAAGAGACAGTGGAAAGTCATTCTGATCCAGCAAAGAATCAACATCACTCTGTAGTCCAAAAGAGTAACAAGCGTGGTACAAAGCACCGGTCTCTGAGCCTCCTAAGCAAAAGACTTCAAAGAACTGTTCGAAGGAGACTCAGAAAGTGAAATACGACGACATCCCTGTGAAGGAGATTCAAGAAGCAAAACCAGGCCCGGCCCAGAGGGGAGGCAGGCTAGGCAATGACCTAGGGCCACCAATTTTTTTGTTAATTTTTGGGCCACATTTTTTATATCTAAGCTAATTTATGGGCCACATTTTTGTAAAAAAGTTATCTAGGCTACATACAAGAAATATTTTGGGCCATAAATAAAAGTGTTTTGAACCATTAAAATAAAATATATATGAGTTTATGAACAACTAGATAGGGGTGAACCAAAGGAATACGTTAAGTAAATTTATGCAAAAGCCATTTGTTGCTTATTACTTCACGCTGCGAAAGTGGTTAAAAACTTTTTATCTATGGCTAATAATTATTTTCTTTGTGCATTTGGATAAAGCCATTATGATTATGACAAAGAATTTGAATTTCATTTTCTGGTTACTAGTCACTCCTGTCATGCCTGTCATAGCACAGTAAGCCATTTGTTGTTTTTCGCATAATTCTCATTAGCAATTATTGAATTTAGCATTCAATTTATAATAGAACTGGGTGAAAGACCCGCATATATGCGGGTTTATGAAAAAATATATTTTACAACCCGTGAAAAATCACATGAAAAACAAATTATTTATGAAAATAAACAAAATCGAGAACCTTAATATAAATAAATTTAATACTTACTTCTTTTTCTATCTTAAATTGTTTGGTTTAATTTGATTTCCAATTAAATTTGATCATGTCTTTTAAAAATAACTGTTTTTTTTTCTAGTCATGTTTCGCTACTCTATTTTTATAATAAGATTTTATTTTTAAAAATTTCACATATTTTAAAGTAATTAGTTTTTTCTTCTTATTTCTTATTGAATTGTGATTATTTTATTATGTAGTTGGTCATTCCTATATTTATTTTTTCAAAACCTTAACGAATTGAATCTCATATTTTTAGTTGCAAACTAAAATTACAAATTTCAGTTGAGCTTTTTTTATATAATTGATCACAAAGTTTGGAAGAATTTAATGCACAAAGCTTTGAATAGTAATACATTATTCAAATAAAATCAAACTGTAGTTAGATATTATTCAAATAATTAGTAATACATTAAGACTCTTATTGATATAAAGTCATTTCCTCTAAGCTCATTATTTTTCTTAAAATGTTTAGTATATTACTTTCTTAAAGATGTATTACAATACGATGATAAACATTTTTTTATTTAACTTGTCTAACATGAAATCATTGTTGTGTTTTCTTGTGATGGTAAAAATTTATATCTTTGTATTTATCAAGTAGTTTATTTTATTCTAATTAGAAGCATATAAAGCGGAAAAAAATCAAGTAATTTTTCTTAATGGATATTCTAATATACATGTAAGATCTTTTTAGTTTAAATAGACTTAGGTTTTACCAACAATGATTTATCCACATATCAAAATATTTATGTATTTTAGATTAATAACATCTTTATTTGTAAAAAGTAAACCTATTTTAAATAGGATTAGAAATTTTTTGAAAATTTTGATTTAGTTTAGTTAACATAAAATAACACGTGTCAAAACCTAATTTAAATAGGATTAGGGAAATTTAGAAACATGTCATATAATTTAATAAACTAAAATAACACGTGTCAAAATCTTATTAACCGGTTGATACGTGTCGCGATCTTGTTAATTATTATGTTTGACGCATCAAACTTTATTTAATAAGATTTATATTTTTATAGGTTAATATTTTAAAAAATAAATAAATAATAACTATTTTAATTTTTTTTCCGCCTTGGGCCACATATTTGGTTGGACCGGCCCTGAGCAAAACATGACGAATCTATGAGCGATCTTTTAAAAGTTATTGTGAAACCAAGTCCGCAAGCATTTTAGCAAAGAGGAGAGCAACTCGATACCAACAGAGAAGACAAAGAGGCCGAGAAAACTCTCAAGTCTCTTCAAATGAAGTGGTCTCCCTACGAATATTTGGTGGCCCTAAGGCAAGATGGTGGACTTTCTTGAGGAGTCAGAGTGTCTTCCTTGAGTCACAGTCAACTCCACAATATTTACTTGTACGGCTACCACACTTGAACTAATTTATTTCATCTTGTTTTGATTTGTTTGCTACTGGTATAGAGAAATTTTTGGCTTGAGTAATATGATAGATACAAATTAGATATTTATTTTGTATCTTTGTTTGATTTAGAATTCTCTGTTTCAATATAATATAATACGAAATTAGATATTTTCACACGATTTCAATATAGTAATGATCTAAGATTGATTTAGTTGTCTTTGCATGAAAGATTGATTGAAAATATGGTAGATGATGCAAAGCCATGTATTTTCCTTAGTCTGTATTTATCAAAATAGAGATGACATTGACTTTACTGAAATCAGAACCTCTGTTGCTGAAGTCTTAGTCACAAAACAATCATCGCATGGACTAATTGGAAACATGGTGTGAATGTACTCATGTTTGTTAGCCGACACAAGATGTTGTGATCATATTGCATAATTGCTAGCAACTGAATAATACGATAATTCAAAAGCAGAGATGTTATAGAATTCAAAAGGATTTTATTCATTAGGAAATACAATTCTGACAGGAAAAAACAAAAACACGCACAATTTTTTTTTAAATCGTTTCTGACATCTTACATTCCCCAAAATGCACGCGATAGACAATCAAAAGAACAATTAACCATCTCATCAGACCTTTTGAAGTATACTGAACTCGAGCAGCGGTTGTCGCAAATACTGCAGATCGGTCGAGTGTTACTATCGTTGCAACTAATTTCCACACTGAAAGACTTGTCATAGAATGTGTAGCCTGGCTTCATATAAGCGGAATTCCCAAATACACACTTACGGTGCATAGTGATGTAAGGGTTGCTGCATGTATAGAACCATTCGTTTGCATCTAGTTTCGTCTCACATACTTCGCACCAGTATGTTTCATCCGAGACTTCTCCATAACTAAGAGAGAGTGGATTATGTGCATCATATTTGTTGTGTAGCTTATCTGGAATTGTGGCACATCTATAACATACAACATACTGGCATAGAGTGCATTGTAGATAGCAACCAACACATCTGCTTTCCTTGCAACCGTCACACCAAATAGTTACAGATAGAACACCGGTAGAAAAAAAATTTAGTTCCAAATTTCCTCCACACCAAGTGCAGTTATCGAAAATGTTACCAGGAACAGGTATGCCGACTCCCTTGAATTCCTTGGAGTTATGGATATGGCAGTCATATATGAGTCTTGTTTCAGGGGGTCGAGCACTTAAAACGAGAGGATGTTGAGGGTGATAAGGGTGTGTCATCTTCCTTGGCCGCATGGAGCAATCCTCATGGAAGTCTACATCACATGTGGTACAGTGATAATAGAAGTTATCATAGATTTTTTCGCCTCCTGAGCCGGCAAAACAAATACCCGGAGGGTTTATTTTGGTTCCACGGGAGAGGGTGTGAGGATGAGCTAGTTGAGACAGACGGCATATTTTGCTTGACGATTCAGCTTGTTTTGATACTGGCTTTTCTTCGTCTTTGCTAGAAAGCATTACTTTTTTTTGTTTTTTTCGGGTTCAAAGTTTGTTTTTGATTGGTATGATCAAATATGCCTATGTATTTATGTGTAGGCGCGAATACAAGTAAATTAAATAGCACAATCTTTTCATAAACAATACCCACGATACCGATTATAGTATTAAGAATGACCCAAAAAATACAATTTTATATGCAACTTCTCATTAAAAAAATTGTGATCGACTAGTCCCCCTAAACATGTCTCCAGGCTATCCATAGCAATTAAAAATACTTCATTAGTGAAATAAAACTTATCCGCAAGAGCAAAGAGTTACAGGGAGTTCCGATCTACTCAAGAATAAAAAGCCTTTGTTTATTTGGAAGTAGTGGGGAGCTACTATAATCGACGTTGGTAAGTCAACGATGCTGAAACCGGATCTCTCCGTAACCATTGATTTTTTTGATTTTTTTTGTTATAATGCGCCTGCATTCGGAATACGTTTTCCATAAATTGTGAATCTCGCATTTATTTACCCATCACTCCATATCCGTCTTTCACGCTGTCGAAAATACATGAAAATAATAAGAGCTAAATTTAGATCAAAATTAAGATAACAAGTGACAAATTTGAAAAACAAAAGTATAGAATCCACTAGAAAATAGTTTGAATTCTACCATAGAGAAGAGAGGAAATCTCTCCTCTTGTTGAGAAGAAATATTTGGATGTTTACTATTCTTTGAGATAAATTTACTCTTTTCACTTTTTACGAATCTCTTTTCGTGACGTGTATATAGTTTAAGAGAATCTTTTATGACCAGTTGTTTAATTGGTCCATCGGGCTGGTCCTAGGAATATTTGGACATGATCTACAATGTCTTGGATAACTCAATGAGTAAGCCCTTTTTTTTCACCTCTCACCCCGAACAGTGTGGTCACGTCGTGGAAGGTGAATCAAATTAGAATTTGGGTGGTTAGACGTGCATGCAAAGTATCCAACGGGAAGTGGAGCACGGAGCCCATGTTTCCAAATCAGAAACTCCAACTATGGCTCAAAAGCATCATCTGTTTCTAAGGCTAGCTCAGCAAATGATTTTGAAGAGTATGAGAGAAGACAGTGAGCACAAGAATGACCAAGAGACTAAGGTGTGTCCAGACTCACCCTTCTCTTGTCCAGCAAAGTGTCAAGATCAGTCTGAAGTCCAAAAGCTGAAAAGACGACGTAGCAAAGAAGCACCAGTCTCCGAGGTGCTAAATCCAAAGGCTTCAAAGTGGTCAAAATCAGATGAGCAAGAGACTGTGGAAAGTCTTTCTAGTCCAGCAAAGACTCAACATGAGTCTGTAGTCCAAAAGAGTAACAAGCGTGGCACAAAAGCACCAATCTCTGAGCCATCTTAGCAAAAGACTTCAAAGAACCGTTTGAAGGAGACACAGAAAGTGAAATACGACGATACCCCTGTGATGGAGATTCAAGAAGGAAAACAGAGCTTCGTCTCTGACGAATCTATGAGCGATCTTCTACAAGTTATTGTGAAACCAAGTCAGTGATATGCTCAAATTTACCCAGAGCTACTCTCTCAAATTAAGAGATCAATTGTAGTAGGGGTCGAATCACTGGGAGTTAAATCAAACAATAGCTAAGCAAATAAAGTAAAGTAAAAGGAAGAGATAATTCAAAGCAAAGAAAGATTGTTGGTTTTTAAGAATTCAATTAAACAAAAGATAGGTTTTCGGGAAATTCGCAGGCAAAGATAAATTGTAGAATTATAAAACTGTCAGGATTTTAATGAAGAACTGTTCTCGAACTTGAAACTCTAATGTAAAATTAAACGACTTCCGTTGAATTAATTATCTATGCATAAACCCTAGAAATCCAAATTCCTTTGTAAAATCAATCAATTTATGCACGCATTAAAGTTCAGGTTTCAATTGTTCACAAAATCCCTAAACCAAATTCCTTTGAGAATAGGTGATTTTGCTCATCTAAGATTATGGTCAGGTTATCAATTGATGCTTCTGCTTCTAATTAATCAACCTAAGATGTCTATTAAGGGTGATCAATCCTAAATCAGAATTAAAACAATCTAGATGAAGAACCATAAGATAATCCTAACATGAATTCAATTCTAACAATTCATCTTAAATCCTTTGAAAAACCCTAAACCTAACAAGTAGATTACTCAGACATGGATGCAAGGCAAATCATAATAACTGAATAATACTGCATTAAAATAGAGTAAGAAAGAATTACAGAAGAAATCTGAATGGTCTGAAAACTTGTCTCCCTAACTCTCAAAATCTCTCTAAAACCCTAATTCTTTGATAAAAGAAAACTTAATCAAAAACTAAAAGAAAACTAGGTATTTATAGGCTATAATTCGGGCTGGGCTTTATTTGTTAACTTCTGGAACTTTAGGGGTAAAAAGAAAATCTTCAGAATTGGAAAAATCCTTTTCCTTTGCGACTTAACATCTTCCGTCAATAGACGCAAACGTGCTTCCATCGATCGACGCAAACGTGCTTCCGTCGATCGACGCGCCAATCTGACGGCAATTGAAAATCCGTGCTCGCGACTTCAGCTGCTCTTTCCTTGATGCTCCAAAATGTTCCATAATCACCAATTAAGCTTCATTCATACACGAACCTACCAAGACTCTAAAACACTAGAAAAATACCAAAAAGACTCAATAAAACCGAGTTAAATCATGGCCAAAAGATGGTAAAAACTATGATATATCAGTCAGCAAGCCTCTAGCAAAGAGGAGAGTGACTCTTTACCATCAGTGAAGACAAAGAGACCGAGAAAACTCTCAAGTCTCTTCAAATGAAGTGGTCTCCTTACGAATATTTGGTGGCACTGAGGCAAGATGGTGACCTTCTTGAGAAGTCAGAGGGTCTCCCTTCAGTCACCGTCTGACTCCACAATATTTACTTGTACGGTACCACACTTGAACCAATTTGTTTCATCTTTGTTTTGATTTGGTCCCTGGTAGAGAGAAAATTTTGCCCTGAGAAATATAATAGATGCAAATTAGATATTTATTTTGTATCTTTGTTTGATTTAGAATTCTCCATTTCTATATAATATATGAAATTAGATCTTCTCACACGATTCCAATATAGTAATGTTCTAAGATTGATTTAGGTGTCTTGCATGAAAGATCGACTGAAATTATGGTAGATGATGCAAAGCCATGTTTCCTTAGTCTGTATTTGTTAGAATAGAGATGACATTGGTTTGTTTCTTTACCGAAGTCAGAACCTCTATTGCTCAAGTCTTCGACACATGGTGTGAATATACTCATCTCTGTTATTGTTTCACATTGATCCTATAAACTTAGAGTATCTTGGACATATTGCATAATTGCTAGCAGCTGAATGATATGATAATTTAGAAGAAGAGATGGAGATAGTTTTCGAATTCAAAAGGACTTTATTCATTAGGAGTGGTGGGAATACTATTCTGACAGGAAAAAGTACACGCACAAAAGAAGTTTATTACGTTTCTGACATCCACCTTCCCCAAAATGCACTGGCTAGCAGTGGCGAAGCCACTAAGAGAAAAGGTGGGTCACATGAACCACCATAAATCATAATATAGAGTAAAAATGTATGTAAAACATTAAAAATCTAGCAGCATAATTGGCAACTATAGCATCTTGACCTCCTCAAGACCATGGTACAATTTATAAGCGTGATCACCACACATTACGTGATCATCACACATTACGTGATCAACAAGCCCAATTCTCAAATCATATTATTCTCATTTATTGTAAAGATAGATTTCCTTTCTTATGTATTCCTCTCTGTATAAATGTACGACATATAGTATCAATACAAATCATCAATTCTCATACGATTATATGGTAGCAGAGCCTTTGATCAAAACCTAAATTTTTTTTTTTTTTTTTTTTTTTTATGAGAATTGGGCTTGTTGATCACGTAATGTGTTATAAGCGTGATCACCACACATTACGTGATCATCACACATTACGTGATCAACAAGCCCAATTCTCAAATCATATTATTCTCATTTATTGTAAAGATAGATTTCCTTTCTTATGTATTCCTCTCTGTATAAATGTACGACATATAGTATCAATACAAATCATCAATTCTCATACGATTATATGGTAACAGAGCCTTTGATCAAAACCTAAATTTTTTTTCTCTTCTTTGTCTCTTATTAATCTTTCTTTTTCGTTTTCTCTAAACCACGATGTCTTCTACCTCCTCCACTTCTATTGTTTCTGCAACAACAGAATCCCTACCCACGACTCAGGGATCTTTGCTCAACATCAATACCTCCAACATCACTAAGCTTAACGCTTCCAATTACCTCATGTGGAGCCGTCAAGTTCACGCTCTTCTCGATGGCTATGACTTAGCCTCCTTTCTCGATGATTCCAAGCCGTCACCACCACAACTGATCACCACTAGTGGTACAGACACACAAAATCCAGCCTATGTGTTTCACAAGCGCCAAGACAAGCTTATCTTCAGCGCCATTCTAGGAGCCATCTCGCAGTCTATTCAACCCCTCCTCTCCAAAGCCAACACCTCTGCCGAGATCTGGTCCACCTTAGCCTCTACCTATGCTAAGCCTAGTAGAGGTCATATCAAACAAGTGCAAGAACAACTCAAACACTGGAAAAAGGGTACTAAGACTATTGATGAATACCTGCAGGGTCTCACAATTCGAGTAGACCAACTTGCTTTACTAGGTAAGGTTATCGACCTTGAAGATCAGATTGACATGGCGCTTCATGGCTTACCCGATGACTACAAGCAGATTGTAGATCAGATCGAAAGTAGAGATACTTCACCAACTTTCGCTAAACTCCACGAGAAGCTCTTGAATCATGAAGCCAAACTCTTTGCTGTCCAATCTCCACAGCCATATCCAGTGACCGCCAATGTTGCCACACATGGGTATCGTCCGCACCAGAAACAAAATCCTCGCAGTCAACAGTGGCAACCATCACACCACTCCAACAATTCTACCTATCGTGCACCTCGTCCCTACCTTGGTCGCTGTCAAATTTGTGGTGTTCAGGGTCACAGTGCTCGACGATGCAATCAACTTGCCCAACAAACTGGACTCTTGCCAACACCTAAGAATTGGCAGCCTCGGGCACACTTTGTTGAAGCTTCTCAGCCTTCAAATCCATGGCTTTTGGATTCTGGAGCTACTCATCACATTGCATCCGATCTCGCCAACCTATCGCTTCATCAACCTTATACAGGAGGTGAAGAAGTAGTTGTTGGAAATGGCGCTGCTCTTCCAATAACAAACACTGGTTACACTCTTTTACCTTCATCTACTCGACCTTTACATCTCAATAATGTTCTTTATGTACCCGCTATCCATAAGAATCTTATCTCAGTTTTCAAATTGTGCAATGCTAATCAAGTGTCGGTGCAATTTTTTCCATCATGCTTTCAGGTGAAGGATCTCAGAACGGGGGTCCCGTTACTCCAAGGCAGTACCAGGAATGAGCTCTATGAGTGGCCTACCTCAATGCCCTTCGCCTCCACCTTTCTCACAGCAACCAACAACCTCAAAACCACCAGTTCAGATTGGCATTCAAGACTAGGCCACCCCTCTTTGCCTATCCTTAAAGCAATAATTTCAAAGTTTTCTTTACCGCTTTCCGATTCTCTGTCTCAAACAATCTCTTGCAGTGATTGTTACATCAATAAAACGCATAAGCTTTCTTTTTCAGAAACTACAATCTCTTCTTCTCGTCCTCTTCAATACTTATTCTCAGATGTTTGGACCTCTCCAATCCTCTCTATAGATAATTTTAAATACTATCTTATCATTGTCGATCATTATACCAGATATGTATGGCTCTACCCTCTCAAACTCAAGTCACAAGTTCGTGACGTTTTCATTCGATTCACCGCTCTAGTTGAAAACAAATTTCAACAGAAAGTGGGTACCTTCTTCTCTGATAACGGTGGTGAATTCATCGCTCTTCGTGATTTCCTTGCTTCTAAAGGTATTTCACATCTCACTTCTCCTCCTTACACGCCAGAACATAATGGCCTAGCTGAAAGGAGACATCGACACATTGTCGAAACTGGGCTAACTCTTCTCACCAAAGCCAAACTCCCAAATACCTATTGGACCTATGCTTTTCAAACTGCTGTCTTTCTCATTAACCGTATGCCAACCCCAGTTCTATCTCTTAACTCACCCTATCAATTGCTCTTCCAAACACCTCCAAACTATACCAAACTTAAAATCTTTGGGTGTTTGTGTTATCCCTGGTTGCGCCCATATACATCCAACAAACTTGACCCGCGATCTGTTTCATGTGTCTTCCTCGGGTACTCTTTAACCCAAAGTGCTTATCTATGCTTGGAACCCATTAAAAATCGAATTTACATCTCTCGTCATGTTCGTTTTGACGAGACGATTTTTCCATTCCAATCTCTCACCACTAAGAAAAATCAAACATCTTATGAGCCCATAATCACCACCTTTTCACCCATCACTCAAATCCCTCTTCTCCATCCACCGCTCATACCTGCTCATCCTACTACCTCGAACGCAACGGAACCCTCGAGCTTGGATTCAACACCAGAAGCATCAGCACCGTCGTCATCACCTTTGACGACTTCGCCATCTCATTCACCGGATCGCAGTCATGAATCTCCGCCATTGACAACACCAGTTAACTTCACCGACAATGACAATATCACTTCTCTTGTTAATGACGAGAGTCATTTAGCTTCAAGTGGGCCATCAACTTCAAGCCCAACTTCACAAAACTCTTATCAAGCCCAATCTCCTTCTCCTACAACAAGCCCATTACAACCACAGCCCACCATCACACAAAAACACCCACCTCCATCGTTCTCTGAAGTTGTCGTTGATAATCCACAAAATCAAGCTCCACCGCCGCAACCACAAAACGACCATTCCATGCGCACAAGAGCTAAGAATCAAATCGTGAAACCTAATCCCAAGTATGGTCTTACTGCTCTTCTTCTTCCTGAAGGTGACTATGAACCACATACTGTCGTGCAAGCTTTGAAGAACAAAAAATGGCGAGGTTCCATGTCCGACGAATTCGATGCTCAAATCCGTAATCAGTCATGGAATTTGGTTCCTCCGGCACCCAATCAAAACATTATTGACTGCAAATGGGTGTTTCGACTCAAATATTTAGCCGATGGCTCTATCGACAAGCACAAGTCTCGTCTCGTCGCCAAAGGATTCACGCAACAACCTGGTGTCGATTACTTCGAAACCTTTAGTCCGGTAATCAAGAGTACAACGATTCGAGCTGTTCTTGATGTGGCCACAAGTCGTGATTGGTGTCTTCGTCAAATTGACATCAACAATGCTTTTCTTCAGGGTACTCTCACCGAGGAAGTATATATGCGTCAACCTCCAGGTTTCGTTGATCCAGACAGACCAACTCATGTTTGTCGACTCAACAAAGCCATCTATGGCCTTAAACAGGCACCGAGAGCATGGTATATTGAACTGAAGAATTATCTTTTAACGCTTGGCTTCAAAAATTCTCTTGTAGACACAGCTTTGTTCGTTCTTCATCATGGCACCACACTGGTTTATCTCCTGGTTTATGCGGACGATATTGTTGTCACGGGAAATAATCAAGTTGTCGTTGAAGAAATTCTGCAGAAACTTGCAACTCGGTTCTCTCTTAAAGACATGGGTGAACTATCCTACTTCTTGGGAATTGAAGTAATCCGCTCACAGAAAGGTATTCATCTTAATCAAAGGAAATACATCATTGATTTATTACGGAAAATGAAGATGCAAGATGCAAAACCAGCTCCAACACCAATGGCCACTTCACCAAGGCTTGTTCTTTCTGGTGAACAGTATGATAATCCAACGGAGTACAGAACCCTAGTTGGAAGCTTGCAGTACCTCGCATTCACGCGTCCTGATATCGCCTACGCAGTCAACAAACTCTCGCAATACATGCATTCTCCAACCATGGACCATTGGCAAGCCGCAAAACGAGTCCTTCGCTATCTTGCAGGAACTCCAACTCATGGTATCTCTTTCACCAAGTCTAATCCTCTTACATTACACGCATTCTCTGATGCTGATTGGGCTGGTGACTCTGACGATTATGTCTCTACAAATGGGTATATTGTCTATCTTGGAAAACATGCTATCTCATGGTTAGCTAAGAAGCAAAAAGGAGTTGCTAGATCATCTACAGAAGCAGAATATCGCTCTGTAGCGAACACTGCCACTGAGCTCAATTGGATTTGTTCCCTTCTTTTGGAACTTGGCATTCAACAACACAAACCTCCAGCCATTTACTGTGATAACATCGGAGCCACTTATCTCTGTGCAAATCCAGTTTTTCACTCAAGGATGAAACACTTAGCGCTTGACTATCATTTCATTCGAGAGTTAGTTCAAAGTGGTAAGTTACGGGTATCTCATGTCTCCACAAATGACCAGCTTGCAGACTGCCTGACCAAACCATTAAGCCGAGCTCGATACATTTTGTTCCGAGACAAGATCGGCGTCTCCAAAGGTCCTTGATCTTGCGGGAGGATATAAGCGTGATCACCACACATTACGTGATCATCACACATTACGTGATCAACAAGCCCAATTCTCAAATCATATTATTCTCATTTATTGTAAAGATAGATTTCCTTTCTTATGTATTCCTCTCTGTATAAATGTACGACATATAGTATCAATACAAATCATCAATTCTCATACGATTATACAATTCTCCTTAAGAACCTTTTCATTATATATTGACCTTGGTTAATTTTTTGCCTGGCTTCGCCACTGCTGGCTAGACAATCAATAGAACAATTGACCATCTCATCAAACCACTTGAAGTATACATAACTTGAGCAGCGGCTGTTACATCTATGGCAGACCGGTCGAGTGTTACTATCGTTGCAAATAACTTCTACACCGAAAGACTTGAAATAGAAGGTGTAGCCTGGCTTCATATAAGCGGAATCCCCAAATACACACTTACGGTGGATAGTGATGTAAGATTTATCGCATGTATAGAACCATTCAGTTGGATCTAGTTTTTTCTCACATACTTCGCACCAGTATGTTTCATCCGAGACTTCTCCATAACTTAGAGAGAGAGGATTATGTGCATCATATTTGTTGTGTAGCTTATCTGGAATGGTGGCACAGTTAAAACATAAAGCAAATTGGCATAGAGTGCACTGTAGATAACCAGCACATTTAAGCCTGCAACACTCACAGAAAATCTCTTCGTCTTCACCAAGGGGGATGGGGATGAATAAGGGATGTTCATGACTTCTGTGAGTGAAACAATCAGGTACTATGATGCATCCAACATCTACCTGAAACTTGCTGGGTCCGTAACGATTGCCATCATCACAACTATTTCTGGAGCACTTGTACACAAAACCAGCGAACTCTCGTTTACAAACCAAACAGCCTGCGGTCTCGTAATCCTGTGGAGGAGTTTGGTCTAGGACAAGAGAATGATTATGCAATGCATGATCTAGTTTCCGAGGAAGATTGGCACATACCTCGTGGAGGTAAAAATCACATTGCATGCAGTTATAGAAATCGCGAGAGTCGATATGAAGGATGCACGCTTGACATTGCTTGCCCGCGTCTCGAACACAATCGTACTTGTCAAGCTTTAGATGGTGTTCATGACAAAAGTACTTTATCAAATCATCGCCAACTTTCTTGAATGGCTCAACATCTTCAGTTTCGCCGAATTCTTCGGGTTCCCATTCGAGTTCTCTCCCATCCCATATTGCTTTATGTGTTGCACATTTGGAGTGGACTACATAAGAACAGTCATCATGATTGCAAGAATAATGGCCATACTTGACATCAATTGTCTTGTAGCAAAGACGACAAGAGGAAACTGTGGGTGAAAGAAAAGGAGTGTAAGAAAGACGATGAGGGTGACGGGTGAGTTTTATGACGCGTGGTAAGTCAGCACAACTCTTATGGACCACAAAATTACATTGTAAACAAGCATAACTTGGGTCTGATCGATTCACCAACCCACAAGCATCACATGGAAGCAAAAGTGGTCGAGGAAGGAAAAGGAGGGAATGGTGATGGCTTTTTGGATTTTGGATAGTAGGAAGTGGAAATGTCTTGGAACAATCAGAGCACAAACAAAAGTTACAAATAGAACATCGGTAGAAATCTTTTACATAAAGAGATTCCATATCTCCTCCACACCAAGTGCAGTTAGCGAAAATGTTACCAGGATCAGGTATGCCCACTCCCTTGAATTCCTCGGAGTTATGGCTATGGCAGTCATATATGAGTCCGGTTTCACGGGATCGAGCACTTAAAACGAGAGGATGTTGAGGGTGATACGGGTGTGTCATCTTCCTTGGCCACTTGAAGCAATAACTATGGAATTGAACAGCACATGTGGTGCAATAATAATAGAATTCTACACCACCAGAGCTCAGTTTTTGGCTGTCTGAGCCTGCATAACAAATACCCAAAGGATTTATTTTGGTTTCACAAGAGAGGATATGAGGATGAGCTGGTTGAGACAGACGGCATATTGGCTCTTCTTCTTCTTCTTCTTCTTCGCTAAATACATGCTCTTCTTCTTCTTCCTCTTCTTGGCTAAATACAAGCGAAGAAGAGCCTGATACTTGCTCTTCGTTTTCCTCGTTAGAAAGCATTACTTTTTGTTTGGTTCAAAATTTGTTTCTGTTTGTTATGATCAAATATAAGTATGTATATTAATGTGGACGCGTAACACAAGTAAATTAATTAGCGACATATTTTCATTTAAACAATTACTAACGATACCTTTTAAGTATATGATTAAGAATGACCCAACATACAATTGTATATGCAACTTCTGGTAAACAAATTGTGATCGACTAGTCCCCCCTAAACATGTCTCCAGCCTGTCCATAGCAATTAACAATACTTCATTAGTAAAATAAAAGTTATCAGTACAATAACACCAAAGAGTTACAGGCTGTTTCAATCTACTTAAGAATAAAAAGCCTTTGTTTATCGACGTTAATGAGTCAGCGATGCAGAAGCCACATTCCCCATAACCATTGACTATTTGAATTTTCATTATAATGCGCCTGCATTCAATACGTTTTCCGTGAATTGTGAATCTTGGGAATTTCGCATTTATTTATCCATCACTCCATATCTGTTTTTCACCCCGTCAAACATACATGAAAATAGTAAGCTCTAAACTTAGATCAAATGCAAGATAACAAGTGACAAATTTGAAGAATTAAAGTACAGAATCCACTACAAAAGAGTTTGAAATCTACCATAGAGAGAAAATATCTCCTTTTGTTGAGAAGAAATATTTGGATGTTTGGATGTTTACTACTATTTATTAAGATAAATTTATTCTTTTAATTTAGACGAATCTTATCGCAACATATATAGTAAAAACTCTATAAAGTCATAATGTTGGGAACACCAAAATTTATTACTTTATAGAGTTATTACTTTATAAATAATGCCTAAAATAAATTTTAAAAAACATTAATTGATAAATTCATTATAAAATACAATTTAATCACTAATAAAACAATTTACGAAATATAAATGGTTAAAAGCAATAAAAAATTATTTAATTTTCTACTAAAAGTTGAAAATATAATATATTTTGAAACAATTTGTTTATTCTAAAACATCACTTAATATAAATAAAAGAAATATATAGTAGTTATTATTTTATGATATACTAAATAGGACCATATATTTGTATAGAATTTTTGAAAAAATTATTATCTTATCATCTTATCGATTTGTGTTAAATTTTGCACTACCCCGATTCGGGACCGACCAAATTTATTACTTTATCGAGTTTATTATTTTATCGAATATTACTTTACGGAGTTTTTACTGTATATAGTTTAAGAGGATCTCTATTACCAATTGTGTAGTTGGTCCCTCGGCCCAGTCCTAGGAATATTTGGACATAATTAAAATGTCTTGGATAACTCAACGAGTAAGCCCATTTCTTTTCAATACGTGCATGCAATATCCAACGGGAAAGAAGTTGGTTGAGTTTTCTGGGATCTCCCTACTCAGAATCATGGGAGTTGGTTGTGGAAACAAATCCTCAAAATCAGACCTCTCGCCCGACCTCATCTGTCATGTCAGCTGGGTTCTGGTAAAGAAGCTTTCTTTTGGCATGATGATTGGACTAATCTTGGTCCTCTGCTAGCGATTACAGGAGATATGGGTACTAGAGTTACTGGGATAGACAGTCTGGCAAAGGTCTATCAAGTTATTCAAGATGATAGATGGTTAGTCCCATCTGGCAGAAATAGTATTTGTGTTCTACTCAGGGCTTGTTTACCACTTGTTCCAACACTCAACTCTGATGAAGCTGACTCGTTCCAATGGAGAAACTCATTATCCTCTCAGCCAGGTATCTTCAACTCTGCCTTGACTTGGACTAGCTTACATCCTCCGGCTCCTCGGTTGACTTGGACTTCTGCAGTTTGGTTCCATCAGCACATTCCCAAGCATGCTTTTATGCATTGGCTAGTAATGAGGGATCGTTTACCTACAAGGGATCGTCTGATTCGTTGGGGATTAATCACTGATCCTCTATGTCTTTTGTGTGGAGGAGAGGACGAAAGCAAGGACCATTTGTTCTTTGATTGCTCTGTTTCATCTCAGATTTGGCAGTCTTTTTTCACTCACCAGTCCCTCAATCCTCCAACTGGTCTAGAGAGGATAGTGCGGTGGGTCAGAAGAGCTTCGTCAATTACAAAGATCACCATTATTTGTAATCTAATATTAGAAGCGATTATTTACGAAGTGTGGAAAGAGAGGAATACAAGGTTGCATCAAGGTACCTCAAGATCGGTCCATTCCATTGTCAAGGGCATTCAACTAACAATGAGAAGGAAACTCCTTATCTTAGATCGCAACCAGAGAAGTGAGGTGAATCCAAGCTCTACTCTCACTTACTTATCCATTTGGTTCGATATTTTTTAGAATACAACAACAACAACCCACCACTGATCACTTTATAGTGTCTCTTTTTCTGTCCTGCTGTGTAATGTTTATTTGCTTATCTCCTTCTCTGCGATTCTCGCATGATATTTTGGGATCATCTGTTTCCACCTGCGTGTGGGTTTCATGATGCCTCAATATCTGCTTTGTAATGTTCAAAATGGTCTCTCATTGGGGGAAAGAAAAGAAGGAATAAAAAGGAAATTTATGAAAAAAAAAAAACAAAAAAAAAATATCCAACGGGAAGCGGAGCACGGAGACCGAGAAAACTCTCAAGTCTCTTCAAATGAAGTGGTCGATCCTTACGAATATTTGGTGGCCCTAAGGCAAGATGGTGAGCTTCTTGAGGAGTCAGAGTGTCTTCCTTCAGTCACAGTCAACTCCACAATATTTACTTGTACGGTACCACACTTGAACTAATTTATTTCATCTTATTTTGATTTGTTTACTACTGGTAGAGAAATTATTTTGGCCTGAGTAATATAATAGGTGCAAATTAGATATTTATTTTGTATCTTTGTTTGATTTAGTATATTCTCCGTTTCTATATAACATATGAAATTAGATATATATTACTTTTTTTGTATGAATGTTAAATTATGAAATTAGATATTCACACGATCCCAGCATAGTAATGATCTAAGATTGATTTAGTTGTCTTTGCATGAAAGATTGATTGAAAATATGGTAGATGGTGCAAAGCCATGTATTTTTCTTAGTCTGCATTGATTAGAATAGAGATGGCATTCTTTACCGAAGTCAGAACCTCTATTGCCCAAGTATCCGACACAATAATTATCGTATGAACTGACTTGATACGCGGTGTGAATGTACTCATCACTGTTATTGTTTCATATTAATCCTATTATCTTAGAACATCTTGGACCTCACACCTATTCAGTTTGTTAACCAACAAGATCTTGAGATGATATTGCATAATTGTAAGCAACTGAATGATTAATAAAATCTAAAAGAAGGAAATGTAGATAATTATTGAATTCAAAAGGATTTTATTCATTAGAAGTGGTGGGAATACAAGTCGGACAGGGAAAAAAAGCATGCACACACATGTCCAATACTGCACAGCAGAAGTTTCTGACATCTTACATTCTTCAAAATACATATACTAGACAATCAAAAGAACAAAAAGCCATCCCATCAAACAGCTTGAAGTATACAGAGCTCGAGCAGCGTTTGTCGCATTCTTCGCAAATCGGTCGAGTGTTAGTATTGTTGCAAATAACTTCCATACTTGAATACCCGTGATAGAATGTGTAGCCTGGCTTCATATAAGCGGATTTCCCAAACACACACTTACGGTGGATAGTGATGTAAGGTTTACTGCATGTATAGAACCATTCAGTTGGATCTAGTTTTTTCTCACATACTTCGCACCAGTATGTTTCATCGGAGACTTCTCCATAACTAAGGGAGAGAGGATTATGTGCATCATATTTGTTGTGTAGCTTATCTGGAATGGTGGCACAGTTATAACATAAAGCAAATCGGCATAGAGTGCATTGTAGATAACCAGCACATATAAACCTACAACATTCACAGAATATCTGTTCGTCTTGGCCACCAGGGATTGGGATGAATAAGGGATGTTCATGACTTTTGTGGGTGAAACAATCAGGAACTAAGATACATCCAACATCTACCCGAAACTTTCTGGGTATGTAAGGATTGCCATCATCACAATTTTTTTTGGAGCACCTGTACACAAAACCAGTGAACTTTCGAGAACAAACCAAACAGCCCATTGTCTCGAGTTTCTGTGTAGGGGCCGGGTCTAGGAAAAGAGAATGATTATGCAATGCATGATCTAGTTTCCGAGGAAGATTGGCACATACCTCGTGTAGAAAAAAATCACATTGCACACAGCTGTAGAAATCACGAGAGTCAATATGAAGGATGCACGCTTGACATTGCTTCTCCCCGTCTCGAACAGCATCGTACTTGTCAAGCTTTAGATGATGTTCATGACAAAAGTACTTTATCAAATCATCACCAACTTTCTTGAATGGCGCAACATCTTCAGCTTCATCTAATTCTTCGGGTTCCCATTCAAGTTCTCTCCCATCCCATACTTTTTCATTTGTGGCACATTTGGAATGGACTACATAAGAGCAGTCATCATGATTGCAAGAATAATGACCATACTTGACATCAACTGCCTTGTAACAAAGACGACAAGGGGAAATTTTGGGTGAAAGTAAAGGACGGTAAGAAAGGCGATGAAGGTGACGGGTGAGTTTTATGACGCGTGGTAAGTCTATACAACTCTTATGGACCACATAATTACATTGGAAACAAGCATAGCTTGGATCCGACCTTTCTACCAACCCACAAGCATCACAAGGAATCAAAAGTGGTCGAGGAAGGAAAATGAGGGAATGGTGATGGCTTTTTGGATTTTGGATAGTAGGAAGTGGAAATGTCTCGGAACAATTGGAACACAAACAAAAGTTACAGATAGAACAACGGTAGATATATAGGCTATATTTCATATTACCTCCACACCAAATGCAGTTATCGAAAATGTTACCAGGTATGCCGACTCCCTTGAATTCCTCGTCAAGGAACTCATGCCAATGTGAGTCATGTATCAGTCCGGTTTCAGGGGATTGAGCACTGAAAATGAGAGGATGTTGAGGGTGATAAGGGTGTGTCATCCTCCTAGGCCGGTTGTAGCAATCAGCATGGAATTCTACATCACATGTGGTACAGTAATAATCTTCCGACCTCATTGTTTTGTTACCTGGGCCGGCAAAACAAATACCCAAAGGCTTCATTTTGGTTCGACGCGAGAGGGTGTGAGGATGAGCTGGTTGAGACACACGGCATACTGGTTCTTCTTCTTCCTCTACGTCTGATATTGGCTCTTCATTTTTGTCTTCTTCTTCTTCGCATAATATTAGGTCTTCTTCTTCGCCGCCTGATACTGGCCCTTCTTCTTCATCTTTCCTTAACATTTGTTCTTCTTCTTTTTCTTCGCTAGAACGCATTAATTTTTAGTTTTTGATTGTTATGATCAGATATGCGTATGTATATTTATGTTTACGCACAAACACAAGAAAATTAATTGGCGCGCCATTATTTTCATATAAAGAAAAACCCACCATATCGTTTATATGATTAAGAATGACCCAAACTACAATTGTATATGAAACTTCTGGTTAAAAAAATTGTGATCGACTTGTCCCCCCTAAACATGTCTCCAGGCGGTATACTATAATACTAGTAATAACTTATATGACAGCAATTAACAATACTCTATTAGTGAGATAAAAAAATTATTAGTACAATAAGACCAAAGAGTTACAGGCTGTTTGGATCTACTTAAGAATAAAAACTCTTAGACCATATCATTAACGATAAGCTTCTAATAAGTTTCTTTGATTAAATAAATAATAAAAGACATTTCTTGTAAATAAAAGGATGAAAGGGAGAGATGAGAGTATCAAGAATCTTAATGTAATGTGAAACGTTTCGTTTGTGTTTTGAGCACTTTTTGCCATGTGTCTTTGTTTAAATAGTTGAAATTATTTTTAAATAATTAAAATTTAAGTAAATAATAAATTTATTTTAAAATTGTTAATTATGAGACTCCATGTGTGTCTTAAGATTGGGGATGCTCTTAGAGCATCTTTATTGGTGAAGTAATTGGGGTGTCTTTAAGTAAATCTGATTATTTAATTAAAGAAACTCAATAAAAAAGTTTTGCACAATGAATTTAACGACGGGGTTCGTTAGGACACGTGACAGGGAAAAAGGCTAATTTGGACCCGAACTATTTCTAATGTGCGCTTTTAGACCTGCTCTTTTACATAGGGCTAATTTGAACCTAAACACCAAATAAATTCAAATTCTATACATGAACTAATACTTTTTGTGCCGAAATAGTCTTTGACCAAAGTTCCGTTAGTCAACGTTAACGGAACAATGACGTGGACGACACGTTGATAATCCGATGTGTTTTTTGCGAGTCAAAACGACGAGTTTTGATTTAGAATTTTTTTTTGGTCAGATTTGGGGAAAAATAAAATTAAAATCCCTAAAAAATATCTAGATTGAGTGTGTTGAAAATCGAAGGGAACATTCTCTCGAAAGTGATTGAGTATTGCAAGAAACACGTCGTGAATTTGAGACTTCTACCGATGAAGCTAAAGAAGCTTTGAAGAAGTGGCATGCTGAGTTTACGGATATTGATCAGTCTACTATGTTTGATCTAATTCCGGCTTCGAATTACTTGAATGTTAAGAGGTTCGTAAGGAGATTTAATGGGCTTTTGAGTGATATTTATGTTAATCAAGAACCTTTTCTTTAGTGGTGCTTTTTGGGGTTTTCTTAGATTTGATTACTTTTATCGTTTTTTGTTGGTTTTAATTTCGTGGATATGAACAATTTTATGCTTAGATTTTATCTTTAGTTTCTGAAGCAATTCTTGTTTTCTTTAGTTTTCTATGCATAAACTCATTCTTTAATCGGATATATACATTGATTTTAATGTTGCAGTGTGGTTCTTGTTAATATTTATCAAGAGAAGAGGAGTTGTGTTCATTAGCATTGACTCTTCTTTTGTTCTTGGATAAGTTGACTCCTTAGAGAACATTCTTCAATCTGCAGAACATTAAAAAAAGACAAATTCATAACTCTAAAACAAGATCATAACAAAGATGATAATCAAATTGTTTAATGTAGAATAAGGGTTTTTGTACATGTGAAGCCACTAAGAATCCTCACTCTCTAATCCCTAAAAAAACCTTTATGTGTTTCAGTGTTCTTTGTTTCAACAAAGACCGTATCCATCACCTGGAATTGTTCTTAGGAGAAACGTTGAGGTGGCATCATTGCAGAAGAAGAAATCAAGCTCTCATTTCACGGAAATCTTAAAGAGTGGCGATGGAAGTGATGGTCTAGAGGATAAAGATTGAGAATTTCACATTCTTTCTAGAAGATGAAGATCACGTCCTTTCTCCTAATGTGATGTTCTTGTTTGTAATTTAGTGTACACAAACCATAATTACTGAATTTTTAGCACCATATTCCAGTTTATGTATACATATAAGCAATATTTCAAGATCTTTCTATCTTCAACAATCTTCAAAATCTGGTTTGTGACTTGTGATTAACATAATATGTTTATTGCCATCAAATTCTGTTACAGGAAACACATAATCTACTACTCCTTCACTTTTTTTTTTTGCAGAGAAGAAATTCTAATTAAATTGTGCTAAAGCATCTCTCTGTTAGTTGACATTAAGCTCCACTTCTTCAACAACAGTCTTCCTCGCCATTGAATGAACCACACAGATCTACTTGAGCTCACTCGACGCATGAACCCTAGCTTGACCTTTAGCTTTCTTCAATGTCCCCAAAATCTCAATCGCTCTTCCTTGAACATCCTCATACCGTTTCTTCATCAAGACATACTTTTGAGAGAACCAACTGTAGATCAAATGGTGAAGGATTTTATTAGGGTGACCGTATCATCCCAAAGCTTCTGCATTGTTGTTGGGCAAGTCAAGTGACATAGGTGAAGAAGGAAGACGAAGAAACTATCGAACTAGATTAGGGATTTCAATTTTGTTTTTTCACATGACCAAAACAAAAAATCCCAAATCAAAACGACGTCTTTTTGACTTGCAAAATACATGTTTATCCACGTGTCGTCCATGTCACTGTTCCGTTAACGTTGACTAACGAAACTTTGGTCAAAGTTTATTTCGGCACAAAAAGTATTAGTTCAGGTATAGAATTTGAATTTATTTGGTATTTAGGTTCAAATTAGCCATATGTAAAAGAACAGGTCTAAAAGCGCACATTCGAAATAATTCAGGTCCAAATTAGCTTTTTTCCCACACGCGACATGTAGTAAATGTTAAACACCTTTTTATTGTTAAATTCAATATAAAAAATTGTGTAAAGACACTTTAATGGTTCACCATTAGTTTATTTGGAAGTAGTGGGTAGCTACTATTATCGACGTTAATAAGTCAACGATGCTGAAGCCAGATCTCTCCATAACCATTGACTTTTTAAATTTTCGCTATAATACGCCTTGCATTCACTACGTTTTCCATGAATTGTGAATCTTGGAAATTTCGCATTTATTTATCCATCACTCTATATCCGTTTTTCACACCATCAAAAATACATAAAAAATACTAAACTTAGATCAAAATCGACAAATTTGAAAAATGAAAGTATAGAAATATTGGATGTTTTTTCTTGTTTTTTTTTTGAAACTTCTATACAGTAATGGAGCAAAAATATTTGGATGTTTACCACTCTTTGAGATAAATTTACTCTTTTAACTTAGACGGATCTCTTATCGTAACGTATATATAGGTTAAGAGAATCTTTTTATTGCCAATGGTGTAATTGGTCCATCGGGCGGTCCTAAGAATATATAGACATGAACTACAATATGTCTCCGAACGGTGTGGTCACGTCGTGGAAGGTGAATAAATTGGAAATTGGGTGGTTAGACGTGCATGCAAAGTATCCAATATGGGAAGCGGAGCACGGAGCCCATCTCCGTATGTATTGAAAGATATTCTTGATAAAAGATATTTTTTTTTTTTGCTCTGAGAGACTAATTCCATCGAAATACTACCAAATCAGACTACTTTTTTTTCTTGATAAAAGCCAATTCAGACTACTTCTTATCATTCTTGACAACAACTTATTATGTTATTAATTGCCAATGTGTAGACAATTTGTCAAGTTGTAAATAAGAGGCAATTGATACGGTCAGGCTAGTGTCAGTGTAAAAGAATTGGTCTCAAAATGTCTTCAAATCCAAAATATCTTCTTAGTTTCTACAATTATAAGTAAGATGCTTTGTCTCATGTTTGTCATAATTTTCTTAGTTTCTTGTTCGAAACGAAACAAATCTTTTAGTATATTTTTTTCAATCATCAATCACGACAAGAACTATTTAGTTTACTTTATCAGATTCGATTAAATACGACTCTGATTGGCTTGGAATTGGATACAACGGAAAACGGTATGCTGTTTTTTTATTTTATTTACCTATTTATTTTTTATTTTCTATTTTCTCTATCTCTTGTGTTTTGTTCTTTCCTTTTAAACAAAGAGTCTCTGCGTTCATTTAAAGAGTGACCGATGAAAATTCCGAAAAAGGAGTTTAGCAAAAAACAAAAAAATTCCAAAAAAGAGTACCTACAACTGTTTAATTCTATTGTAATTAATGTTTTTAAAATGTATTAATGTATGTAGAAATAAGTACGGATGTACCTATCTCCCTCCAATATTTTCTAATTGATGTTTTTTAAAAAATTTGTTCCTAAAAACGGTAACTTCAATTCTTATGAGCAAGCATCATATTTACCCGGATAGTCAATAAACTGTTGATAATTATTATATTCTGATAACTGAGATTATTAATCACAACTTCAAATTCATGAATTTCGTTGGAGTCATCTTCTAAATTCTCGTAATCGATTTCATACTGTAAACCATTTTAATAGCATATGAACTTCATAATTTATAAATAAGAAAATCTCTATTATATTACTATTATAATATTTATATTATTCTAGGCGGCATAACAGTAATCACCATGGTCTATAGGGGCCTAGCGCCTAGGCGAATGCCTTGAACGCATTTTAGAACACTACAATTGTCTGATTGTGAAAAATGATAGTATTAGTTTTTGAATCAACTAATACAAATGATTTTAGTATTTGATACGATAATATCAACATATTTGTCTAACTGGAAACATGTACATAACCATAATTTTTTTAAGAAAACCAACCAAAGATTCAAGAAAATCTTAATTATAGTCTCCTTAATTTTGTTTGGCTATCAAACGATTTTCTCTTTGGAGTACATGTGCTATTTATTCTTTACTTTGTTTAACTCAAAATTAGTCTGATTACTTTTCTAATTGGCAGTGTAACATATAAAGAAGAAGAAGGAGAATAAAAGAAAGAAACAGAAAAAGAGGAGCGATGGCCACAGAAAGTGAAATTTCCAGTGCTTCTGGTCCCTTCCATCTTACCTCTATTAATTGGTACTATTTCATTTTCTTAAAATAACAATTGATTTATGTTTAATAGCCTAGCTGTTGGAATCTTACCTCACATAATTGACGTAGGAACCTAGTTTGTAAATTGATGTATAAACGAATTATAGAAAGTAAAATGTCAGAAAGTTATTAACCAAAAAAGAACGTAATTAAGTAGTAGTAGATTAGTAGTATCGCTTTCTTTTTTTTGCTAAATAGTAAATATCATAATAGATGAAAGGTTTATGAAACATAGGAAGCTTTCCTTTACAAAAGAGTAACTCTGGCAAAAAAGTTTAAAACAAAGTTACAATAGATTTGGGTAAGATTTTGGCTTTGCTAGCGAATCCAAAAAGAGTTAAGGTCTCGCCACCGCTTCCTATGTCTTCTAGAGGAAATGGTGTTACGAACTTCTCGATCCATCATCTTGAAGACGGTGCTTGAATCGATAGTGTGGTTGTTGTGCAATAAGTTGTTCCGTTGCTTCCAAATGTGGAAAATCGCAGCTCCAAAGAGAACTTTCCTGAGAAGAGTAGGTCCTGCAGGAGTTGAGGTGTTGGTCCAAGACAAGAGTTCAACCCACGTGGTAATGGATGCATGTCTCGGGCTCAGTCTTGAGAATATGAGCCTCCAAATGTGCTTTGAGAACCTGCAACTTATGAAGAGGTGGTCACGTGTTTCCAGCAGAGAGGCGCAAAGGCAACATACACCGATTTGAATGCAACCCCAAGCCAGGAGTCTTTCTCTAGTATCGCTTTCTTGAAGATTTGTCATATCGGTTAAGGCCGGAAAATAAACCCTTCAACCACATAGTGATCTTACCGCTTTGTTTGGTCACCCATAAATGTCTTAAGAGTGAAGTAGCAATTTTTTTTAAAATGTGTATAATCAATTAGGGTAAATAGCATTATATGCCCCATACTCAATTTGTACTCATTTGCAATTCATATCCTTGTATTTAACAGGAACAATTCACAGCATCGAACCTTAGTGACATCATGTTTGGTAAATGGAGTGTACACAATGGAACTAGATAGGCAAAAGAATCGGGTAGGTCCCGAATCCGAAGCCAAGTCCTGGTGGGAATCTTTCCACTTCACTTTACTCGAAACCTTGATCGATGAATCCGATAACTCCATATATGGTGCCATTTTCGAATACAACCACTTTGGCCACTACTATGGTCACCGAAAAATCACTAGTTTGGGAGTATATCCGCGTTACGTGATCGCATTCCGCGGCACAATCCTAAACTCACAAACTTGGTTTCGTGACGTGGTACTTGATCTCCGCTGCGTCTTTGACAACCTCCATAATGGCACTAGGTTTGTGCACGCTATGCAAGCAATTCATGCTCTGGTGGCGAAGCACAGTGAAACATCTGTTTGGCTCACTGGACACTCTCTGGGAGCTGGCCTGGCATTGCTGGCCGGAAAGACCATGTCAAGGTCCGGATTCTTCCTCGAGACATATATTTTCAACCCGCCTATCTCGTCTATCCCTCTTGAGAAGCTAACTAACATCAAAATGCTGAAAGATGGAGCTCGAATCGCAGGGAGTTTTTTCAAAGCTGGCGTAGCTAGGACCTTTAAAGATCTTAAGGTAAATAAATATTTCTTTATAAGAAATTGAATATTTTTCTCTATCCAAAATTTTGGTTGAATTGATGGTGGTTCAGTAGTTGAAAATTCATTTTCTTGGTCGAGTCATATAATCATATTTTAACATCGTTTCTATGGTGGTCATTCTAGGCTTTATTTGAAATATATAGAACTCCTTCCGTATCATATAACATTTTATATGATGTTTTAAAAAAGTGTATTTTATCAAATTAGTTGATGTTTTCAAATTTTTATGCAAAAATTGTTGTGTTTTTTTTGTTGATTTTGACCGTTGAAATTCTACATATTATTTTTACATTAGTTAAATCATTTTCAAATTAATGATAAAACATATTTCATATTGAAAAGAAAAAAATGATTTCTAAATCTATGTGCAACAACTTTAAACATAAGTAATATGATACATAAGGAATAGATGTTAAGTCTAATTTTTGTATTTTTAATACAAGAAACTAGAAATTTATACTTTTTCGATATTTTTATCTTTAACTATTATAGGTTCAACAAGATGACGTAGCTATGATGAATACAGCACCGTGGATACCTTATTTATATGTGAACGCAGGAGATCCAATCTGCTCAGAATACATTGGTTATTTCAAGCACAAAACCTTAATGTCTAAGATCGGATGGAGCAAAATAGAGAGAATCGCTACTGAAAACCCATTTAGGAGTTTGTTGGTTGGAAAAGAAGGAAAATCATCACTGTCATATTTATCAACTGACCCTCTTCATCTTCTTTCATCGGCTTATATGACTGTGAACAAGAGCGGATCATTTGATTGTAACATAGCGCATGGGCTTCAGCAATGGTGGGATCCTTCGTTTAGTGGTGAGTATGTTTCTTACCAATTTGATTGCATGACTTGAGCTTTTGTCGCTGCAATCGTTTTGAAGTCAACTTAAGATTTTACTATCTAGAGATATGTTTTTGTTTTTTAAGGTGTAATCTAAGACATGTTCAATGTATTGAACTAGATATACAAAAAAAAGGTAACATGATATGTCTATGAAAGATTGTGAACGACCATGTCGATGATTCTGTTTCGTGCTATTGTATCCACGTTTAATACATACGTGATTGAGATTGCCTATCGAGTTCTTTGCTACTGTATTGCTTTATCCTCTAAATATAAAATATTTTGGGTAAAAGTTCGGAGATTAAGTAATTATTTCTACTTCAAAAGTATGGTTTTAATATATAAAATAAAAACATTTTAACCAATTATAAATGAAATTATAGAATACTATTAATCACATAATATTCAATAAAATTAAAAGTTGCATTGTAATATGAAAACATTTTATATTTTGAAACAAAAAACTTTCAAAAAATCTTATATTTCGAAATAGAGGGAGTATTATGCAGAGCTTCATATAAAAACTCAATCTTTTGAACATGGATCACTAATACAAATTAGCTCATTTTTATGATATTAATTACTTTGTTAATTACATTATTCAGCTAAATTTTCATCTTCATTTGCAAATTAAATAGTTTGCAAGCATTAACTGACTCGTCCACTAAATTGACTAATCATCTTAACATCAATTTTTGATTGCATGAAAAAGAAAAACTAATAATGTAACTAATGATTTAGAGTGTTAGGGTGACCTCTATTGATTGTGACCGATATTTTTGTCTCAACTCGCAGTTCCGTCTTCCTTGTCGGCATGCACCTAAGTTGGAAGGAATAGCCAAGAATCAGACATAAATGACCACATATGTTGTTTTGCTTTTGGTTTTATTTCTCTGTAGCTCTTTCTATTCTTTCTATTCGAGTGTACCTCTCACTTATTATTATTAAAAATTTCAAAGGACAAAAAAAAAAGACTTCTGACACTTGGTCACATTCCTATTCATAGTTGTTTAACACTTTGCCAAAAATTCAAAATTTATTAATAACTTTAGCTCACATTCGAATCCATTACAAAAGAAACGTCTTTCACAATCACGGTCTAAAAACCATTTTAAGGCTTATTCCGTTTCGGAACTATTACAATTTTCTACGTCGGATGTCCAAACACAAAACCAGGAACAAAAATCCTTCTCAAATAACTTGTAGTATACGGAATTCGGGCAACGATTGTCACACGTATAACAAATTGGTCGAGTATGACTATCGTTGCCAAGAATTTTCATCGATTCAGAACCGAGATAGAAGGTGCAATCTGACTTGATATAAACGGAAGATCAGAATACACACTCAAGGTGTATAGTAATGCAACATTTGTTGCATGTGTAGAACCATTCTCTTGGATTCACTTCTTTCTCACATACTTCACACCAATATGCTTTCTCCGCACCTTCTCCGTAGCTAAGTGAGAGAGGATGTGCATCAAATTTGTAGTGTATATCATGTGGAATGGTAGCACATCGATAACACATAGCAAATTCGCATATAGTACATTGCAGATAATACTCAACACGAACAATATCTTTGCATCCATCGCAATAAATTGTACCCTTTCTTGAATAAGATGTGGAGATGAATAGAGGATGTTCATGACTTTTGTGGGTAAAACAATCATGAACTAAAATGCATCGAACATCTATTTGAATTGTTACCTCATTGTCACAATCATTTTTTGAGCATTTGTACCTAAAACCGGTGGAGTCACGGGCACAAGTTGAACAACCTATGGAATGGTAGTCGAGTATAGGAGAAGGGTCTAGAACAAGAGGGTGTCTATGCAATGCATGAGCCAATTTTCGAGGGAGACCAGCACATACCTCGTGAAGAAAGAAGTCACATTGTATGCAATTGTAGAAATCATGAAAGTCTATACGCAGGATGCAGGCTTGACATTGTTTCTTTGCATCTTGAACACTATCATACTTCTCAAGCTTTAGATGATGTTCATGACAAAAATACTTTATCATATCATCACCGACTTTCTCAAATGCCGCAATGTCTTCAGTTTCCTCAAGTTCTTCTGATTCCCACTCGAGTTCTGTCCCGTCCCAAACGTGCCTATGAGTTGCACATTTGGAATGTGCAACGTAAGAGCATCCTTCATGATTGCAAGAATAATGGCCATATTTGATGTCGACTATCTTGTAGCAAACCCGGCAAAATGATGTTGTGGGTGGAAGGAAAGGAGTGTTAGAGAGACGATGTGGGTGACGTGTGATTTTTATGACACGCGGTAAGTTGATACAACTCTCATGAACCACATAGTTACATTGGAAACAAGCATAACTTGGTTCCAATAAACTAACCAATCCACAAGCTTGACATGGGATTAAGAGTGGCCAAGGGAACAAAAAGAGTGAATGGTGATGGCTTTTTGGATTTGTGATAGTAAGATTTGGAAAATTTTGGGAGCAAGAAAAATCCAAGCAAAAGTTACATACGGAACAACAATAGAACTGAGATCCATCTTTCAGATCATCTCCACACCAATTACATTTTTTGAATATGTAACCAGCTGGTATGATCTCTATTTCGATGTTTTGAGATGTGAGGGTGAGAGGATGTTGGAGGTGATAAGGGTGTGTGATCTTCCTCGGATAATAGTAACAAATATCGTGAAACTCCACATCACAAGTGGTGCAATAGTAATGGAAAGTAGAAACCGGTGAGAATTCTTCTTTGTCGCACGCGAAGCAACCGGATGGAGGGATTTTTCCGGGTTTGCGAGAGAGGGTATGAGGTTGAGTTGGATGAGCTAGACGACATATTGGCTCTTCTTCATTAGCAGCCATTTTTCTTTTGCAATTTTGGTTTATGTTCGAATATGTTTGCCTGAAACACACTATATGACACTCCCATTTCTCCCATCGTGTGGAGATGACTGTACTAAATGTGAACACAAGTTAATTTATTAGCAACTAAACAATGACCCAATAAATGTATATTTATAGCATATGATAATTTTTTTTGTCTCCAGAACAATTTTATTATTAAGAATGACATAAGATTAAGTTTAATGCAACTTCTAATTCAAATTCTTTTTCTCCAAGATCTGTCTCGAGTCTGTCCATACGTCAAATAATAGTGATTACATAAAGTGACAACAATTAACAACATTGTTTCTGGCAAATCAATTAATCCCCTTCATATTAAAAGACAAGTAAAAAATAATGACTAGACAAAAAAATGATGACATATAATGATGACATGGAATGTTAAAAATGTGGCATGGCTTAATCATCTAGATTCATTGGGTAATTAAATAATTTCACAAAAAATCCATAACAAATTTCTATTAATCTTTTAACTTGAAAACGAAAATTTAACAAACCACAAGATTTACATATCAAGTTTTCGGTAATGATTTTGTATTTATTATTGGAAGCTAATAACATTTTCAACAATTATCTTTCTTAAATCTTTCTAAAATACATTAAATATATGATTATTAAACCAACAAATCCTACGATCTTACATAAATTTTTGAATTATAGCAACTGAATAAATATTAAGAACATAAATTTTGGAACAAATATATTTTTATGCAAGATCGAGATCCTACAAATATATTAACCATTTATTTAATATTTATAAATTCCTAAACTAATATTCTTTAATATTCGGAGTATCAAAGAACCACCCAGATCTTTTCATATACCAAGCTTGATATTATATCACTATAAATAACCTTTTCACAGACAAGCGATGACCACGATATTATTTTAAATTTTTAGTTGATAAATTTAAGTTTTGTTTTGTTCAGTTACGATGTGAACTGACATCATTTTTTACTGTTTGCAGGTAATGTATGGCTTTCAGATGCATAAATGGTAACGAGTAGATTCGTTTGCAAAATCTGCAACAAACGGCTTTACAATGGACGAAAAGACAATGTTGCGAAGACTTATCCTTGACTTGGCAAAGGATACAAATGAAATCACTCAGATTCATACAAGCATTTATATTTTCGTCTTATTTTTATGGTCACACATGTAGTTAAACCAAGCCATGGGAAGATTACACCAGCCATCAAAGGTATAAAGTGATCTTCGCCCATATGGTTCTTAGACCTTGATGCAAGACTATTTGTTGATTGATCTTTGCAAAAGGTAACAATGTTTTATTTTTCAAATTTATATGTTATTAGTCCTAATAAAATAGTTTTATAATGTATAGGCTATTTAATGTAACAAAAGTTTATGTCAATGTTTCTTGATTGGTCTCACCTTGAATTTTTATATTTGAAGTATTAAGACAAAGTCCTCAAATTTAATTTAATTTATTTATTTTGGATATATCTCATGTTATTTGGCTTTCAAATTAAAGTTGATAACTTCATAGTTGATAAAGTTGACTTGGTGATTTGTTGATGTGGATGATTCATTTGTGGCTACTCATTTGCATGTCCGTGGAGCTTCTACAGAGGTTTAATATGCAAGAGTTTGAAAAAGGACATTTTGACCTATTGTAGTGTACTCATAGCATGTAAATTCGACGTTTATTGTATTACATTTTATATTTGAAATTATATATTATGATATGTGATCAAAATACAACACATACGGATCAAAGAGAATTATTCATCAGACAAACATATTGAGAATTATCCTCTAAATACAACTTTAATTTGGATATGTTAAAAAATATGCTCTAGAGATCATCATTATTAAACCCTTAGTCTTTTATATAGTGTAATATTTTTCCCCATCAATTATAATCAGTTTTTAACAATGTTTTTATACCCGACCCGGAAAGAAAATCGGACGACCTCCCGGGTCACCGGGTCAACCGCGGGTCAACCACGGGTCAATACATTAATATATTTGTTATTATTATTTTGAATATATGTGTTTTATTAAGTATAATTACATAATAAATTTTTTTCTAAATTTGATGTTTATCAACAATAATATATTAAATATTATACATCCAAATTAAATCCAAAATAAATTACTAACATAGTGTATATTAAAATAGATTGTAGTGAAACATAATCGATTTTCAGTATATATACATGAGAATGAATTGATTATAATTTAAAATCAATAGGATATATTATGTAGAGTACAAAATAAAAAATAAAAAATATTTCTTTTTAGTGATATATTATTTGAAAACATTAAAACACAAACTAAGAATGATAAGTAATGATTAAACCACTTAAAACATAAAAACTTTGATTTCAATTACACGATCCGTAATCCAAATTTTAAATTCGATTCATCAATAGGTTTTTTAATATTTGCCCAAATGTTATTTTCTAATGATATTTATGTTTTATAATAAGATTTTAGGGTATAAAAACACTGATTTCTATTAAGATTTTCTGATATTTCTTAAACCCATTATCCATCCGGTTCTACCGGTTCACTGGGTTGCGGTTAGTAGCGGATTTTTCTGGGTTTTTCCGGTTTTAATTTTTCTAAATTTTAGTACTATATCCGGACCGGAGTATTGCCCGGGTCGCGGTTTAACCAGGCCGACCGGCCGGTCCAGTCCGGACGTGAAAACACTGGTTTTTAAGAATCATGATATAATTTTTTAATTTTAAACAAAAACTTGTGTTACATAATTTTTTTTTTGTTTTGACAACAACGATAGTGAAAAATTGTGAAGTGAATATTTTTGTATGTGACAACAAACTAAGAGTTAAAATATATAATGACAATTACACTACCCTGCATATTTTATATAAATAGTTTATATATAGATACTCTTCATGTGTAAATATTTATATGCAAGTAATTATATAATATGATTTTATTGGCTTTAGATTTTGAAATCATCATAAATAAAAGTCGAAATAAACACTGAGAAATGTTGGTTTGTTTTTACCTAAACCCTTATTTTCTCACGAATAACTATATGTTGCATTATTGATAATAAATCTAGATTTAGGTTGAAAATCTATATCGGCGACAAAAAGAAAAAAAATTGATTGTCGTCTTAGGAAATGCTTCAAAACTTTCATTGGTTTTTAAGATTTGCTTTTATTTTTTTATATTTTTAAATTACACTTATATCATATCTTCTCTCATTATTTAACCATATACAACACTTTTTTTAATCTTTTTTACTCGCCGTGAATTTTTAGATCTTCATAATTCATAATATCAAAAATATTATTAAAAAATATTCATACCCGCACATGGTGCGGCAAAGTCATCTAGTTACTCTTAATTAACAAGAGTTTATCAATGAGAAGAAGAATATTACACAAGACTTACACTTACAGGCTGTTTCGATCTTACTTAAACAATCAAATAGAAAGAAAAAGATTTTTTTATCCATTTGGAAACCTAGTCACGGAATGGTGGTTCCCCTTCACCCCGCGATCATGGATCCCCACAAACAAGGAAGCAAACAACTTGGAATAGAAAAATGAGTTACACTGTTCCTTTATTATAGGAAACAGAGTTCCACTCAATTACTCTCAGACATATGAAATAGAAAAACTTAGAAACAATTACTGGTATTCAGGTGTTCGGTTTAAAATTGGACCATGAGCTGACTCATCACTATCAAACTCGTCATTCACGGTCCCTCATGGAAACAATCTTCTCCTCTCCCATGGCAGACAGCACATACACCACAATTTTCCTGCCCTCCTCAAACGCAGTCTTGAGCTGCATTCACTCCATAGACCAAACAATTAGAAGAGAAGAACCAACCAATATCACGAATGATTGATAGACAGAAGAAGAGTACGTATAAATTCTACATACACAATTGATTTGAGTATGGATGAAAAGATAAGAAAAGTAACCTCTGTGCGCAGAGGTTCATTATCTGCTGGGAGCTGATAGGCAGTGAAGAGAGAGAGATGACGTGGCAGCATGGTATTGGTATAGAAAGTGTTAGTGTATATACGATCCGATCCTATGCTTTATAAAGAGATACTCTTATTCATTGTGAAGGTTATCTTGAATTGTAGAGAGTCTAGATTCAGAGATCTTTGTTGGCTAGTCAAGTTTTGAGGAGAACTTGGCTAGATTTCTTGTAATCCTCATTGATTCAATAAAGATTTGGTTCAGGTTCTTATCAAAATGGTGCGTACTGAGCGTAATTGGATCGAAGAACGCGAAATGGTGAAGGATCTGGGAGTATCATTGCCACCGAGTATGGCGAATCAACGTTCGGAGATAGCAAATCGGAATTCGTCTCCGGTAACGCTGGATTCACTTTCGAAATCGTTGATGACATTGACAAACTCGAAGCATGACTACGGAGCGAAGATCGATGCACGAATTGATGCATTAGGAGTGAAGATTGATGCTCGATTTGATGCGATGATGGAGATATTACGGAAAATCGCACCGGCGCAGGTAAACTTGGAGGATTCTCCGGTCATGGCGCAACCGCGTCACCAAGAATCTCAGAAAGGCGAAGCCAAGAAACCAATAGAAGAACAGACACTAGTTGCGATTCCAATTTTCACGGGAGTTGCAGACGATTTGAGACCATGGATTGATTGGATGGAGAATTATTTTGCTTCGAAAAATTTCACGGATCTGGAGAAATTGGCGATGGCTCACGATTTTATCGAGGGATTATCTGCTTCTTGGTACAACGAGAGACTATCATGGTTACCTTTTTACGATTGGAAAGATTTGAGGCATGCGTTGTTGTTGCAGTTTGGGCAAGAAGATGATCCAGAGAGAATTAGGTTAAAGGTCGAACAGAAACTATTTTTCAAAGCGGAGCAAAAGGCAGAGGAAGATTCACGTTCTACGACAATGGTGGTGACTGATTTCAGTGAAACGATGGTATTAACTGAGTCGATTCATAATGAAGAATCAGAGCCCGAAGAAACAAAGTCTGTACCAGAAGCGATTCCAGAGATGATTTCGGACGAAGATTCAAGTGCAAGTGAAGAGAATGACTCGAAATCGATGGAGAAGCAAGTGATTACGGAGAAGCATTCATCGGAAACGGATTCAATCTTGGACGTTGATGTTGTTCATCAGGAGATAGTGGGACTTGAATTTCAGACTATGGAATTGCAACCAAAGAAAACTGACATGATTCCAGTGAAAATTCATAGGGACGAGGAAGCGTTTCTGTACAAAGAATCAATTGGCCAGAATCAATGCTTTGCACAAAGAAAAATGATTCATCATCAGGTGGGAGAGAAGAAGCGGATACAGGACAAATTATACTTTACAGACTTGTGTGATGTTGGTGTTGCTAAGCTAAGCAAGATATGTCTAAACAAGCGACGGTTTTTAAGGACCTGGATGTTTAAGCGCAAGCAGAGACATACAAAATCGCAGGAGCAAACACATGTTTTTGTGGAGCTTAATCATCAGGGTTCTCCAGGTTCACCACACAAATGGTTTTGCATTTCGTTTGAGGAGAGGACTGGAATTTTAAGGGATGCGGATACGAAGTATAAGGAAACTGAGCACCATTCTTTGATTTCACATAACTTCAGTGCACGATGGAACCATAATTACATCAGTTTCGTAAGGCCGAACTAAGTCCACGCACGAAGAAGAAGTTTTGCACGTCTTGGTGTTTCATATACGAACACAGTTCTACGAAATTACAAGAGGTTGCAGAACAGGTGCTATTGGGACATCTACATGAAGCATTAACGCATTGGTTGCTAGAAGCTTTGTTTTCCCTGCATCAGAATGGACATTCATTTTCTGACTGTTTTGTACAACAAAGGCAGAAGCAGAGAAAATGTTACAAGACTTGGATGTTCAAGTACAAGAGAAGAAGACCAAAAACCGAGGGCCTGGACCGAAATGCAGCTGCTTCATGTTTGGAAAAAAATTAACAAGTCAGAAGTGATAACACATTGGCTATTTCATCATCGTCAGTCAAGTTTGGATTGTTTTCAACAGGAAAACGGACAGCCACTACTAAACAGAGTGCTCTCCATGATATATTTGCTGGGTACAATGCTTTGTTTAACAGAGATTTATGGGAAACAAATTGTGTATGAGCAAATTATACAAGGTCACACATCTATAATGGTGCATTAGTGGCTGGTACAAGCTGATTCAACAATGGATGAGAACAAGGCAGATCACGTTTTCCACGCTATAGCTTTTTAAGAGCAAATTCTGTTTCGAGACAAGCGAGAAACATCTTATCAAGGGACTATACGCATATTATGCACTCTTTTGCAAATGTCTCAACTGAGATTCGTTGATGGTTTTTTCTCTGAAGCTAAAAATTTTGCACTTGAGGACAAGCTGCGTCTTTGCCAAGGGGGTATTGATAGGCAGTGAAGAGAGAGAGATGACGTGGCAGCATGGTATTGGTATAGAAAGTGTTAGTGTATATACGATCCGATCCTATGCTTTATAAAGAGATACTCTTATTCATTGTGAAGGTTATCTTGAATTGTAGAGAGTCTAGATTCAGAGATCTTTGTTGGCTAGTCAAGTTTTGAGGAGAACTTGGCTAGATTTCTTGTAATCCTCATTGATTCAATAAAGATTTGGTTCAGGTTCTTATCAGGAGCTTGAGATCATCCTTCACGTTACCAGCAGAATCCATTACCTTCACCTGTGTATCAAGAGAAAAAATCTCTACTATTTTGCAACAAAAAAAATTCATGACCTAGGCTCATTATTTTTATTTGGGCCGGGGATAACATCATGTAAATTAGTCCCCCTCCCGCCACAAGCAAACCGAAACTGAACTAATGAAACTTAAGAGTGAAAATGAGATCTTACATACTCATCTTCAATATCAACCAAGTCGTATTCAGAACGGGTCACAATTGGAACCTGCAAATAGATTTGTGAGTGAGATTACTTTATAAATGTTTATATATATGCACTCCAAATACCACATGACGAACCTCGCACATGTAGGAAGAAGACGGAAAGGTATCCTCGAGCTTCTCCGAAGTGAAGATATCAGTGGCAACGAAGTGATATTCGCCAGTCTCGGAAATTGTAATATCATCCACCTATAAACCAACAAAGAATGTTTCAAAGTTTAAAACCATTGGAATCAAGCAATTTTAAAGAACTAAGTAATAAAATGGAGACAAGCAAGAGAAATAAAATCAGACCTTGCAGGGACGGTCTTTGATGACAATGTGACCATTCCTACGAAAGGTACCGGCCTCTTGAGAATAGGTCGTCGACGACTGGGAATTTCCGTCGACGTGGAAATCGTTGTCGGACATGTCTACACTAATTGGAACACAGAAACGGGGAGAAAAGGTTATGGCAAGTAAGAATAAAAAGGTCTTCATATTTAAAAAAAGGGAGGGAAGGAGAAGAAGACGTTTAGAGAGTTATCATTGATTGGCTCTCCCAAACAACTTTATATTATCGGAGATGACTTAAAATAACATTTTATATGCAACCTGTGATATATTATATTATCATTGATTTGTTCTCCCAGAATGTCCCTCCAGGTTGTCCATATTTCAAATAATAGAGTTAACTAGTGAATAGAAGAATATCAATATTATAAAGAAAGAGTTACACGTTGTCAAGAGATATCGAGATAATAAAAAAAATCTGAAGCAGAGAAAGTGAGATAATTTCTTTATGAATTATACAGCATGCATAGTCATGTATCTCCAAAAACCGGATTAGATTAAATATATTTGAGAGGACTAGTAAGGGATACGAATATTAAGCATTAAACAAATTCTGAAGCAGAGAAAACGAGATCATTTATTTATTACACATGTCGACCGTATTACATTTGTATCTCTAAAAACCGGACTACATTAATCCAGCTATATCGCAATTGAAATGCAGATGTGCTACTCACTTTCAATCGCTTTCCTTCTGTGTCATTTTTTGTCAACTCCTTCTGTATCATAATACTTGCTATTTTAGAGAAATTTTGTTTCTTTCAAACTAACTGATTTTTTCAGCTTTTATGTTGGAGTAAGCTTGGAAAACAAGTAATTCTATTAGAGATAGGATTATGATTAGTAGATATTTAAGGAGTTTTCTATATCTACTAATGGGTTTAGGAGTTATCTAAACCTTAACTCTACTATATAAAGAGATATCAAGGTCGAGATAGAGATAGAAGAGTTTTGAGAGTTTGATAGATTGTTGTTGAGAGATAGAGAGAGCTTTAGGTTTTGAGTTATTTTCCTAAAGTAATAAAGATAGTTATTCTTGGTTTTGAACTTAATCTATCAACATACAAACTCTAGATTTTAATGTAAAGTTAAATGCATTTTTATTAGATATAATTATTTGTACTGTGCAGTTTTTTTTTCCAACCAAACATTAATTAACATATTTTTTCCTTAATTTTAATTAAAATTTATTGGTGAAATGCCCTTATAATTTTGTAAAAATGAGTTAATCGCCCCACATGAAAATGTTGCTTGCATTCGCCACTGAGGATGAGAGGATGTTGGAAGTGTAGAGGTGATAAGGGTGTGTGATCTTCCTCGGATAATAGTAACAAATATCGTGAAACTCCACAGCACAAGTGGTGCAGTAGTAATGGAACGTAGAAACCGGTGAGAATTCTTCTTTGTCGCACGCAAAGCAACCCTATGGAGGAATTTCTCGGGGTTTGCGAGAGAGGGTGTGAGGTTGAGTTGGATGAGATATACGACATATTGGCCCTTCTTCGTTAGCAGCCGTTTTTCTTTTACAATTTTGGTTTATGTTCGAATATGTTTGCCTGAAACATACTATATGACTCCCATTTCTCCCAACGTGTGGAGATGACTTTACTAAATGTGAACACAAGTTAATTTATTAGCAACTAAACAATGACCCAATAAATGTGTATTTATATATGATACTCTCTCCGTTGCAAATTACTTGTCTTTCTAGGTGTTTTATATGATACTCCCTCCGTTGCAAATTACTTGTCATTCTAGGTGTTTTCACACAAATTAAAAAAACAATTAAATTTTCTGTTTTACCCCTAATTAATACATTATTTTGTTTGATAGAAGTAATTATTAAGGTGTAAGTTAAGGGTAAAAGATGGAAAAATGATAATAAATCTGCATTGGAAATACAAGACGACAAGTAATATGAAACAAAAAATAAAGGCTAGAATGACAACTAGTATGCAACAGAGGGAGTAATTTTTTGTGTCTCCAGTACTATTTTATTATTAAGAATGACATAAGATTAAGTTTAATGCAACTTCTAATTCAAATTCTTTTTCTCCAAGATCTCTGTCTCCAGGCTGTCCATGCGTAAATAATAGTGATTACATAAAGTGACAACAATTAACAACATTTTTTCTGGCTAATCAATTAATTACTCTTAATTAACAAGAGTTTATCAATGAGAAGAAGAATATTATAATTTTCAAAAAAAAAAAAAAAAAAAAAAGAAGAATATTACACAAGACTTACACTTACAGGCTGTTTCGATCTTACTTAAACAATCAAATAGAAAGAAAAAGATTTTTTTATCCATTTGGAAACCTAGTCACAGAATGGTGGTTCCCCTTAACCGCACGATCATTGTTATCTTTGATATATTACTTTTAAACTTATTCCGTGCCACTCCAGCGTCACAAAAAATCCTATGTAAGATTGTAAAATAGTACAATCTTTCATAGAACAAGAATATGGAAATTTTCTTCTAAAAACTAGCGAACTTCAAAAACTCTAAAAATTCTAAATGATGGTTTCACTTGTTTGATATGTTTTCATCTTACTTTTTGAAATCCTAACATAAGTCAAATGATATTTGTACGAAAGATCAAAGATCATACATATCTTTTTCGGGTAAAACAGACCTACTTCATCGATTGGCTACTGCGATTATCATCGTTCACGTGTCTCTTTCTACTTTTGTTGGGCCTATTCCATTTTGGGCCATGCATTAATTTGGTTATGTTGTCTTGTACAGAAAAAAGTTGGACACAATATCACTAACTGACGATAATGAGTAGAGGTGTTCACTAACCAAATGTTATGTTATAAGTGGAGTTCAAGTTTGTTAACGCGTGTACAAATTGTAGATAGTAAATGTAAGTGCAGATTAGGGCTATATCTTTATGTTTGTATGCATGGCAAGTTTGTATGAACATAAAGTAAGAACACATAGAATTTTTTAACGAGGTTCGTTTCCTACATCCCCGGGACCACGTCCAGAATAAATCCACTATAGAACAAGAAAGCAATACACAATTGTATACGCATAATCAAACACAACCGTTCTGATTATCGCTCTTTTCTATAACATGGATCCTAACTTGAGAATCATCATGATCTCTCAGTAACACCAACAGACAGATCTTGTTCTTCTGATCTTCTTTGGTGGACGACGCCACACACACATGTGTGCCTCTCTCAATGAAACCCTAGGCGCGTGAGTGTTTTCGTCTACGCCTCTAGGTATAAATACTCACGTCCTAAACCCTAAGGACTCTCCAATTCACGTGGGCTTCAAGCCCATGAACGACAAGGCCCACGACCAATCTTATCAAAAACTGCTTCAGCATCTGCACTGCTTCAGCCTCTGCTTCAGCTCGGTTTCACCTGCTTCAGCTCTTCAGTATCTTCAGTCTTGGGTCTAAAACCTGTAGCAATCACACTTTCAATCTCTCCCTTTGTTACAGAGTTTTAGAACATATGCTTACTTAGTCATATACAAGATTACTGTCATTTTCTCATATACACTTTCATGATCTTCAAACTTCAGAACAGACTCAGAATCTCTCTCAAGGTTGCCACTGCAGAAGTTATGATTCTGAACCAATGACTCTGGTTTCATCCGTCTGCTGTAAGATGAAAGGTTCCAGCAACATCACACATCCCCTAACAATCTCTCCCTTTTTATCTGAGTGTGTCAACTTAAGCCCATCAATGGAAGTAACCACAAACCAAAAGCTAAACGAGTGAATAACACTCTCCCTACATCATTGCATCCAATTCACTCTCCCTGCATCACTGCATTCAATTCACATTCTCCCCCTGCTTGAGTGCACACTCATATAAAAACAACACAAAACCCTTGTATCAACAACCATGTTTCTATTTGAGCCTTCAATTTCTGCTTTGAGCTTATTTTGTTGCACACAACATTTTCTTCTTGGGAGTAGACTTGTCTTTGTGCTTTTAATGAGTTTTATACTTCAATCTCATTTCGACTAAACCTGCAATCCAAGCCTTCGTGGATCTTTGACAGCCTTGAATTGTTAGCAGCATTAGTCTATCTTGATTTCAACAAATTCACCTCGTCATGTTTCATACCTCTGAAATAACCTTGCAGCTCATGATGATCTTCTCTTCTCTGCCACAACAAAGCTTTTCATTTTCTTCACAAATTCTCAATAAGCTGCAATCTTCTCCTTATTCTTTCATAGACTTCATGATCTCTTGAATCATGTTTGCACTTTTACAGAACTTGCTAATTACTTCTTCTAGACTCAGAGGTAAACATTACTCTTCCAGCGAGCAGTTATGATCACAATATGTAAAGGCAGAATTTCCTTCAGAGTAGACCGACACGTTAATAGCCTGTCATTTTCTCATATAACACCTTCATGTTCACATGCTTCTGATAGAACAAGTACCAACTCCTCTGTTCTATTGTCCTTGTGTCAAATTAACGTGAACAGGTCTGAGACAGTTCATACAGACCCTTGCACATGTCTCCTTTAGTTTCTCCTTAGAAAACCCATCGAAAATCACTTCTTTATCTTTTCAACTTAAAGATTCACCTCAGTCTTAAAGGACCAGTAAAGCCTGCAGATGATCTTAGATCCCCTTGCGGTTATTAACTTCAGAATGATCCACTTAAACTCATTAGTCTCAACTCTTCATTATCTCAGATTTCCAAGACTTTGAACCTTGACATCTGACATTTACTCTCTGCTCATAAGTGTGTTACCTTCTTAACCAACATTGGAATAGCCAAAAGCACACTGATCACATACCAATCAACCCATAATTCTTCTTTAAAGCTCAGCAATGCATCTTTATACTCCTTCAAATCATGCTTCTTTTAAGAGTGTCCATGTGGTATTCAGCTTGATGCATATTTTCTTGTGCAATCTTGATCCATTCCTGGATTTAACCCTGAATATCATCCTGAGAACCGAAGTAATGTAGCAACCTTGAGTCTTTACGAGCATTTGTTACCAGCCAACTTCTCTTTGAAAAACAATTACCAACCAACACCATGTTCCTTTGAGCATATACCAAACAACAATCATACAGAGCATCCAAAATGTAGCGGATAAAACCATCTACATTTGCAATCTCTTTGAACCAACCTTGTAGTGTTGTTGAAGTTTTACCACTAGAGAAACTGATTTCAGAACTCAGAAGACATCTACTCTTCTTTCTCCACCTTAACCCAAGACAAATGCGATTTTCAAAGATCATTTCAACAACTTTCAGTGAGATATATTGCTTTGCACTTAACTTTCTTTCGACATAAGCTTTAGTCTTCTTCATACAAGCTACCACGGTCTGAACTATACTCAACCAGGGACTCGATTCTTCTCAACACCATATCCAAACAGAGTCATATATAATCAGAAAGCTCTATGTTCTAATTTCAGCATCAGTCTTAAAAAGACTGCAACAAATCACAAACTAACCGTTCACTTATGAATCCCACCGTTGAATATGAACGTTGATATGCCATCATTAAAATCCCAAAATTTCAGAGTGATCTGACTCCATTTGACGCTCCTAACGATTTCATAAAGATGCTCTATCGAAACCGTTTTTCTGAAATTTTTCAGGTTTGGATGATTATCGGTCAACTTTCACAGTGATTTGTTGATGGAGATTAACTCTCATTGACAATCCATCATCTTCTATGTCTTCATTGCTGTGGGATCTTTCCAGGGATTACTTGACCGTGGAGTGGAACCTCTTGAGTCTTCAGAAATAAGACCTCAAAGATGGCTACTTCGTTACTGATTTGCAGATTTCAGATTGCAGAATTTTCTGCAGACTTGGTTAGTTTCAGCAATAACTTGCGCATTTGTCAACAAAATTGAGATCCGTTTTGTTTTGTAGAAAGCTGGCTTTATTATCTTCGCAACGGTAATAAGAACAATTCTCAGTTCGTTTAGGTCCGTCGGAGAGTCATCCCGCAAGATGGTTGGTTGCAGCAGTCATTGTCGCTTATTTTCCAAAGACACTTGTGTCTTGTAACTCATCAGGCTGTCTCTATTCCAGTTTTCTTCAAGTTTGATCGCTCCTCTAGCTCAGTCACTCTTTCCATCAAGCGTTTACTCAAATCTAAACTCTTATCTTTTCACCATAGTTGAAAATATCACAATGAGCTTGAACCTTTTTGAAGTCTGCATCAGCACTTATGCTCATAGACAATCCAACTTCCTTTTGATTCATAAGTATTATTTAGTACCCTTGCCAACTTAGTTTGATAGTCAAGCATTTGTGTCTTGATTTTCACGTTTTTTTTTTTTTTTACTGCTCCCCCATACACCCTTGAGAAGTTTCGAAAACCACACAACATCACATTACTGAACAATCTTTGAAGCAGCTGTCCCAACATCAAAAGATACCGTTGTCGCCAATAGAACAAGGTCCAAGCTTGTCGTACGCACAAGACAGTTTCTTATAAATGTGGTAGCAGTTCACAAAACCCACAACCTGATTTGTCACACACCAACAAATATCTCTCCCTGCTTGAGTGTCCAACTAAGTTAAAATAGATCAAGCTTCATCAATGCATTAAGACACAAGATAACACATCCTCTTCCTCTGAGCTATGTCCCAACATCCCGTCTATGAAGGTATGTTCCAACTTCCAATTCAGTTTCTCTGCAGCCTAGTTATGAGTCACACAATCGGCTGACGATACAGCTCGACTCTCTTGCAGCCATCTGACAATTTTCTTATCAAAACAGAACTTTCTCGGTAATAACACAAAAATCCACGAAGAAGTTTGTGATTTTGTCAGCGGAATTCAGTGAACACTCACCGTCTTTCATGACAAGGTTCCATATAACCAGCTTGTCCATCTCTCTCTTACTCTTGTCTTGAGTCAAAAGAATCAGAGCCATGTTCTTGTTCTAGCAGTTTTGTTTTGCTTCGAGCTGGCTTCAACACTTTCTTAGACCAATTCTAAGCTCCGTACAAATGTCTTGCTCCATCAGATTGTGTTATAGGTACATAATGCGTCACACACATCTGCAAAGACTTGAAAGTTGGTGCCACCATCTTATCAAACACTTTCCAAGAGTCAGTTCACTTCCACCAACAACAGCAAGGATGCACTCCCGATACGAGACTAAGGTTACAAATCCTCCAATGAATTCCTCATTGGTTACTCATCTTCTTATATGTTCAACTCCCGACAAAGAAACCATGGAGGAATAGCTTTAAGCTTTGACTTCTTGTCAGAAACATATATCTCCCTTTTTATCAACCAAGTCAGACAATGACTTCTCCAATGAGTTTCTCCATGAAAGCGCTCTTCCTATAAATCCGAGACACACCGATGAAGAACTGTAACAGATCCATCTCTCCTTTCCAAATCGAAGACCAAATCAAAGAACAACACTTTTGATTTTTCAAACTGATTTTCGCAAATAAACTCACACGTGTCCAACAAATTACAAACAGAAAATCGAGACCATCTCTTTTTCATAGAATCTTCGACATGTTTCGTTTGCTCTTCATCTCGGTGAATTCCAGTCTCAATTAAAGAAACACTCTGAGAAAAGATCACTTAGTTCGCTTGACAAATTGAAACCAATCATTTTCCGACCACGTCTTCACCTTCTCTTCTGACTCACGATTTCAACTTTCTTAGACCACACCACACACGTCTTCTCTGCAAATTGTTAAGGTTCTTTTTTTTCTACAAAATTTGACGTGCTCACAAGACATAGTCAATCTCTCCTTCACCGTGAACAAGAAGAATGAGAAGTTAGACACGTCTACCAAATCCCTTTCCTTTGATCTTTATATGCCTTGGCCCAATCTGTTTCTTCTTCACTCTTCCTCGAATCCTCACACCATGAGAAGTAAGATGCTTCATCTTGCCCGATGTCAATTCCAATTTGAAAGTTCAACTCGAGAACTCTGATTTCTCAAATATTGCTTGAGTCGTCAACTTCAGAACTGAAGATTTCATCACTAAATCAACTCAAATTCTCCTCAGAGCCGTAATAATACTGTTTCACACAACCCAAAATCTGAGATTCATTTTAGTTGTAAGCTTCTCCGTCCCATAGCTCATACTTCTGATTTAAAGCTGTTGAATTTCCGATGAACCATTCTTTTTCCTTTGTTTCTTGTTAAGCCGATTCTCCTATGCTCTAAACACTTTGGACTTAAATTGATCTTTGGCCTATCCGAATGACACAAATCAATAAGCCCAATACAACGTACGGAAAGACACATTAACCCAGACAACTTTATCTCTTCTTCATGATAGCGAAGACCTAAACCAGAATTGATGCCAACTTGATCGACATCTTGACAATAGTTAACCTTCTACTTTCTCATGACTTAGCCCTAATTCCCAAATCATACATCCGAAAATAAGTTTAACCTCTAACGAATTAGGCTCTTGATACCAATTGTAAGTGCAGATTAGGGCTATATCTTTATGTTTGTATGCATGGCAAGTTTGTATGAACATAAAGTAAGAACACATAGAATTTTTTAACGAGGTTCGTTTCCTACATCCCCGGGACCACGTCCAGAATAAATCCACTATAGAACAAGAAAGCAATACACAATTGCATACGCATAATCAAACACAACCGTTCTGATTATCGCTCTTTTCTATAACATGGATCCTAACTTGAGAATCATCATGATCTCTCAGTAACACCAACAGACAGATCTTGTTCTTCTGATCTTCTTTGGTGGACGACGCCACACACACATGTGTGCCTCTCTCAATGAAACCCTAGGCGCGTGAGTGTTTTCGTCTACGCCTCTAGGTATAAATACTCACGTCCTAAACCCTAAGGACTCTCCAATTCACGTGGGCTTCAAGCCCATGAACGACAAGGCCCACGACCAATCTTATCAAAAACTGCTTCAGCATCTGCACTGCTTCAGCCTCTGCTTCAGCTCGGTTTCACCTGCTTCAGCTCTTCAGTATCTTCAGTCTTGGGTCTAAAACCTGTAGCAATCACACTTTCAGTAAAAATATACTTTACTTGTGGTTGTGTACAAATTGTCATTCTAACCTTTATTTTTTGTTTCATATTATTTGTCGTTTTGTATTTTCAATGCAGATTTATTATCATTTTTCCATCTTTTACCCTTAACTTACAGCTTAATAATTACTTTTATCAAATAAAATAGTGTATTAATTAGGGGTCAAACAGAAAATTTAATTGTTTTCTTAATTTGTGTGAAAACACCTAAAATGACAAGTAATTTACAACGGAGAGAGTAATAAACAAGTGTAGCATGGATCGGTTTCGTCCATATATTGTTATTTCAGGAGGTTAGAATTTTAGTTGGATTTCGATTCGGTATTTATTTTTTTAGTGTAGAAAAATTGTTATTATTCTATGCATATTATCTAGGTACAATTTGGTTTTCGAATAGAACAGTTAGGATCAATTTGTTTTATATATCGTAATGAACATCCTTAATAATGATGATGATAGTATAAAACTAATTAGTTTACCTTTCAACCAAAATGTAAGTTAAGCACGCACATCTTACTAAACTTTTGAACCATAATATAAAAAAAGAAAACCTATATATTTTACTGAAACCCAAAATCTTTAGACTGATTCGTCGAGATGACACATTGACCCATATGAAAATTCTAACCGATGGGATAAATCCGAACGACTAATTCAGCTAGTTTGGACAAAACAAACCATGATTTATTTATGCAAATCTAGTCTATAATGGCATGAGATGGTCCCCTCTTTATGTTTAACTCTTATGCGTTTGGTTTACGAAAACAATGCCTTTTTAAGTACTTTATCGAAGATCAGATTAATTTATTAATTTGTGTACAGATGATAAGGAGGCTCCTCCATGTTCACTGCTTCATTCCCTGGCATTACCCGTTATGCCTAGATATTCGTAAACATTGACTAACAATAGTTTTGGTAGGCTTATGGTAAATGATGATTTTTTTTTTTGGTGTGCTGTAAATTATAGTAATATATATTTATTCTTTACATCTTTTCGGTTTGAGGACTTGATAAATTTTGAAAAATGATCTTTTTTTCTAAATTAGTGAGCTAGTTGAATTCAGATCCATATGACACACCTTTTTCCATAATCTCTTTTGCTGGAAATGGAACTTTGAATTTTCATAAACATTAACCATTATTTAGCTCCAGTTCAAAATATAAAATGAAAAGAGCTTTTCTGCCAAAACAATATGAAAATTTAACCCCCAAAAAACCTAAGGGGAAAAGGATGAAAAGGACACTATTGCAAGTCCATTTTAAAATAAAAACCCTCAAGGAAAATATTATTCCTCAAATATACTACTTATGATGCTATGTGTATGTTACATCAAATAAGTGAACTTCTAAAAAACAAAAGAAGAGTGGTGGTAAATTTGAAAATTATTTTCGTAAGTTTATGGTACTTTTGCAATTTCCCAAGAAAAAAACAATGAATTTTGTACATTACACCATTGATAAAGTTGTACACGCATTGTTGAGAGATAATAATGATAGCAGCTATATAAGCTGCAATGAGTGAATGCTTGTTGGAGTCTAGGGCTATGTAGTGTGATATCCTTGTTGGAGTGCACTATAGATTGCTTTGTTGTCGCCACAGAATGTGACATCTTCAAATCCACAGAATGTGACATAAACAATGGTCTAGTTGATTAGAACAGTAATCAACCATCTCTTGTTCTGAAAAACAAGGTCATTTCTTAGTTTCCAAATTCTCCATCCTATAATATCGATATAGATTTGTCGTTTCTGTGAAGTTCATGTTGTAGTTCATAATGGAAACATGTTCTAAATGAGAACAAAAAAATAGTCACATCTTGGTTTATGTATAGGTGCAATTTTCCATATTTCTTTGCCCGGTCGACACTAGAACATGATGTAATTTGTGTTTTACGTCGTTAGTTTTTGAAAGATTATTTGCTACCTCAGAATAAATTGATTTTTACATAATAATTCAAACTTTTTCAGATTTGTTAGGTGAAAGCTATTTATTAATTTATTATTATTGTTCTTTTTTTCTTTTTGCTCATTTTCCACCCTATAGATCCTATAATAAATTTAAAACATAGTTTTTTCAATAAATGTTGTAAGCAACATTAACATTATGATGATTTTTAGCTTTCTAATCTAATTTATATGTTGATAGATCATGAATCATATTATAGTCTCTCTTTATAAACAAAAATAAAAAGAAGCAGAGTATTGAATATTTTCCAAAAATATTATAAGCCAATTAAATGAAATATTAAATTTATTAAAAAAATGAAATATTAAATTTATTCACCAACAAATAATTTCAAAATGGGGAAAAAAATCCTCTCACGGGCCAGCATAATCCTCGGTACGGAATAAGGTCTGTCTCCTACGAATTTGTCTCTGCAATTAAACTGAGACAAGAGTATGATTAGCTCTGTAAATACGAATATCAATAACCTAATAAAATTAATTATTAATGAATCTAAATTTTATAATTAAAAAAAAAATACACAATCAAAAAAGTTGGTTAAGCCGCGCCTATGGACGCACAATTTTGTCTGAAAAAAAGTAGTAGAATCCAACCAATCAAAATAAAAAGAATTAATAAATAAAAATTTGAAAATAAGAAAGAAAGCCACATGGCTTGAACCAAAGTTACCGTTAAGTCTTTTATAATACAGACTTGGAAGTAAATCGTTTCTCTCATGATCCAACGGTCATTATTTTTTAAAAAAATTAAAAAAAAATTACACCTTTTTTTTTTCAAAGTTTTTGTTTTTATCTTCCTCTTTGCTTATTTCAAGATTCCACTGTATCAGTCTACGTTTGAATGCTCTTCTTCTAGTGCTCTCTCTTTGGTGGGTTTTTTGTTCTCTTGCAACAACAATGGTTAATTCTAGTGAGAACAGAATTGTCCTTCTTCAAGGTAGTTGTGTAGTATGAGAATTTGAGGTTTTACTAATGGGGAAAATTCTGACAAGTTGTGTTGTGTTTTGGGTTTTGTTGTAGATGAAATGAGAAGTGGGAAATTTGGACAAGAGATGAAGAGAGAGAAGAGAAGAGTGTTAGGTGTGATTAACCAGAATCTTGTTGGTGCAAGTGTTGTTAACAAGAGAGGAAGCTTATCAATGTAAATAACAAAAATCCCTTGTTTAAAGTTTGTGTCTTTGAATGTTTTTAATCAATTTTGATAATGCTTATGAGTTTTTTTGGTTGATTTGAATTAGTAGAGAAGAAGAAGGGTATCAAAAGAAGAAGCTTGATTCAAGGTGTGAATCTTTAGGTTATGTTTGTGTTTTGTTTTGATTTGGAAGAAAGATCTAAGATTTTGATTCTTCAGATCTCGAGTAGAAGAGCCAAAGAAGCTTAAGACATTAGTTCTAAGCGGGAATGAGTTTGGTGATTGTATATTCGTTGATGAAGAAGATACATTGGACCATCCAATGCCTGAAGCTGATCCAATGGTAAGCATAATCATTCAAATTGAAAAAGATCTTAGCTTTGAGTGGTAATTGAATGTTGAGGAATTGCATAATGCTGAATTTGATAGGAGGAAGATGTAATTGTGGAAGAACCGATATTGGATATCGATTTCTATGATTCAAAGAACTCGCTTGCTGCTGTTGAGTATGTTCAAGATTTATATGCATTCTACAAAAAAATGGAGGTACATTATTGGTTTGGTTTATTTGTCTATGAAGTAAGCAAGAGGCTTGAGCTTAGTTTTTAAGACAGTTCTTGATTTGAAAATTTGCAGAGTTTTAGTTGTGTACCAGTAGATTATATGATGCAACAAATCGATTTAAACGAGAAGATGAGAGCGATACTAATCGACTGGTTAATCGAGGTATGATATTCATTGGACAAGTCTTGATACATTGTACTGTGTAATTGATAGATACTAAAGAAGTTTAAGTAACATTTCAGGTGCATGACAAGTTTGATCTGATGAATGAGACACTGTTTCTCACAGTGAATCTGATTGATAGATTCTTGTCCAAGCAAGGTGTTATGAGAAAAAAGCTTCAGCTTGTAGGTTTAGTGGCTTTACTCTTAGCTTGTAAGTACGAAGAGGTTTCCGTTCCTGTTGTCGAAGATTTAGTACTGATTTCAGATAAAGCGTATACGAGGAAAGATGTTTTAGAGATGGTAAAGGCTAGCTTTTACATAGAAGAAACAAATCTTCTCTTGTGTAGTTTAAGACATTCTCTGATTCAGTGTTTCACTTCTCTCTATGCAGGAGAAAACAATGTTGAGTACTTTGCAATTCAATGTCTCGTTGCCTACACAATACCCTTTCTTGAAAAGATTCCTTAAGGCAGCTCAAGCAAACAAGAAGGTAAGTTAGAAACTTAGAACAATGGCTCAAGAATCATTTTGAATTTGAAAGGAACTAACTGTGTGAAAATGAAACGAAACAGTGTGAGATCTTGGCGTCGTTCTTGATTGAGCTTGCCCTTGTGGAGTATGAGATGCTTCGGTTTCCACCTTCATTATTAGCTGCCACTGCTGTGTACACTGCTCAATGTACACTTGATGGTTTCAGGCAATGGAACAGTACATGTGAATTCTATTGTCATTACTCTGAAGATCAGCTCATGTAAGTTATCTTCATCTCATTTCAAAACCGATCATTTAACAAGAATATCGAGTAAAGACTGATCTTTGTAACGAATTGTCATTGCGGGTTTTGTAGGGAATGTTCTAGGAAGATGGTGAGTCTTCATGAGAAGGCGGCGACGGGGAACTTAACAGGAGTATATAGGAAGTACAATACATCTAAATTTGGGTACATAGCAAAGTAGTAGTATGTACAGCTGCTGACATAGTTCCTCATTTACTCTGAAGCACAAATAGCACAATCAAGAAAAGAAGTTGAATTCAATTTGTCTAAGTTTGATTCTGATCATTTTCTTTTATTGAACTTAGATGGTAACTTTCTGTTTACAGATTCTCTTTAATAAACTCCATATTAATTGAATGATAAATGATTCAATCATTCTTTTACTTGAGTTACTCTTCTATGTATGTTTTACTCGACCAAATGATTCATTGTCCAATTCGATGTTGGCAAATATTCTGATTCATTTTCCGGTTCGATTTTGAGCATACACGAATAAGTAAGTTTATATGCATATATGGAAATAAAGAACCTGAAATTTTTTATTAGTCAACAAAAATGTTTTGGATTTAGGTCCATATTGTTTTGGATCTTTTGTTTGTTAGCTAAATCCTTTCGCACGGTAGATCCACGTTTTTGGACCATAAACTATTTTATACTAATTAATATTTTATGATTATTTGAACTCGTAACCTAAAACATTCTTTACTTATGAATGGTCAGTAAGCCTTGTGTGATTACTTTGAACTACTAATCCAAAGAACTCTTTAATTTTAAATGGTCATTATGCTTTTTCGCAACTAGCTATTACACCAATTAAATTACTATCATAGATTTTTGACTAATTAATATTGCTAAGAGTAAAGTAGTTGCCAAATGATTTAGTCAAAGATTAAAAATTTGTATATTAGGCAATACACTATCTTCATAAAATTCACATTAAATGTCTACAAAAAAATGCAATATGTTTTTTTTTACTATAAATAGATATGACACGTGCACAGTTTTATTACAATACAAAAACTAAAATACCTACTATAAATCAAACACTTTGGTTCCTTAAAACATGTCAACGAACCAAACCATGGAAAAACAAACAAAGGGAAAACAAAAAATCGAGATGAAGAAGATTGAAGCCTACGAAGATAGAATGTCAGCATTCTCAAAACGTAAATCCGGTATTTACAAAAAGATGAACGAGATCTTTACGGTATCCGACGTTGAAGCAACTTTCTTGGTGTTCTCTCAAGCTGGAAAGCCTTACTCATTTGCAAATTTGTCTTTAAGGGAAATGGTTGGCCGATTAAAGAGCCCGTCAAGACTTGAACCGTCCACAAAAGATGATAACAACAATACCGCACCGCTGGTCAAAGCATATAAGAAGCAAAAGAAAGAAAATCTAATGAAAAAATACATGGAGCTTCTCGAGGAACTGGAAGTGGAGAATGAGAAGGTGAAACTGTGGAAGAAATCTAACAGTGAAAAGGAGAAAGATAAAATGTGGTGGAATTTTACTTCGGAAGACTTGAGCGTGGAGGAACTGAAGCTAAGGCACACCCCGTTTGTCAAGTTACATAAAGGCTTATGCGATATGGCTCTCTCACGGTCAGGACTAAACGGTGATGATTCATCTTCTGGCTCTGTAGGACGTGGACATTGTGGTGGTGTCTAAGTATAGATATGATTGATGATTTGGTTTTGGTTGTTTTTCAGTTCTTTTTTATTTGTCGTATTCATCGTTGTTATTCAAAGTCGTAATTGTATTTTTATTTTTGTTTTAATTAATCGTATTTTCTAATTTCTTTTTAGGTTCTTTTTATTGTTTTTGTTTTGGTAATAAAATTTTATAGTTCTACTCATAACTAATTACTTCATGCCTAACACCAAAATTCATTAGTTAGGTTCATTTTTGTTTATGCATGCTATTTGTTCTTTTCAAACTTCATCATATTAAAAACATAATTGCGACTTACAAATTGAACAAGTACAAAACTCTATTTACTTCTCTTTCTCTAATAAACTTTTTATTGAATGATAAATGATTCAGACATTCTTTTACTTGAGTTACTCTTCTATGTATGTTTTATTCAACCAAATGATTCATTGTCCAATTCGATGCTGGAGAATATTCTGATTCATTTTCCAATTCGATTTCGAGCATATATGAATAAGTAAGTTTATATGCGCATATGAAAATAAAAAACTTGAAATTTTTTTGTATGTCAACCAAAATGTTTTGGATTTAGGTCCATATTGTTTTGGGTCTTTTGTTTGTTAACTAAATTCTTTCGAACGATAGATCCACGTTTTTGGACCATAAACTATTTTACACTGATTAATATTTTATGAATATTTAAACTCGTAACCTAAAGCATTGTCTACTTATGAATGGTGAGTATGCCTTGTCTGATTATTTTGAACTACTAATCCAAAGAACTCTTTCATTTTAAATGGTCATTATGTTTTCGCAACTAGCTATTAAACCAATTAAATTACTATCATAGATTCTTGACTAATTAATATTGCTAAGAGTAAAGTAGTTACCAAATGGTTTAGTCAAAGAGTAAATATTTGTATATTAGGCAATACACTATCTTCATAAAATTCACATTAAATGTCTACAAAAAAATGCAACATGTTTTTTTTTACTATAAATAGATATGGCATGTGCACAGTTTTATTACAATACAAAAACTAAAATACCTACTATAAATAAAACACTTTGGTTCCTTAAAACATGTCAACGAACCAAACCATGGAAAAACAAACAAAGGGAAAACAAAAAATCGAGATGAAGAAGATTGAAGCCTACAAAGATAGAATGACAGCATTCTCAAAACGTAAAATCCGGTATTTACAAAAAGATGAACGAGATCTTTACGGTATCCGACGTTGAAGCAGCTTTCTTGGTGTTCTCTCAAGCCGGAAAGCCTTACTCATTTGCAAATTTGCCTTTAGGGGAAATGGTTGGCCGATTAAAGAGCCCGTCAAGACTTGAACCGTCCACAAAAGATGATAACAACAATACCGCACCGCTGGTCAAAGCATATAAGAAGCAAAAGAAAGAAAATCTAATGAAAAAATACATGGAGCTCCTCGAGGAACTGGAAGTGGAGAATGAGAAGGTGAAATTGTGGAAGAAATCTAACAACGAAAAGGAGAAAGATAAAATGTGGTGGAATTTTACTTCAGAAGACTTGAGCGTGGAGGAACTGAAGCTAAGGAACACCCCATTTGTCAAGTTACATAAAGGCTTATGCGATATGGCTCTCTCACGGTCAGGACTGAACGGTGATGATTCATCTTCCGTCTCTGTAGGACGTGGACATTGTGGTGGTGGCTAAGTATAGATATAATTGATGATTTGGTTTTGGTTGTTTTCAGTTCTTTTTTATTTGTCACTTTCATCGTTGCTATTCAATGTCGTAATTGTATTTCTATTTTTGTTTTAATTAATCGTATTTTCTATTTTTTTAGGTTTTTTTATTGTTTTTGTTTTGCTAAGAAAATTTTATAATTCTACTCATAACTAATTACTTCATGCCTAACACCAAAGTTCATTAGTTAGGTTCATTTTTGTTTATGCATGCTATTTGTTCTTTTCAAACTTCATCATATTAAAAACATAATTGCGACTTACAAATTGAACCAGTACAAAAGTCTATTTACTTCTCTTTGTCTAATAAACTTTTTATTGAATGATAAATGATTCAGACATTCTTTTACTTGAGTTACTCTTCTATGTATGTTTTATTCAACCAAATGATTCATTGTCCAATTCGATGCTGGAGAATATTCTGATTCATTTTCCAATTCGATTTCGAGCATATATGAATAAGTAAGTTTATATGCGCATATGAAAATTAAAAACCTGAATTTTTTTTGTCTGTCAACCAAATTTTTTTGGATTTAAGTCCATATTGTTTTGAGTCTTTTGTTTGTTAACTAAATCCTTTCGAATGATAGATCCACGTTTTTGGACCATACACTATTTTACACTGATTAATATTTTATGATTATTTAAACTCGTAACCTAAAGCATTCTTTACTTATGAATGGTCAGTATGCCTTGTCTGATTACTTTGAACTACTAATCCAAAGAACTATTTAATTTTAAATGGTCATTATGCTTTTTCGCAACTAGCTATTACACCAATTAAATTACTATCATAGATTTTTGACTAATTAATATTGCTAAGAGTAAAGTAGTTGCCAAATGGTTTAGTCAAAGATTAAAAATTTGTATATTAGGCAATACACTATCTTCATAAAATTCACATTAATTGTCTACAAAAAAATGCAACATGTTTTTTTTTTACTATAAATAGATATGGCACGTGCACAGTTTTATTACAATACAAAAACTAAAATACCTACTATAAATCAAACACTTTGGTTCCTTAAAACATGTCAACGAACAAAACCATGGAAAAACAAACAAAGGGAAAACAAAAAATCGAGATGAAGAAGATTGAAGCCTACGAAGATAGAATGTCAGCATTCTCAAAACGTAAATCCGGTATTTACAAAAAGATGAACGAGATGTTTACGGTATCCGACGTTGAAACAGCTTTCTTGGTGTTCTCTCAAGCCGGAAAGCCATACTCATTTGCAAATTTGTCTTTAGGGAAAATGGTTGGCCGATTAAAGAGCCCATCAAGACTTGAACTGTCCACAAAAGATGATAACAACAATACCGCACCGCTGGTCAAAGCATATAAGAAGCAAAAGAAAGAAAATCTAATGAAAAAATACATGGAGCTCCTCGAGGAACTGGAAGTGGAGAATGAGAAGGTGAAATTGTGGAAGAAATCTAACAATGAAAAGGAGAAAGATAAAATGTGGTGGAATTTTACGTCGGAAGACTTGAGCGTGGAGGAACTGAAGCTAAGGCACACCCCGTTTGTCAAGTTACATAAAGGCTTATGCGATATGGCTCTCTCACGGTCGGGACTAAACGGTGATGATTCATCTTCCGGCTCTGTAGGACGTGGACATTGTGGTGGTGGCTAAGTATAAATATAATTGATGATTTGGTTTTGGTTGTTTTTCAGCTCTTTTTTATTTGTCGTTTTCATCGTTGCTATTCAATGTCATAATTATATTTCTATTTTTGTTTTAATTAATCGTATTTTCTAATTTCTTTTTAGGTTTTTTTTATTGTTTTTGTTTTCGTAATAAAATTTTATAGTTCTACTCATAACTAATTACTTCATGTCTAACACTAAAGTTCATTAGTTAGGTTCATTTTTGTTTATGCATGCTATTTGTTCTTTTCAAACTTCATCATATTAAAAACATAATTGCGACTTACAAATTGAACAAGTACAAAACTCTATTTACTTCTCTTTCTCTAATAAACTTTTTCTTGAAGGATAAATGATTCATACATTCTTTTACTTGAGTTACTCTTCTATGTATGATTTATTCAACCAAATGATTCATTGTCCAATTCGATGCTGGAGAATATTCTTATTTATTTTCCAATTCGATTTCGAGCATTTATGAATAAGTAAGTTTATATGCATGAAAAACTTTGTTTGTAACCAAAATGTTTTGGATTTAGGTCCATATTGTTTTGGGTCTTTCGTTGGTTAACTAAATTCTTTCGAATCGTAGATCCACGTTTTCTAGACCATAAACTATTTTACACTAATTAATACTTTCCGACTATTTGAACTCGTAACCTAAAACATTTTTTACTTTTGAATGGTCAGTATGCCTTGTTTAATTACTTGAACTAGTAATTCCAACCACTCTTTACTTCTAAATGGTCATTATGCTATTTTGGCAACTAGCTATTACACCAATTAAATTACTATTAGAAATTGTTGACTAATTAGTATTGAGTAAAGTAGTTGCCAAATGGTTTAGTCAAAGATTCAAAATTTGTATATTAGGCACTACATTATCTTCATAAAATTCACATTAAATGTCTACAAAAAAATGCAAGCATGTTTCTATTTTTCGTTTCACTATAGTTTTATTGAGATATAAAAACTAAAATACATACTAGAAATCAAACACTTTGGTTCCTGAAAACATGTGGTTGTGGGGAAGAAAAAATATAAATGATGATTTGATTTATTTATTTCATTTTCTTTTTTATTTGTCGTTTTCTTGGTTGATTTAGTTATAGGATTGATGGTAAGTTATGAAATTATTCATAGATGGTTTTTATATTTTAAATTTTTTTAAACAAAAAAAATCTCTTAAAACATCATCTAAAAACAAACCGAAGGAACATCAGAAGAAGACCATCCATAAAAAAATCACCTTTTACAACCTTCATCACATCTTATCTTTTTAATTTAACCTAAGATCTCTTCATCTCCTGTATACTTCAGTTGTCATCAAAAACCTCTAATCATGTAAAGTTTATGCAGAGAACTATCAACTATCATAACTCAAACCCATACTAATTTCAAATTAAACCGAACCAAAACAAAATCATTTATTAATGTACCTACCAAAAACAACGTCGTTTTCAGTGTCCTAACTTTGACCTTTCTCTCCCACCAATTCTCTTTTCTTCACACTTCACTATTTTCAGATACTTTTTCGCCGTCGTTGTCACTCTCCAAAAGCTTCTCGATTCCTCAAAACTCGACGATTATGGCGACGTCAACGAACTCTCACCTTATCAGAAACCAAACCCAGATCCCCAAATCCATTTCTCGATCTCTTCTTCACCTCAAAAAACCATCCACAATCAACCTCACCACCACAACCAAAACCAAACCCATCTCAATCCGATGCTCTTCCTCAACCATCACCGTCGTCGATTCCAACCCAAGAGTCATCAACTTCGCAGCAGGTCCAGCTGCATTACCTGAAAACGTCCTTCTCAAAGCTCAATCAGAGCTATACAACTGGCGTGGATCTGGTATGAGTGTAATGGAAATGAGTCACAGAGGTAAAGAGTTTCTCTCCATTATACAAAAAGCTGAATCAGATCTTCGTAAACTCCTAGAGATTCCATCGGAATATTCCGTTTTGTTCTTACAAGGTGGTGCTACTACTCAATTCTCTGCTTTACCGTTAAATCTATGCAATTCTGATGATGAAGCTGATTACATTGTTACTGGATCTTGGGGAGATAAAGCTTTTAAAGAAGCTAAGAAATATTGTAACCCTAAAGTGATTTGGTCTGGTAAATCTGAGAAATACACTAAAGTTCCAAGCTTTGATGGTTTGGAGCAGAGTATGCACGCTAAGTATTTGCATATATGCGCTAATGAGACTATTCATGGAGTTGAGTTTAAAGATTATCCAGTTCCTAAGAGTAGTGATGGTTATTTGGTTGCTGATATGTCGTCGAATTTCTGTTCTAAGCCGGTTGATGTATCGAAATTCGGTGTGATTTACGCTGGTGCGCAGAAGAATGTTGGTCCTTCTGGTGTTACTATTGTGATTATAAGAAAAGATTTGATTGGGAATGCGCGTGATATTACTCCTGTGATGCTTGATTATAAGATACATGATGAGAATAGCTCGTTGTATAATACGCCACCGTGTTTCGGGATTTATATGTGTGGTTTAGTGTTTGATGATTTGTTGGAGCAAGGTGGGTTGAAAGAAGTTGAGAAGAAGAATCAGAGGAAAGCTGAGTTGTTGTATAATGCTATTGATGAGAGTAATGGTTTTTTTAAGTGTCCTGTTGAGAAATCTGTGAGGTCTTTGATGAATGTTCCGTTTACGTTGGAGAAATCGGAGTTGGAAGGGGAGTTTATTAAGGAAGCTGCTAAGGAGAAGATGGTTCAGCTTAAGGGACATAGATCAGTGGGAGGTATGAGAGCTTCTATTTACAATGCAATGCCTTTGGCTGGAGTTGAAAAACTTGTTGCTTTCATGAAGGAGTTCCAGGCAAGGCATGCTTGATTTGTATTTTGAGTTTGAGTGCTTATGATTTTGAGTTTTCCTGTATTTGAAATTCCAATTGTTCTGTGGAAATGTTTCAGTAATAATCTTGTTTTCAAGGAAGAATAATTTTCAGTATTATGTTAGTTTTGTTTTGTTGAGAGTCTTGTGACTATTGAGTTGAGACTGAATAAGATGAATTGAAAACTTTTAGTGATCAAAATCTTTTGTTGAACAACTTATTTGAGGAAATGCTGAGATTAGCTTTTGATGATAATCAAATGCATACAAGGGTCTCATTTTGTGCAGTTAGTGTGTCCTTTCTCTTTATCTTCTGATGAAACTGATGGTCCTGTTTATAAGAAGTGAAAAATAGCGAATTTAGGTTCAAAGCTAGCTAAACTGTTATTTCAGATTCTTCATGGCATGGAGTTCATTGCGAGTGTGTGTAAGTTACCGTTAGATATTGCGCCTCTGTAACCATCAGCTACATGTCGAAAGAACTCTTCCGTAGCATCTGCGTATTCATTAAAGATTAGTTGCTACTGAACCCGAGCGAGACAAAAACACATAGCAAGAAGAATACTAAGAATCTGAAAACTCACCGTGTTTCATTGCGAGTGATGGGTCTTGCTCACCAATGACCCTGATCAGTTTTGCAGGATTTCCAGCCACCACACTTCAAAAATCCAAAAAGGATGTCCATTGTTACTAAACAAACATTCAGAGATTTTCGAACAGACCCAACTCATGAAGATTTTTCAGATGCATATTCTCTTTTATACCTATGCGAAGGAACGTCCTTTAGCACAAGCGAACCTGCAGCTACCATTGCCCCAGCACCTACGCTTATGTTGCCAAGTATAGTCACACAGGCTCCCAGCACTGCACCTTCACCTATTTTTGGGTGACGATCACCGGTTTCCTTCCCGGTTCCTCCTAAAGTCACACCCTATGGAAGTAAAAATTAAACTAGTCTCTACTAAAACTGAGTGACAATTCTACTAGCCTTTACTAAAACTGAAAAATCTTGATCTCGGCATTGACCTTTAAGGGAAAGGTTAGGAGAAGAGATGCTTACATGCAAGATCGAGACTCGGTTGCCTATCACAGCCGTCTCACCTATGACCACTCCAGTTCCATGATCCAACAATATACCCTCGCCAATTTTTGCCGCTACAAGAAAACGAAGTAAAGGAATGACCATAACCAGCAATCAATTCACCTGATCAACGAATGATTGAGAATGTTTCTCTTCCTAGTTACAGAGATGAGACATAAAGGTATGAGCGAGATACGAAGCTCTAACTTTACCTGGATGTATGTCAATTCCAAAAACCTGAGAGAAGACACAAACATAGATCAGACACTGAGCTGAATAGTGCAACTTGAAGCTCAAAATTCAGTAACCAAAAGACAATGATCGCCAAAACTACCTCGCTGATCCGGCTTTGCAATGCAAGAGCTAATAGTTTCCGCCCTTCATTCCATAATTTATGTGACACCCTGTATGCCTGTAACGCATGATAACCCTGTAAAACAAACCACTCTGGTGATTTACATCGGCCACTTTTACCGCAAGACAGATGTTTTGTCTCTAAACAAACAAGTTAAAGAATTACCTTCAGATGTAAAATAGCAGAACTATATGACAGACAAGCCGGATCCCTCTCTTTAAAAGCCTACAACACAGCGAAATAAAGCATTGCAGCATATTAGAAAACTACCAATCATGTCTTTCACATTGTATAAGATAAGTTTTATATTAAGATTAGTGTGTTTCTTACCTGAATGTCATGGCGAATGGAACTCTGAATACCTTGGTCATGCATCATAACACCATTAAATATATCCAAGAGTTGAGTTGCCAACAAAGTTGGGTTTTGGAGACGGTTAGCTAGAACAAACCCTAAAGCTTGCTCTAAACATTCATGTGCCAAGATACCAGCATACAAGAAGCTACTCAAAATAGGCTCCTTATCTGCCTATAACCACAACAAGATCCACCAATTGTAAAATTCAACAATTCTCAATCAGAAGCAACAACTACATCTATGTAAATAGCATTGAACACTGACAATAATTCTAAAACCCTAATGGACAAAGTTACTACTACTCATATAACATAAACTTTTCTTCTTCTCTAGTATAAACCACAAGAAAAATGAAGCATGGAAACTCAAAATTATAAGGATCATTTTTGTTTTCTGAATAAGATTAAGACAATGATGCAGAGAAAGTGTTAGAATTTTAGTGTAAGAAACCTCAATCTTAGCTTCTTCTCTAATAGCAACCCAAATAGGATCAGAACCAGAATCAAGCAAAATCGGAGACTTGTGCGTTCCCTTAGAGTAAACCTCGAAACCCTTCTCGTCACCGTTCATCTCCGGGGTAAAAATCTCCGGTCCCGGAACAGAAGACAATGAAGAATCACAACTCTTTTGATTGGTCAGAAGAAAGACTGAGAAAAAGGTAAAAAAGGAGGCAACTTTAGTGGATATAATGATAAACTGAGAAAACCCCTTTTATTTTTTCTAACATTCACTTTCTGATTATCTCCTGATAATGGTCGTTTCGTTGTGGTTTGGTTTCTCGTTGATCAAAGTCTTGTGTTGTGTCCAGTCCACACCGCTTTGAATGGTTCTATTCTACGATATGATATCTTCTTTTTTTTGTATATATTTTTGTTTCATTATTTGGCTTTATCTGATCGCGACCGTAATTGAGTCCAAGTTCGTAATGTGATTAGGGTCTCTTAAACAGATAATTGTTTTTATAATCAAAAGTGGGGTTAAATATTATTTTTATAATATATAGTTTAATTGAATCTTAATCGTATTCCTCGTGGAAGGGGAATATGAATATTATTTGTACAAGGTTGAGTAGACCCACAAATCATGCCAACTTGTTGACTTTATATAATGCCTCTTGTCGCCAAAATTGTACTAGAACTCCCATCAATTTCTTTTAATGGGTCAAACACACACACATTATCTTAGTATAATTTGTAGTTGTACTAATCTATAATTTGTACTTACACTAATCAATGTTTTTTAGATGTTTTTGTTGTTGGTGGGAAATCAAGAAATAGGAGGTGTTTTCTTTAATGGCAGATTGAGTTTTTTCAATAATGATCAAATTTAATTTGGATTATACACTTTGTTAGATTATAGCTTTGTTGGTTGGGAATGAAACAGAGGATCAACTTGTTTTCAGTGGCAATTTTCTTTGTTGGTAAATACATGAACACAAGCTTGAACAAGACCTCATTTTCTTCTCCAACTTGATCATTATTACACAAATGAAGGAACACACACTGTTTTAGTTATTCCCATGGTTGTAAATAGTAGGAACCGTAGCCTTCTAATGCAACACAAACCAAAGTGTTTCCAATGACATTTTGGTCATTGGTAAGCATTCATCATTGTCTGCTAAAAAACACAAGATAAGCATTCATCATTGTCACACACAAATGAAAGGGAAACACACATTCATATAACAAAAACGATATTACCTGCATTGTCTCATGATGCATTTCAGAATTGTGATCAAAGAGTTTACATAAAGAGACAATTACAAACAAAGGAGTAGAGATGTTTCCTACAAAAGTGACATACTAAAATACGAAAGAAATATAACCTGAATCAACTACGTCCAAACCCGTTCTCATGAGTCGTTTAATCAAAGAGTAGCAGCAACCGCATACACAAACTTGTAAGCCTTAGGGACAGTTAAAACCGCATCAACCCACTCAACCGTTCCCCAAATCTGTTCACTACCGCGTTTTTCAAACGAAATCACAGCACACCAAATCATCTTTTCTCTAAACCAACAAAGAGGCAAATACTTATCCCAAAAAACCATCATCTTCCCACCATAATCAACCATTTTCACACCAGTATAACCAGCAAGATTAGGTAGCCCTTCTAATCCCTCTACTTTCCTCCGACTACCATTAGACCATTGAAGCACCCCATTGGAACAAAAACAATATATTATGTTATTAATCATACAAATAGAACTTCCTTCAAATTCCAATGGATCTATAGTCATGTCCTTTGGCTTTATAGTCACACCCTTCGAACCAGGTCCTGCATCATCAGAACATATGTGAATCTTCCCTTCCAGATTTCCAAGATTATACATCCGTTTTTCAGTTGGAACTGGCTTCCAAGTTTCAGTCTTTGTATTGAAAACTTCCATACAATACAAAGACTCTGGATCCTCGCTGCTTCCTGGTAGATACAGATCCCCATCAAAGGGACTATCTGTGTGTGCAAGCTTCAAGCTTGGACCTTTAAGCCAAGTGTGTGTTCTACAATCCAAGAACGAGACTTGAGAGCATGGAGGAGCTTCCATGGGTTTGGAAATTGCGTAGAGATTATGATCTACAGAGATAAGATCTGACCATTGAGCAGGAGGTGAGTTACCAATCGAGACCGGAGCTAAAACGTAGCTACTGGAATCCTTCTTCTTCTTGGTTTGATTAGGTTTGCGACAGAGAGTGAACCAGCGAGGATTAGACCTTGGTTTGAAGGGTATTGTAAGCATACGTAGAGACAACTCTCTTTGCGGTTTAGGAGAGACCTTGTTTTGTATAGCTCCGGTGAAGCAATGAGAGATTTGAAGCTTTTGGAGACGAGTGAGAGAGAAGGGTAGTGTAATCTTGAGACGCGGGATAAGCAATTCACCAGTAAATCATGAGGGAGTGAATGAATCGAGGTCGGTTCTGTGTTCTTCATCTTCTGCAACGGTGGCTCTTCACCGTTCGCGGCGGCGGAAGCCATAGATTCTGGACGACGGCAAATTCCAGAACCGGAGCTTACAATTGTTAACCGAGAATATGGAAACCGGAGCTAATCATCATCTAGATTGCATAGAAACTCCGCGCAAGGTCGGTTTCGTATTGTAAACATTTGGAAACGAGAGTAAACGTAGTGGAGACGAGATTTTTTTATCATAGAAACGCGATTTTTTTTTGGAAACAAATTAAATAAATATTTTGCAAAATATAAGAATCTATTTGTTATTATAACAAATTTAAAAATCTATTATGAAACACTCTTTTTTTTGTTTCATAATGGAGAAGATGATTGTCTAAATATTTGAACTTGAGTGTTATTTTTGTTATCTTTAATTAAATTATTTAATATTTATGTACTGGATTTTTGTTGTTTCAAATATTTTCTTTAATATAGTTTTCATTTTGGATATTTTGTTTTTCATAATAATATTATATATATATATATATATACGTTTCCAAAACGCACCAAACCTTTTTCAAAATCTCGTTTCTGCATTTTCTAACGTTTCGCTTCCGCATATCCGTTATCGATTTTATGCAGTTTAGAATTAGATCATCATTGCCTCTCATTATTTACTACTTAGTTAAAGTTTCAAACAACGGTGAAGTTAATTTGTCGATCTTTCTGAAGAATTCAGTCTTGGTTTGACATGGTTTACGCGTTACTGGTTCTCAGAAGAGTTAATATTTCCATTAGCATCACCCTTTCTTACCTGCCTTTTGACTCATATTTTATTTGTACACAATTAACGAAAGCCCTCTCGACATTTCTTCAATAACATGCTCACAAGAAATGTGTTTTGGTTGTGGTGCCTCCTTACAAACTTCATTTGGGCGAGCATACTTACTTAACTTGATTCACTATGGAGCTACTTCGCTCTTTCCGTTGACTTCTCGTATGAACATTGTTTCTCTTTAAATTATTTAGCCTGCTGTCCTTCTATTTAATTAAGTGATCCCATTTGCTTTCCAGCGGCTTGGCGCTAAAACACTTCATTAAGAAAGATTATACAAAGAAAAACTTCTTTTTTTTTTTTTTTTTGCTAAATAAGAAAAACTTAGGTAAAGGCTTTAAACAACGGTTAAGCCAATTTGGCAAGCTCAAATATCTTATTTGGAAGGTAAAATCACTCAGTTTGATAAGAATTTGCTTTTGTACATTGATAAAAATCTCAGGCAAAACCTAGAGATTATTGGTTCGAGTGGCGTTTGGGGCGAAACTATTATTACATATTGTGGTTTCGGGCTTTGAAAGATTACATGCTTGCTCTTGATTCAAAAAAAAAAAATCACTCGGAAGTAACACTCAGATTTTATTTGTGAATATAAAAATCGATACATACTTCGAAGATTTTTTTTGTTTTTTTTGCTCTTAGTATTACACGAGTTGTCATCGTTAATCACGAGGCATGAGTTCCATTATAAACTTATATAATCAATCATTAAGATCAGTTTAAAAGACCAAAGTTTCAATTCAACTTGAATTATTTAAGAAATCGAACAAAGCCAATTCACAGTATTGAAAGGCAAACACATATATTCATAACAAAAACAATATTACCCGCATTGTCTCATGATGCATTAGAGAATTGTGATCAAAGAGTTTATAAAAAGAGATAATTACATAAGCGTACTCATCTCCAAACTAGGGAGTAGAGATGTTTCCTACAAAAGTGACATAACCTGAATCAACTACGTTCAAACCCGTCTCATGAGTCAAAGAGTAGCAGCAATAGCATAGACGAACTTGTAAGAGTTAGGAACTGTTAAAACCGCATTAAACCACTCGACATTTCCCCAAATCTCTTCACTACCGCGCTTCTCAAGCGAAATCACCGCACACCAAATCATCTTCTCTCTAAACCAACTAAGAGGCAAATACTTATCCCAAAAAACCATCAACTTACCACCATAATCAATCATTTTAACACTACTATAACTAGCAAGCTTAGGTAACCCTTCTAAACCCTCTACTTTCCTTCGAGTTTGACCATCAGACCATTGAAACTCCCCATTAGAACAATAGTAATAGATTCTGTTCTTAATCATACAAATAGAACCTGGATCCTCTCTGCTTCCTGGTAGATGCAGATCCCCATCAAAGGGACTATCATCAAGCCAAGTGTGCGTTCGACAATCCCATAATGAGTTGGAGCGTGGAACTGTTGAAAGGTAAACTTGATTTTGGATCAAGTTTAAGTATTGGGCTAATTATCTAATAAGTTCATCTTGAGCCCAATATTTGATCCAAGTTCTAGAGTTTTCTCTAGAAAATATCTAAATCTCCACCTCCTTAAAATGTTCTAGAAAATGGTAGAGAATAAGTATCTAGATATTTCTATGAAATTATCTAGATAATTATAATAAAATAATATAAGAATTCTCTAGATTTAGGATTTAAATATTCTAGATATTTTGTATTTTAGAGGCTATAAATACCTCATTCCTCCTTCATTTGTAATCAAGTTGTTTCAAGAATTCTCTAAGTAATAAAAACTCCTACTTCTTCAAATTTCTATTCTCTCCCAATTTTCTCAAACACTTTCTCCATTAGCTTAAAGATTTTCTTTCCAACAAAGTGGTAGCAGAGCACAGGTTCCTAAAGATGGCGAGTAACGGTATTCCCTTCCAAGTCCCGATGCTCACAAAGAACAACTACGACAATTGGAGTTTACGGATGACGGCGATTCTAGGAGCACATGACGTGTGGGAGATAGTCATGAAAGGCTATGCCGAACCGGATGCCGAAAGTAGCTTAACTCAAACTCAAAAGGATAGTTTGAGAGACTCAAGGAAGAGAGACAAGAAAGCTCTCTGCCTAATCTATCAAGGACTAGACGAAGACACGTTCGAGAAGGTCGCGGGAGCAAATTCGGCCAAAGAAGCGTGGGAGAAGCTTCGAACTTCTTACAAAGGAGCGGAGCAAGTTAAGAAGGTACGTCTTCAAACTCTAAGAGGAGAATTTGAAGCGTTACAAATGAAGGAAGGTGAACTCGTATCCGATTACTTCTCAAGAGTTTTAACGGTTACTAATAACCTCAAAAGAAATGGAGAAAAGTTCGAAGAAGTAAGAATCATGGAGAAGGTTCTTAGATCATTGGATCCAAAATTCGAGCATATTGTCACCGTCATAGAAGAGACAAAAGATTTGGAGGCTATGACAATGGAGCAACTTCTTGGATCCCTACAAGCGTATGAAGAGAAGAAGAAGAAGAAAGAAGATATCGCCGACCAAGTACTCAAGATGAGGATTGACCAAGTTAAAGATGATATCGGTCGAAGTTACCAAAGGCGTGGTGGTGGTCAAATTCGAGGACGAGGTCGTGGCTATGGAAATGGACGAGGTTGGAGGCCCTATGAAGACAACACCAACCAAAGAGGAGAAAGCTCATCAAGAGGTCGTGGGAGAGGAAGCCCAAAATCGAGGTACGATAAGTCAAGTGTTAAATGCTACAATTGTGGGAAACTTGGACATTATGCTTCTGAATGTAAAGCTCCAAACAATAAAAGAGTCGAAGAGAAGGCTAACTATGTTGAAGAAATAAGTCAAGAAGGAGATATGTTGTTGATGGCTTGCAAGAATGATGAACGAGAAGAGAATCATAAGTGGTACCTTGATAGTGGTGCAAGTAATCACATGTGCGGCCGAAGAAGCATGTTCGTGGAGCTTGATGAATCGATGAAAGGAGACGTGGCTTTAGGAGATGAATCGAAGATGGAGGTGAAAGGTAAAGGAAACATTCTCATCCGATTGAAGAATGGAGATCATCAATTTATTTCGAATGTTTATTATATCCCAAGAATGAAGACCAACATCTTGAGCCTTGGACAACTTTTAGAGAAAGGTTATGATATTCGATTAAAAGATAATCACCTTTCTATAAGAGACCAAGGAAGCAATCTCATTACCAAGGTGCCGATGTCAAGAAATCGAATGTTTGTCCTTAACATTCAAAGTGACATTGCGCAATGTCTCAAGATGTGTTATAAAGAGGAGTCATGGCTTTGGCATCTTCGATTCGGGCATCTCAACTTTGGAGGATTGGAGCTACTTTCAAAGAAAGAAATGGTGAGAGGTTTGCCTTGCATCAACCATCCAAATCAAGTGTGTGAAGGGTGTTTACTTGGAAAACAATTCAAGATGAGTTTTCCGAAGGAGTCAACCACAAGAGCTCGGAAGCCGTTGGAACTCATACACACGGATGTGTGCGGTCCGATCAAACCAAGTTCACACGGTAAAAGTAACTACTTCCTTCTCTTTATTGATGATTTTTCAAGAAAAACATGGGTTTACTTTTTGAAACAAAAGTCGGAAGTGTTTGAAAACTTCAAAAAGTTTAAAGCCCATGTCGAGAAGGAAAGTGGCCTTGTGATCAAATCCATAAGATCTGACCGTGGAGGAGAGTTCACATCCAAAGAATTTTTGAAGTATTGTGAAGATAATGGCATTCGAAGACAATTGACCGTGCCGAGATCCCCTCAACAAAATGGAGTAGCGGAAAGGAAGAATAGGACAATCATGGAGATGGCGAGAAGCATGCTCAAAAGTAAGAAACTACCAAAGGAGTTTTGGGCAGAGGCGGTTGCGTGTGCGGTTTATCTTTCAAACCGATCTCCAACAAAAAGTGTTTTGGGAAAAACACCACAAGAAGCTTGGAGCGGAAGGAAGCCCGGGGTTTCTCATCTAAGAGTCTTTGGAAGCATCGTCCATGCTCATGTATCGGACGAGAAGCGGACCAAACTAGATGACAAAAGCGAAAAATACATCTTCATTGGTTATGACGCAAACTCCAAAGGCTATAAGCTCTACAATCCTAATACGAAGAAGATAATCATCAGCCGAAATGTCGTCTTTGATGAAGAAGGAGAATGGGATTGGAGATCAAATGATGAAGATTACAACTTCTTTCCACATGTTGAAGAAGATGAGTTGGAGCAACGAAGAGAGGAGCCTGTTACACCACCAACTTCACCAACACCAAGTTCTCAAGAAGATGAAAGTTCGAGTGAAAGGACTCCACGTTTTAGAAGTATTCAAGAGCTCTATGAGGTAACCGAAAATCAAGACAATCTTACTTTATTTTGTCTATTTGCGGATTGTGAGCCCATGAACTTCCAAGAAGCTATGGAAGAGAAGACATGGAGAAATGCAATGGATGAAGAGATCAAGGCGATACAAAAGAATGATACTTGGGAGTTAGCATCACTTCCTAATGGGCACAAAGCAATCGGTGTGAAGTGGGTGTATAAAGCAAAGAAGAACTCTAAAGGAGAAGTGGAAAGGTACAAGGCAAGATTAGTGGCAAAAGGTTATAGTCAAAGAGCCGGAATTGACTATGACGAGGTATTCGCTCCTGTTGCTCGTTGAGAAACTGTTCGACTAATCATTTTGTTAGCGGCTCAAAACAATTGGAGGATACATCAAATGGATGTCAAATCAGCCTTCTTAAATGGAGATCTTGAAGAAGAAGTTTACATTGAGCAACCACAAGGCTATACAGTCAAGGGAGAAGAAGACAAAGTCCTAAGGTTAAAGAAGGCGCTTTATGGCTTAAAACAGGCCCCAAGAGCTTGGAATACTCGAATTGACAAGTACTTCAAGGAGAAAAGCTTCATCAAGTGTCCATATGAGCATGCACTCTATATCAAAATTCAAAACGGAGATATATTGATCGTATGCTTATATGTAGATGACTTGATATTCACCGGTAGTAATCCAAGCATGTTCGAGGAATTCAAGATGGAAATGACCAAGGAGTTCGAGATGACTGACATTGGTTTAATGTCTTACTATCTTGGAATCGAAGTTAAACAAGAAGAAAATGGAATCTTCATTACTCAAGAAGGTTACGCTAAGGAGGTACTTAAGAAGTTCAAGATGGATGATTCAAATCCAGTTAGCACACCAATGGAATGTGGAGCCAAGCTGTCAAAGAATGAAGAAGGAGAAAGTGTAGATTCTACACTCTTTAAGAGTTTGGTTGGAAGTTTACGTTACTTAACATGCACAAGACCGGATATCTTATATGCGGTTGGAGTTGTTAGTCGCTACATGGAGCAACCAACAACAACTCATTTCAAGGCGGCTAAGAGGATCCTTCGCTATATCAAAGGTACCATAGACTTTGGCTTGTTTTATTTTGTTTCTAACGACTACAAGCTTGTTGGATATAGCGATAGCGATTGGGGTGGCGACGTTGATGATCGGAAAAGCACAAGTGGCTTTGTGTTCTACATTGGAGATACCGCATTCACATGGATGTCGAAGAAACAACCGATTGTAACTCTTTCTACTTGCGAAGCAGAGTATGTAGCAGCTACTTCATGTGTTTGTCATGCTATTTGGCTACGGAACCTGTTAATGGAGTTGAGCTTGACACAAGAGGAGCCAACGAAGATCTTTGTGGACAACAAGTCAGCAATTGCTTCGGCGAAGAATCCAGTCTTCCATGATCGAAGTAAGCACATTGACACGCGTTATCACTACATCAGAGAATGTGTTACTAAGAAGGAAGTGCAATTGGAGTATGTGAAGACGAATGATCAAGTAGCTGACATTTTCACCAAACCACTTAAGCGTGAAGACTTTATCAAGATGAGGAGTTTGCTTGGAGTAGCAAAATCAAGTTTAAGAGGGGGTGTTGAAAGGTAAACTTGATTTTGGATCAAGTTTAAGTATTGGGCTAATTATCTAATAAGTTCATCTTGAGCCCAATATTTGATCCAAGTTCTAGAGTTTTCTCTAGAAAATATCTAAATCTCCACCTCCTTAAAATGTTCTAGAAAATGGTAGAGAATAAGTATCTAGATATTTCTATGAAATTATCTAGATAATTATAATAAAATAATATAAGAATTCTCTAGATTTAGGATTTAAATATTCTAGATATTTTGTATTTTAGAGGCTATAAATACCTCATTCCTCCTTCATTTGTAATCAAGTTGTTCCAAAGTTGTTTCAAGAATTCTCTAAGTAATAAAAACTCCTACTTCTTCAAATTTCTATTCTCTCCCAATTTTCTCAAACACTTTCTCCATTAGCTTAAAGATTTTCTTTCCAACAGGAACAGCTTCCATGGGTTTGGAAATTGCGTAGAGTTTATGATCCAAATCTATTAGATGTGACCATTGTAGAGGAGGTGAGTTGCAAATCGAGATCGGAGCTAAAACGTAACGACTTGATTCTTTCTTCTTCTTCTTCTTCTTCTTCTTGGAGATTAGGGTTCGATGGCAGAGAGTGAACCAGCGAGGACATAGGTCTGAAGGGTATTGTAAGCATACGTAGAGACAAGTCTCTTTGCGGTTTAAGAGAGATCGTGTTTTGTATAGCTCCGATGAAGCAATGAGAGAGCGAAAGCTTTTGGAGACGAGTGAGAGAGAAGGGTAGTGTAATCTTGAGACGCGGGATAAGCAAGTCACCAGTAAATCATGAGGAAGTGAATGAATCGAGGTCAGTTCTGTGTCGATGTTCTTCTTTAACTGTGGCTCTTCACTGTTCGTGGCGGCGGCGGAAGCCATAGCTTGTGGACGACGACAAATTCGCGACCAGAACTTGGGGATTTGGGTCTTTTTGCGCGGGACAAAATCAATCATAACTGGGCCTTATTCTATTGGGCCTTGGTTAAGAGATTAGACTATTCTATTGTGGAAAGATGTAAAATCTAGTAGTATTTGAAGGGAAGAAATAATCGGAGCTTGCAATTGGGAAACCGAGAATATTGCAACCGAATAATCCGACGACGGTTAAGAAAAATTTGTAACACTGTAAACCAGAATTGATTCTCAGTATAAGGACTGGGCAAAATATTTAGACTCGAAAAACCGAAACCGGAATCGAGCGGAATTTGGAAATATCGAACCGAAACTGACATAATATCCGAATAGATCCTAAATCACTATATCCAAAAAACCGAAAGCAAAATCGATAACCAAATGAATACTAAAAAGTATCTAAATACAAGTATATCTTAAAAAAATTATATTTAAATTTCTAATAACTCAAAATTCGAATAATATTTTAGGTATCCAAATATATTTTGGATAGATTTGTTTAAAAAGTAACCAATCTGAATCAAAACCAAAATTAGAATCAAAATTTAATAATACCTGAATGAATCCTAAACTTCTAAACCGAGTAACTAAATGTCCAACCCTATGAATAATAATTACTTAGGTAAAGTTATATACAACGGTTAAGTCAAATTGAATGATTCTTTAAAATGATTTCCTTAGGTAAAAGTTTTAAACAACGGTTAAGCTAATTTGGCAAGCTCAAATATCTTATTTGGAAGGTAAAATCACTCTGAAGAAACACTCACTATCGACATGTGACTCCAGACTCGTGAATATAAAAATGGATTCGATGATTTTTTTTAATTTTTTTTTTCCACTTATCCTGTCAGTTTAACAGATTTACATGAGTTGACATCGTTAATCACGAGGCATGACTTCATTAAACTTGTCTTGATCAGTTTTAAAGACCAAAGTTTCAATTCAAGAAATTGAAACCATGAGATTCTTCTTAACCAAAAAAGCTTTCAAAATCTTAACCCCACGTTTTCAGAGACTGTGTTTATCCTATTCAACCTCAGATTCCAGCGGATTTTCCGACGACTCCAAACCGGAATCATGGAGAACTATGGAGGGTCTTCTCCGATGCCCTGCAAATTTCTCTCCTTTATCTCCAATCACCTTCTTAGAAAGATCCGCTAAAGTTTACAGAGACAAAACCTCTCTTGTCTTTGGTTCCATCAACTACACTTGGTTTCAAACCTATCAACGTTGTCTCTCTCTTGCCTCTGCTCTTACCCACCTCGGAATATCTCCCGGTGATGTGGTAAGTCTCTTAAATTTCACACCTTTACTCTCTCCGATTTGAAACCCGGAATAAAGGTTAGGTTTTTACTAGGTTGCAGCTTTGGCGCCGAATGTACCAGCTATGCAAGAACTTCATTTCGCTGTTCCAATGGCTGGTTTGATTCTATGTCCGCTTAATACTCGTCTTGATTCTTCCACGTTGTCTGTCTTGCTTGTACATTCAGAGGCGAAGATACTCTTTGTTGATCTACAGTTACTTGAGCTTGCACATAGAGCTCTTGATCTTCTTGCTAAATCAGATAGAACAAGAAAAACTCCAATTCTTGTTTTGATCTCCCAATCTAATGATGATGTTGATGATGATTGTGATGATGGTAGCTCAACTTCAAACTATTCTTTTGATTATGATTATGAAACTCTGGTTAAATCCGGAAACAGCGAGTTTGAGGTGATTAAACCGAGAAGTGAATGGGATCCAATAAGTATAAACTATACTTCAGGGACGACTTCGAGACCTAAAGGTGTAGTGTATAGTCATAGAGGAGCTTATCTTAACTCTCTCGCTACGGTTTTTCTTCATCAGATGTCTGTGTCGCCGGTTTATTTGTGGACAGTACCGATGTTTCATTGTAACGGATGGTGTCTCATTTGGGGAGTAGCAGCGCAAGGTGGTACGAATATCTGTCTTAGGAAAGTCTCTCCTAAGCTGATCTTTAAGAACATTGCTATGCACAAAGTGACTCACATGGGAGGAGCACCAACAGTGTTGAACATGATTGTGAACTCTCCTGTGACGGATCATAAACCGCTTCCTCATAGAGTTGAGGTCATGACGGGTGGATCACCGCCTTTACCGCAGATCTTGGCTAAGATGGAAGAATTAGGATTCAATGTGTCTCATCTTTACGGTTTGACAGAGACATACGGTCCAGGGACACACTGCGTGTGGAAACCCGAATGGGATTCTTTGTCTTTGGAAGAGAGAACTAAGTTAAAGGCTAGACAAGGAGTGCAACATTTGGGTTTAGAAGGGCTCGAGGTGAAAGATCCGGTGACAATGGAGACTGTACCGGACGATGGTGTAACCATTGGTGAGGTTATGTTCAGAGGAAACACCGTGATGAGTGGATATTACAAGGACATAGAAGCAACTCGAAAAGCTTTTGAAGGCGGTTGGTTCCACAGTGGTGATCTCGCTGTTAAGCATCCGGACGGGTACATAGAGGTAAAAGATCGGTTAAAAGATTTGATTATATCCGGAGGAGAAAACATAAGCACCGTAGAAGTCGAAAGAGTTTTATGCAGCCATCAAGCGGTTCTTGAAGCAGCTGTTGTGGCACGTCCGGATAATCACTGGGGACAAACTCCTTGCGGGTTTGTGAAGCTAAAAGACGGGTTTGACGGTATTAAACCCGAGGAGATTATCGGGTTTTGTAGAGATCATTTACCACATTACATGGCTCCAAAGACTATTGTTTTCGGAGACTTACCTAAAACCTCTACAGGGAAAGTACAAAAGTATCTACTAAGAAAGAAAGCTAACGAAATGGTAAGCTTGTAATCTCGCCATGAATGAAACGTAAATGCTTGATCTCTCTGGTTCCACATAAGGAAACAAAGATTACCACCGCGTGAAAATGAAGAAATGCTATAATTAGCATTTGTTACGCGTAAGGCTAACGATTTTGTACCTCAGAAAGATTTTAAGACATTAAAAGAAAGAAACAAAGCCAATAGAATATTCTCTTGCCGCGTCTGAAACGAGTCTAGGAAGATTTCAAAGACAATCTTTACTTATCTGTTTATTTCCTTTCTTATTCAATTTCTTCATTATAAATCTGCATTGTGACTCTGAGATCCTATAAACCAAATCATCTATTCATCAAAGAAGAAAATACATTGTTACTTTCTTGATTGATAATGGCATCGAATGACGCAGGAAGACCGTTACCGAAATTCGGAGAATGGGATGTGAATGATCCAGCGACCGCGGATGGATTCACGGTGATATTTAGCAAAGCTGGTGAAGATAAGAAGACAGGACGGAGTTCGACAAAGACGAATTCACAGAGGAAACAAGATGGTGATAAACCAACGGTCAAGAAATGGCTTTGTTTTACTTTTGCTTGATTATTTTGTGTAATCCTAAGAGACAATTTAGCTTTGAGCCTCTTATGAAGCCTTTTCACAACTTTTGTGTTAGAACTTTTCATTTGTCATAGTCATCTAATAAAACGTTTTGTTTCCTAATGATGGGTTTCTTCATACTCCTTTAATTTGTAATTAAAGAATTGAAAAACTCATCAAAGAGAATACCAATACAAAATCTTGAATTAGAGAAGAAAAAAAAGTATAAGCCATAGGAGGCCCTATATTGTTTCTTCTAAAAGTATAAGCCACTTCAAATGCCTTTAGCCTGGTTGGAGAAGTTATTTAAAGGTAAAATCGCAGATGGCATATCAAAACCTTACAATCAATTCAAAACGTAACCACATTAGATAGAGAATTCACATAAAAGCAACAAAATGACAGAAAGAGAGACACACACACAAACGGCATCATCCACTTCGAATTTGCTGCCTGAAAAGTCCATTATACCTCGTAGGTTCTTGCTATACTGAAACCTAAACACACAAATAGAGAGAGACACACACAAATGGCATGATCCACTTTGAACTTGCTGCCTGAGAAGTCCATTATACCTTGTAGGTAGGTTCTTGCTATACTGAAACCTAAACACACAAATAGAGAAAGATGCAAGCAATTAAAACCGGAAACAGAATCCTTGAAAACGAAATAAGAAAAAAGGAGAAATTTAGACCTGTTCGCATGAAGATAAGAAGCGGGTTTTGGTAGCTTCGTCATGCCATTCCACAGCTTCAATCCATGTCTTCTCTCGGTATCGTATGACGAGTCCTTTTTCACCATGCATGCCACTTTGGGAATCGAGTGGCAGCTTTTTCAGGTTTGGACATATGGCTACATCGATTTGCTTTAGACATGGAAGGGGTAGAGGACTCCAATAGATATTCCCTAGCTCTGGTAGATTACACAATGTAAGATATATCAGCTTTGGAAAAGGAACACTTTCACAAGCTTTCTCTTTGTTTATTATATCTTCTAGTTGGCTTGCATCGACAACATGAAGATCTTTAAGATTTGGAGCAAACATCAGCAATGTCAATTCCTTCAGACATTTACAATTCTGTATAAGCACTTTGGACAGGTTTTTCAGATTGTGTAGAGGAGAAATCTTTATCTCAGAGATTCTGGAATCCCCAATGATGAATTTAAAGAGCTTTTCCATAGTTGTTGGAAGCACTATTCCAGATGATTCCATATTGATATCCCATATCTTTAGAGACCGTGTACAGCTTGTCAACCTATGAGAGCTGAAAAAATTCTCTAGGTTTGAAAGAAGATCGATTCCTATGCTTAAAGTTTCTAACTTTTCCAAGGTTTTCAACTCTTGCATTGTGTCGTGATCCCACGTAAAACAAGAAGGAGATAGTTTCAAAACTTTTAAATTATGCAGACTTGATATCCCAACAACACTCGCAAGTCTAGGTGTTTCCTCCAAATCCAAGTGAATTAGTTCTTTCAACTCTTGTAGACCCATAGGCAAATGATGTATACCAGTGGATGACAAGTTGAGATATTGCAAGGAAACCAATTCTGATATTCCAGGCAACTCAAAGAGTTCATGATTCGCCGATAGATCCAAAACAACTAGCTTTGGCATTGACTTGAAGAATCCACTCGAGATCTTTGCAAAACATCCGTTTTGAAGGAGCAAAGTTGTGAGTGCAAGACATTCAGGCCTTCCAGCGAGATGAGCAATATTAGTCCTTATCAGTGACATCCTACTCACAACGTTCCAATTTTCAACCTTTGGCATTTTATCTAATCCAACACCTGCATGCACAATGATAGCCTCTTTCTGTATTCCCAAATCAGATGCGATCCACAATGCCATTTCGCGAACAACATCATGCATACTCACAATATCTTGTTTTTCCCAGTTAACCTGCTCCATCAACAATGATGCACGAACAAGACTACCAATTATCTCATAACCCTTGTTCTCTGCCTTTTCAATATCTTTACTTCCATTTATAAGCCCTTCGCATATCCAATAGTCTATCAGTTTTTGTTTAGGAATATGATCATCTTCAGGAAATAATGCGCAGTATAGCAAACAAAATTTGACATGCTCTTCCTTAAGATTATCGTAGCTATACTTCAAAAGCGGAAGGATCTTATCCTCCATACCAGAAAACTCTGCAGCGTATGAAGTCAACACCTCAATCGCGTGATGCCATTCTTGTACCGTCCTCTTGCATGACATGGTCTCGCCTATGACATTGAGTGCCAATGGTAGACCAGAACACTTTCTAGCAACTATTTTTGCAAGGTAGGGGATCTCCGGATCACTTCCTAGAGTTGTTTTTCCAACCTTCTTTTGGAACAAATCAAATGCTTCATTTTCTCCTAAGCATTGAACTTCCATTGGGTCTTCGACCCCCACGTGTGCACATACATCTTGGGAACGAGTGGTGAATGCCACTTTGCATCTATTTCGTGTTGTTGGGAATGGAACTCCGATCTCAGTTAAATCCACCTTCTCCCATATGTCATCTAAAAACAACACAAATCTCTTTTTCTTTAAGAAATTGTAAATAACATCTGCCTTTTGCCTTTGATCTTTTTGTTTCCATTTCTCATCAACAAGACTAACTTTCTGAGTGATCTCATCTTGAATCTTCTCTATATGTAACTCTTTAGACGCCACAACCCAAATTACAAAGTCAAATCCACACTTTACGCCACTGAACTTATTGTTGAGTTGTGTGAGAAGCGTTGTTTTTCCAACTCCTCCCATACCATATAGACCCATAAGACCAACTCCATCTTCCTTGAGATGTTTCCATGCCTTCTCTAGCATTGTGTCTTGACCAACAATTGTCGGTTGAAGTTGTCTTTCTTGCACCTCAGGTATTTGAGCTTGGTCAGCAATTACATCGAAAACTTCACTTTTAAGTTTCTCAACCTCCATCAACGTCAAGAAAACACTTTTCCCATAACGATAGCTCGATATTAAACTCTTAGAGCAAAACCCACAAAGACACAACCTTTGAAGTTGGACATCCCTATGAGTAATTAGACCATTGACTCTGTTTTCGATAGTCACAACTTTATTAAGCCAGACCTTGATTTCAGCAAGTCTTTGTAGACCTATCCTCCTCTCTTGTGACCCTTCTTGATAAATCATCTCGCTTAGCCTTGAGCTTTTCCATGGTTGTCTCCAGAGCCACGAGATTCTTCTCGAGATTGTGAGTATAAGCTACTTTCTTGTCTAGCCAGTTAAAGAATTTATTTGTACAAGGATCACATGGTATCGAGATAGAGAGGCCCATTTTACATAAAGATAGAGATCTGAAATTTCTTGATTTAGCAAAACAGAGAGGATGCAGAAATAATTGAAGAGACAGCTTTTCTTTTTGGTCCACGAGATAAAATAATTCTCTAATCGAGCGAGTCCATAGACATGAGATACTTTTTTTTTTTTTTTTTTTTTTGGGTATAAAATTTTATTAATAAGACGTTTTACGGTCTAGTTTTTTAAAGAGTAGATTACATCAAATGTATAGAAAATCGAGTCTTCCGCTTCGATTTTAGCCACGACCTCCTTTACCACGACCTCGATTTCCACGCGGAGCCGATTCGAAATGTGTTTGCATCTCTTTAGCCTTTATGGATGGTTTAACCGGTCTTTCTCTAAGGATTCTTTTCCCCAATGGAGTCAATAGATTTATCGGGTCAGGATCTTCATCCGAAACCGGAGTTTCGTCATCAATCTCTGAAGAAACCAAAGAGGCGAACCGGTTTAGACCTAAATCTTTGATCGATGGAGACCTTCGAATATTGTGCTCTGTTTGAGTAATAAGAGGAGAGACTTGTTTGGAAGTAGGAGTCTCTTTAGACAAGACCAAAGTGGGAGAGTTGTTGATTCTAGAGTTAGTTGTACCTGAAGGGGAAGGAAGAATCTTGGAAGCAGAAGAAGTACCTGTTACAATCGGTATATCAACAGTGGTGTTACCTGACTAGAAGTGTCTAAGGTGCTAGGGGGGACTGCATCAACAGAGGCTGAATTTGTAGTAGTGGTATTAGTCATTTTTTGGACCCGTCTTCTAGAGTCAATATCTGGAACAGTTGGTTCAACAACCTGGTCTTGAGATGGCATAGGAGAGGAAGATTTATTTGTGTTTTGAACTAAGCAACGAGATGCCTTATGACCCAATTGACCACAAATATCGCAGTTAGAGGGCAACCATGAGTAAGCTACTTCCACCATGGTGATTGCATCGGTTTTTTCTAGAAGAGCAACTTTACGAGGAAATGGCTTATTTAGCTTTACCTCAACAAGAATTTTGGCTTCCCCCATTTGTGTTGGATCAAGCCACGGCTTCTCAGTTAACATAGGTTCCCCGATACCTGAGGCAATCCACTTAATACCCAGAATTGAGTAGAGCTGATCCGGAATATTTTTTAACGTTAACCAAACCGGAACCGTTGAAATTTCCGGCAACGAAATAGTGTCTGATGTAGTCCAAGCAGATACAAACATCAAACAATCATCAACGTGCCATAAACCTCTTTGGAGAACCCATTTACGAGTTGATTCATCAGGGATGTGAAACAAATATGTTGATTCTCCTAACTTGCGGATAAAGATCCTGCACTTTCTGCCCCATATCCTAGTAACTACTGCTTGAATTTGTCCTTTAGAAGGAGCAGAACAACGATAAAATTGACCAACCAAGAATTCCTTTTGGTTCTTTATACCACCTAGAAGGACATGGCTAGGGATTCTTACCATTGGAGTTCCATCCTCCATATGTTCAGGAATAGTTACTCTATGGAGATTTCGCTGAGATGGATTCATCTTTGTTGCCCAAGGGTAATCCTTAGAATGAGCCTTCAAAGCTGCCAAATCTGAATTTGTACTACCAGAAGCTAAAGTGGTAGTGGATTGATGTTCTACAACCTTAACAGTTGGCCACTGTGAGTTTGAAACAATTGGCAATGGCTTGTCCCAAGCTCTTTTAGAAACGGATGGGGAAGGAATCTGGTGCTCTATTGTAGAGGGGGTTGCGAGAGCCTGGGTAGAGGTCACAGAGCTTTCATCATGCCCATTGACCAGGGGTAAAAGAGCACTAGCATGTACACCTCTTGCCTGGGGAGAGACTAGATCCCTAGAAACTTCAGCGAGGCTGATTTCTTTAACAGGGATAGGATTATTAGAGATATGATTATCAGAGATGGGGTTAGGCGAAGAAAACAGACCCAGGGGAGAAGAAGGCACTAGCGCTACTGCAGTGACAGAGACTTGCGATCGAGATCCTTGGTCATCGGAAATTGTTACCGTTTGAGGAGGCTTTGTCGGAGATATCTTCGTCGGTGATGAAGCTGACCATCGATTGAGAAGAGGCCATCGGGGATCAGCTACAGGGCTGGATGAGCTCGAATCGATGAAGGAAGATCTCTGCTCCAAGATGTTGTCGGCGACTGGAGTTATACCGTGAGTCATGGAGGAAGATCGATAAGTGTATAACCACAACTGAGAGGTTTTAGAGAGCCACGCTTGAATGATAGTCACCGGCGAAGCAAGAGACGACGACACCGGAGGCGGAGCCGCAGAGACGAAGATGGAGGTTAGATTTTTAGGGTTGTATCGGGAGTTGGGCTTGAGAGAGATACTTTGCATGGTTGAAAATCATTGACTTTGTGGAAATCTTTGATTTTCACATTCACATTCACACACAATCATTTGGGACTTTTTTATGGTAAATAAAATTGCGGGAAAGGATACTTGCGAATCACGTTAAAAACAAATGGCAGTGAGTTCTATGGCTCTCTGAATCAATGTTATAAAATACGGTTTATACGGCCGTATATACGATGTACAGTGAGGAGTTGTATCGTTTGTTTGCTTTACAGTTAAAAATATGGATTAAACTATACAACCGTTTATGTAGAGATAATACGGCCGTTTATACAGCTATACGACCGTGTATCCGTATAAACGTTATGTATTTTTTTTAATAAATATTTTGACAAAACTAATATTTTGAATTTCTTTTTTTGTTTAATTCAACTACTTGAGATGATTAATAGTCGTTATTTTCTTATATATTTTTTTTAATTATACATCTAATATATTTTCACGGTTATAATTTTTAAAAATAAATTATAAAAGTAAATTTTGTTTAAATAATTAATAATAAGTTTTATTTTACCATATAAATTATATAGTTATTATATATATACTATTATACATATATTTATTTTCAGAAAATACTCACCGTATAAATGTCCGTATATACGTTTATACAGTTACTAGATTAGGACCCGCATAATATGCGGGTATTAGATAGTAAAATTGATTATTTATATAGTTATGATTCTTATAATTATATTCTACATTAAAACACATATAAGTATATTCTAAATTGAAACCCGTATAATCGTATTTTAAGTTGAAACCCGTATAATTATCAATTTATTTATCATCAATTGCATTTTGTTAACCGCAAGATAGAAAATATAAATTAGTTCAAATCACCTCTCTTTTATATAATAAGATTCTTTTATTTTCTCTATAATTTTTGTTTATTTATTTTTTATAATCTCTTTAGGTTAATGTTTTTACTAACTATTCGTTCTATACTTTCAGTTTTTTTTGCCACTTATATATCTTCTCGATTTCTTTCTTAATTTTTGGATTATAAATTTTATTTTACTTCCTAATTATTTTAGACTATTATAAAATAAAATTCTAATTAGTTTGAAGTATTAGAATTTTCCTTTTCACTATTTAGTTAGTCACTTAACAATTTGTTTTGTTAGTTTTCTATTTTTTTTTTTCTAATTAAGTTAAACTATTACAATTTTTTCTTTTCACTATTTACTTGATTATTTAACAATTTTTTTGTTAATTTTTCATTTTTATTCTTTTTACACATGTCATCATCTCGATCAATATTAGACACGTGGTAAGATCTCGTGAATTACATTTTTGACAAACTCTACTTTATATAATAAGATACGGTGGTCAACGATAACTCTAGCGTATAACGTATTTTAGAACCCTCCGAACTAACATTGCCTGTAATTAGAGACTTCACGTTCGTAATCTAAACTCTCAGTTTACTTATCAGGTGCAAATGTAATGTTCTTGTTTGTGTACTTTGGGCTTATGCTTAAAAAGCCCAAAAGGCCTCCTACTATGTTTCTACAGTTTCCCATCTTTTCGCTAACGTACGCACCAGAGTGACTACCATGCGCCTTCTTTCCCATTTGATACACCAAAAACCTCTGCAACAAACCCTAAAACCTTAAGATCAATCGAAGCAGACGAAGAAACCAAAAATGGGGAAAATTCCGCCGTCGTTTCGATCAATCACATCAACACAACTAGTCAAGAAACCAACACCATCTCCTCCACCACCACCACCGCGTCGAATCAAACCTATCGAGAACACTCACCAACCCTTAAGAAACCCATTCAAATCCCCAGATCTCAACGACGCAAAAAGCCTCTTCAATTCAATCGCATCAACTTCTCGAATCCCACTCGATCTCAATTTCCACAACTCCGTTCTCCAATCCTACGCTTCAATCGCTAACGTAGACGATACATTGAAACTCTTCCAACACATATTGAAATCTCAGCCAAATTTCTCACCGGAGAATTCAACTTTCCATATCTTACTCTCACACGCTTGTAGATCTCATGATTCATCTTTATCAAATGTTTATAGAGTTCTTAACCTTATGGTTAACAATAGTGTTAAGCCTGATCATGTAACTACAGATATCGCTATTCGATCATTGTGCGAATCAGGTCGTGTAGAAGAAGCTTTGAGTTTGGTTAAGGAGTTATCTGAGAAGCATTCACCTCCAGATACTTATACTTATAACTTTCTATTGAAGCATTTGTGTAAGCGTACTGATTCGCTTAGTGTTGTTTATAAGTTTATGGATGGTATGAAGAAATGTTTCGGTGTGAGACCTGATCTTGTTAGCTACACTATCTTGATTGATAATGTATGTAATGCTAGGAATTTGAGAGAGGCTAAGAGATTAGTTGATGCACTTAGTGATGCAGGGTTTAAGCCGGATTGCTTTGTTTACAACACGCTTATGAAAGGGTATTGTACGTTGAGTAAAGGGAACGAAGCGATTACGGTTTATAAAGAAATGATTGAGAAAGGTGTTGAGCCGGATATGATTACTTATAATACTTTGATATTTGGTTTGTCGAAATCGGGTAGAGTTGAGGAAGCTAGGAAGTATTTGAAGATTATGGTTGAAGCGGGTTATGAGCCGGATGCTGTTACTTATACGTCGTTGATGAATGGGATGTGTAGAAAAGGCGCTACTTTAGGTGCGGTGAGTTTGTTGGAAGAAATGGAAGGTAGAGGGTGTGTTCCGAATGATTGTACGTATAATACTTTGCTTCATGGATTGTGTAAGGCGAGGTTGATGGATAAAGGGATTGAGTTATATGAGTTGATGAAAACAAATGGTGTTAAGCTTGAGACGGCTGCTTATGCTACGCTTTTGAGGGCTTTGGTTAGAAGTGGAAAAGTTGCAGAAGCTTATGAAGTTTTTGATTATGCAGTTGAAAGCAAAAGTTTGTCGGATGCTTCTGCGTACTCTGCACTTGAAACTACCTTGAAATGGCTGAAGAATGCTAAAGAACAAGGCTTGGCTGTTTAAGTGGTATCTTCTCTAGCTTGAGCTTTACAGAGTTTCTTCTTTTTGCAACTCATGTTTCTTTATGAAGTTGTATTGCCTCACAAGGAATGAGTTTGATACGTTATACGAAAGTGAACAGCTAATCCGTAAGGACTCAGCAGTGATTTATGATAGTTCTTAGTAATATTCTTGTCGTATGAGATCTCTAACGAGTTCTTTAAACATGTGAACTATCGAATTGGAGAAATTTTTGGCTGTGTTTCTATAAAATGTCATTTTCTGCTATTCGCTTCATATCAGCTTATCGCTTTTAGTGTGTCGATTACTCTGTTCTTAGGAGCTATTGTGAATGACATGATTGGTTTATCGATTTTGTGTCATTTACTCTGTTCGTAGGAGCTATTGCGAAAACCATGATTGGTTTATTGATCTTTTCTTGGGGTTGTTAGCTGAGTGAGAGATCAAAGAGATAATATTTGCTTTTGACTATTACGCCACTGGTTCGAGATATAACAAACAGAGGATCGGGATAAAGATTTGTTTCTCTTCTCTAGCTAGTAAGAAGATACAGTTACCTTCGTTGAACAATCTTTTATTGCAATCTTGTATCTGAACACTGAGAAGCCAAGTGCAGAGTATTTTGAGTTGAATTATAAACCAAATCATTGAGAGGGAGCAAAAAAACAGAGGACAACGTTGGTGGAATCATGAAATAGTCAACATTCTGGTATGAGATTTTTCTATGATGTTTTCTCTTCTGTCATGTTTTCATAATGTAGTGTATATTGCTGCAACATATGTTTCCTTGTCTCCTTTCATTAAACAATTAGAACCCCTAACGATAAAATACACACATGAAGAAGAAATTTACGTACCACGAGGTCCACGAATACAAGATTCTCCTACCCTTATTGTAAAACCAATAGATTTTAGTTTGACTTTATCATTGTATATCTCTTTGTAAAAGTTTCTACGAGCTGTCATGTTTTGTTGTAAACTTGTAATACATATCAAACAGATTTTTATTGAATTGTATTCTTCTGTGTAAACACCAAACTATTGTATCGGGAAGTGATGTTTTGGACAATAGTTTTCTAAAACATCAAATAGTTTGCCAAGTTTTTGAGACAAATTGTTCGAAATTGAAGCTTTTGTTATCAATTCGAGATACATTTAGTTCATTTTCTTCACTTTTGATTTCTCTCCTGGTTCAAACATTATAGTGGATAGTAGTTCATAATGCTAGATTCAGAAGTTGTTCAGATTTATTTGTAAAATGTTTTCTACGATTTGGACTTTCATTTTGGTGGTGAAACTAAAATCACGGTTGAGAAAAATTACAATGACCAATCAACAAAAGATTCGACTCTCTTCCACGTCTCATAACCCAACCATTTGAGGCTAATCACATGAAAACACTTATACTAGTTTTATCATTTTATGTTAAACTATCTATGTCAACAACAAAAATAGTTAAACTATGTGAGAACGTACCAGACAACCTAGGGAGGATAGTACCGGGGTATAATGTAGTTGAGGAAGATCTGCATTTCTTTACCTACCCGACCATTTATAGACCCATCATAGTATTTTAATTTTTAAAATCGAGTAGACCATTAATTATGTGGCAAAACTGGAAGCATAACAAACGATGACTCATCAACTTCGTGGCAAAAAATTACGCATAATATGACAATCGAATTTATATAAAAAAACATGACAACTCAGAATCACACATTTGGCCATAACAATCGGAAAAATTAAAACAAAATAAAATCATATTATTGTTGAAGTTTTGTTAGTTGACGTACCATACGTTACAAACCCCTATGATATAAATAGAGCTCGTTGAATAAGTTCAGTAAAAAGAAACAAAGCTTATAGACAAAACAAAAAATAGCGATGATGATTATCAAGAATCATGTAAGATCGATAAGCTTACCTTCAAGATCTCATCCTAGCACTGCAGCGATCGAGGATACGCTCGACAAACTTATGAACACGAAGACAATGGCGTCATCCGAATCGGTTTACTCAGGTTTAGCGGGTTTAGAGGATCTCTACGAATGTACGGAGGAGTTTCTGAAGATGGGTTCAACGCAACGTGTATTGTCGTTTAATGACGAGAGAAAGAAGATAAAAGGAGAGTTTATGGAGGAAATGCTTGATGGTTCGTTGAAGCTAATGGATATATGCAACGTCTCTAAGGATCTCATGGTTGATACTCATGAGCACGTTCTTGGTCTTCAGTCTTATGTAAGGAGAAGGATAAGTATCGATTATTCGGGTTATGTCAAGTTTAGAAAGAACATGAAGAAAGAAGTGAAGAAGCTTCTTGGATCATTGAAGAACATTAATGTAGTAGGGTTAGTGATGAGAGATCATGGTCGTTGTTATCAAGACTGCGATGTTCATTTGCTGGCCGTGATTCATGCAATGAGACGTGTCGTTTCGATAACCGTTTCGATCTTGAAGTCATTCTTGGAGTTCTTGTCGGGACGAGAGAAGGGAAACGACATAAGGAGTAAGTTGGCTTTGGTGCTCATGAACAAGAAGTTTCAAGATTATGATAAGGTGGTCAAACACGAGTTGGAGGATGTAGATTCAGCGATTTTCGGAGATTCTTGCTCTCATGAGGATCTAAATAAGAAGCTTGAGGAGCTTGAGATATGGATTGGAAAGTTCGAGAAGAATTTAGAAGGATTGTTTCGAGGGTTGATTAGAACACGAGCCTCGCTTCTCAACATAATCTCCCAATAGATGTACATTAATATCGTAATCTTCATGAGCATTCGATTTTAGATGATTTGCCGGAGGAATACATTATACAAACATAAATTTTTGTAAACTTTAGTTTAAGTCATTATATAGAAATATATATTTATATCTCTCTGTTCTATTATATAAGATGTCTAAGTGATTTTTTTCTTCATTTTATAAGATGTTTTACTAGCTTTTATGCATATGTTAATGTTATTTGATATTTTTGACGCTTTAAATTAGTCTTCTATATGATTGGTTATTGGTTATGAGTACACGTTTTAGTATCTTTTGGTGGTGTATTCAAATATTAAATATCTTGAATGATTTGAATCTTGATAAATTTATATAATTTTATGATTTTAAGTGAATTTAGAAAAATTTATATGATTTATTATTTAAATATTTTAAAATTCCATCTAAAACTTTGAGATGTGTATTTTTTTGTATTTTTAACTCGCTACTACAAAATTATGCACATCCCCTAAATATTTTTTTGGAAGTGATTTTGTTAAAAGTGTTTAGGTGTCTTCTTCTCATTCAATATTAGAAAGAAAAAAAGGCATGTCAAATGTGACATGGCAAAATCTCATTAAGTAGCCCATTAACTTTAAGCAATTAAATAATTTACATTTCACAGTTGACATTACAAAAATCTCATTCAATTAGCACATTAACATTTTTAAAATAGCTCAAAATGTTTAACCTTTAATATATCAAAGATAAACAAATACCTCTAACCTATTTTGATAGAATTATGATGTTCTACAAAAAAAATTAAAAAATGAAACAAAATATCTTGAAACAAAATTAAACTATCAATATTCACCATAATTAATATATTTTAAGTACGGATTTAAAAAAAAATTGATGTGTCAATCTTCAGAATATAGTATATTTAAACTAAAAGTTATGATAAGTGATAAAATATCAATGCAACAGTGATGCAATATATTTAATATTTAGTAACAAACCAAATTTGATGTTGACTTTAATTGGAAAAGTAAATTAATCAAAAACTGAAATTTATTAAGAACAAAATAGATTTGATCAAAATTTAAATAGGAGTCGAAAGTATATTTAATCGTCTTGCTATATGTTTTATTCTAAATACTATTAGTCACAAAAAGTAAGGCTCGAAAAAATTCTAAAGACCAAATATATATAGTGAACATCATTAGAAATTTTTAAATATAAAATAATAGTGTTTATAATATATCTAATTTTAGAAAATCTAATCCGCGTATACGCGGTGAGTCATCTAGTAACATTTGATATAAGAGAAAGATTCAAATATGAGAAAATAAGAATAACCTGTTAACGAATAAAGATACTCTACGGAAAATATGTTAAATTCACCCTAATGTATTTTTTCACTTTATGGCACATATATTTGTTTATATATTAATTTGTTCCCGAATGTTTCTAATCACTTTAATAAAACAAGATGTTAAAACAAATATCTTTTACCATATGAAATGTCTTAGAAAATACTCCCTCCGTTCATAATTAATGAATTTTTTACAAAAAAATTTTGTTCCAAAATAATAGAGTTTTTACAGTTTTCTATGCACTTTTACAAATTCCAAAACAAATACTGAAATACTATTGGTTAAACTTTATTGAAAACTGTAAATCGTAGAAATCAATGCGTTTTCTTAATAACCGTGCATTACCTTAAACATCTATTAATTAGGAACGGAGGGAGTAATAACAACACACCACGGTGGCCATGTAGACTTCTTCTTCCTCGTCTAATTCATGTCTTCCTCTAGAGGCTCAATCGATCTTCTTCCCAATGCTTCAATGTCTTAGCATCAACCAAAGTCAGTAAATCAACCGTCATGCGCACCTCCTGCTTGAAAAAAAAAAGATAACATGGGGTCAAATTTGAATACTATATGTTTTCTTTGACAATGAGACAAATGTAACTGATACAATATTTAGACGAGACAATGATGATGCATACAAGCAATAAATGATCTCTACTCTTGAGATGCGTCGTGAAATCTTCAAAGCTTTTGCCTACGAATTCGCATGTCTCGCAAAAAAACCTGCGGGGAGATTCACCCCTTTCATCACAACACTTCTCCTCAAGTGCATGTCTACTTGTCTCCCCTGAATCTAGTACCGAAACAACACCTTTCGGACAAACACCTTCTTTTAGTAAGGTTTTCCATATACACTTTTTAGAACGAACCAGGGAACACTCTTTAGACTTGACTGATTGAGGATATGCTTGAAGAATGGTGTATCTACGTAACTACGTTCTAGGTCGGAAAGATGACGGGATAAACATTTCACTTGCTGAACCTCATCGGTTATGAGCATTAAAGTACCCGGAGGTGGATTTTCCCATGTCCACTCCATTACTTGGTTAAATATGTTACTAAAACCTATTTTCAGTCAAGGAAAGCAAAGAAAAAAAGTTAAGGCTTTGATTTTTTTGTAGATTCTATAAACTAGTTTTTTTTTTTTTTTTCAAAATCGCAAAAGAAAAAAAGTTTCGTATAAACAACTTAGGCAGTTGAATCCAAACCCTAATTTGTACGTAAGAAAACTGCATATAGAGATAGAGAGGAGAAGATTAACCGTAGCGGACGTGGCTTAGAAGGATTCCAGTGGAAAAAATGGCCGGAAGAACATGATCTCTCATCTCTCACGACTCTTGTTTGTTAAGCAAAATGTAAGTGACACAAAGGAATTTGTTAACCCTGAGTCTGTCTCCCAAAATTTAATAGTTTTCTTAATTTGTGTGAAAACACTTAGAATGACAAATAATTTGAAACCGATGGAGTAACTATGAGGTAATTATAATATTCAAATATTCTCAATTAATATTTTTTGAAGTTTTTAATTTATTAATACTATGCCAAGAGAGCTTCCACGAGGATCAACTATTTAGATAATTTCTTTTTAGCTGTGAGTTATAAATAAATACTCCATATGTTTCACTTTTTATGATGTTTAAAGATCTTTTTACACAGTTTAATAAATCGTTTAATTATTTAGTTGTATAATGTATGTTTTACCATCAACTCCAAAAAAAATCAACCAATTAAAAAAAAATCAATCTGCGGAATTCAAACTATCAAAAACAGGAAAATGACAATTAATTTTAGATGAAAACTTGAAAACATCAAATAAGCAGAAACAGAAGAAGTAACAAAATTTCAAATAAACATATTTATTTTATTTTTAAATGGTAATCATTAATATCAAAGTGATGACAATCTCCTCACACTTTCATGGTTGAAAAAAATTAGTTTAATTTCAAATATATATTACGTTATACCTACAATGAAATACTTTTTTGAGAAATATAAATATCTTATTATATAAAGGAGAGTTTGTAAAATTGTAATTCACGAGATCTTGCCATGTGTTATTGTTAATCAAGATTATGACATGGGTTAAATATAATTATAAACTTTTCTATATTAAAAAAGGAAAAAAAATGGTTTAAGAAAATTTGGAAATAATAAACAAAAAAATAAGAAGAAATAGAAATTTAAAATTTTAAAAACGGAAACTCTAATTTAAGATTTATAATGTTAAATAATAAAAAAGAAATAACATAAACACACTTTTTCTAAGTATTTAGCAACAAAATATATTGATATTAATTATCATAAAATAGTTAATGTAGTAATTTTTGTTGATGTTACTTATCTTCAAACTATTTTGTGTAATTGCATGTAATTGTATTTTATGAAATTAATGCACCAAATATGAAGATAGATTCCTGTTAAAATTTTACACGTCTAAATTTACTTGATTGAATTCTTTATTTAAGATGATGAAATATGTAATATATTTTATTTTAAGAAAGAAAAAAATGTTTTTGAAATTTCATTCATTTAGAATGATTAAAAAAAATGAATGATCTGGAGCAAAATCTATTTTTTTCTACTTGTGGTTAACAATATGTAGCTTTAAGATAAATAAACGGGTTTTAAATTAGAATATAACAATACGGATTATTACCATACAAATTATCAATTTTAATATTTAATATCTGCATAATATGCGGGGTCTAATCTAGTAATAAAATAAAGTACTTGATCAATCAACTTTTTATCAATAAAGTTCTAGATCAATCAATTTTTTAAAAGAGGTGTTACTTTACAAGTTACATAAGTTTTTTGGATTATTAAATTAAACCTTCTAATAAAATTGTTTTAAAAACTTAAAAAGTCATATTCTAGTTATTATATAAACAAAATCAACTTTTCATCGATAAAGTACTAGATCAATCAACTTTTCAAAACATGGGTTACTTTTCAAATTACATAAGTTTTTTGGATTATCAAACTAAACCTTCTAATAAAATTGTTTTAAGAACTTAAAAAGCCATATTCTAGTTATTATATAAACAAAATCAACTTTTCATTAATAAAGTACTAGATCAATCAACTTTTAACAACATGAGTTACTTTTCAAATTACATAAAAAAAATGGATTATTAAACCAAACCTTCTAATAAAATTGTTTTAAAAACTTAAAAAGTCATATTCTAGTTATTATAAAAAAATAAAATTAATCTAGTTATCTTAATAAACCCCACCATTTTGTCAAATTGACAGTTAAAAATCGATCAGATCTTGGACCGGTCGGTCATCATTTACATGTGTTTGTGGTTATTGATTAGTGAACATAAGGCAGCGGCGTCCATGTGTGTATATATATCAAGTTTTAGAAAACAATTACATGTGTTCTCCAGCATACGTTTTATCAAATCCCTTCTTCACACATTTAAAATGATTTTCTAAAACTTATAACATATTCGTCTGCATGTTTTTGGGTTGCTAGAGTGGGAAGACCATTCCACATAAATCAGCTGCTTCCAGCAAAGTTATTGGTCAATAACATGCTTACGTACTAATATTTATGCATGTACTATTATACCGTGACATAAGAAATCTTTATTGATTAGTCTACTGGCAAAATTAACCCAAAGGCACTCCAATCCCATTGCTATAAAAACACAGAGCTTCTCGCACTTAAATTAATCATAACATAAAAATAGTAATCACAAGACAAGAGTCAAGAGAGAAGAAAGCCATGTCGACTTCATTCACGATGATCGGTGGTGAAGGTCCTAACAGCTACAGAGAACATTCGAAATATCAGGTTCATTTAATAATCATATCAAAATTGTTTTTTCCAAATTGATATATTGATTGCAAAATATTTCTGGTTCATAGGGAGCATTGCTTGAAGCTGCAAAGCAGATGATCAACGAAACCATCTCCACGAAACTCGACATCAATTTTACTTCAAATCTCGTCAACATAGCAGATTTCGGTTGTTCTAGTGGACCTAACACTTTCGCTGCGGTTCAAATGATAATAGATGCCGTGGAACACAAGTATAGACAAGACATCGAGTTCCAAGTTTTCTTCAACGATTCTCCAAACAACGATTTCAACACACTGTTCAAGACACTTCCTCCAGCTAGAAAATATCTCGCAACTGGAGTTCCGGGCTCTTTCTTTGGCCGTGTTCTTCCTAGGAGCAGTTTCCATGTGGGAATTTGTTCTTACTCACTCCATTTCGTATCCAAGATTCCCAAAGAAATTAAAGACCGCGATTCTCCTGTGTGGAACAAGGACATACAATGCACCGGATACTCAAAAGAGGTTGCGAAATTATATTTTGATCAATACAAGATTGACTTGGGGAGTTTCTTGAGCGCGAGAGCTCAAGAGCTAGTGCCCGGTGGATTGATGTTGCTTCTTGGATCATGTCTACCAAATGGAGTTAAAATGTCCGAAACCGTACCTGGAATGATGGTTGATATCATTGGATCTTCTCTTAATGAAATTGCTAAACAGGTAATATCCAAACCAAGATCTTTTTCATTAGCTCTTTTGATCATAATATTGTATACTAACAGAATACTCTTTCTTGAATCTCTAATCAAAAGGGTCTAATAAATCAAGAAAAGCTCGACGCTTTTAAATTGCCTATCTATCTTGCGCACGCTGATGATTTGAAGCGAATAATCAAGGATAACAGGAGTTTCACAACGGAGGTGTTCGACAAAATTAGCCATGCGAATGGAGAATTTCCCATAGACCCCGAGTCTTTGACAGTCTCGTTTAAGGTCACTGTTGGAGGAATTGTAGCTTCACAATTTGGCCAAGATGCGATGGAGAAAACATATGAGCTTGTGAAGGAAAAGACCCAAGAAATGCTTCCTCAAATAGCCGAAGCAAAACTCGGAATGCAATACCTCATTGTACTTCGAAAAAATTGATTTTTTTGATCAATTTGTATGTCAAATGAGATGATCATATTTTCGTTACAGTGACATGTGTGTGTGTTTATTTCTAATGTCCAATTTTAAATTTAAATTTTGAGTGGTTGACACAAAATAAAAAAAAATAAAAAAATTGAGTGATTGTTATTAGCTAGGTTACACGGAAACTTCATCTAAAGAGCGTTTCCCGTTTTGGAAACGTTTCGGAATCGGAAACGCGATGAAAATGCGAGGAAACGCGGTGGAAACGCGTTTCCTAAAAATATTGATTTGGAAACGCATTGGAAACGTGACTCTTTATTTTGGAAACGCATTGGAAACGCGACTATTTATTTTGGAAACGCGATTTTTGATTTTTTGAAAATAAATTAAATATTTTAAAAATATATAGATCTATTTATTATTTAATAAGTTTAAAAACATATAAAGAAACACTCATATTATTTTTCTTCTATAATCGTTCATTATGATAACCTAAAATGAAGATGATAGTCTAAATATTTGAATTTGAATGTTATTTATTTAATTTTTAGTTAAGCTATTTAATATTTATGTATTGGATTTTTGTTATTTCAAATAATTTTTAATATAGTTTTGATTTTTAATAATTTTTGTATCATGATAATATTATATATATATATATATATATATATTTATATATAGACGTTTCCAAAACGTACACGTTTCCTCTTTTTTTTGAAAAACTCGTTTCCGCGTTTCCTAACGTTTCGCTTCCGCGTACCCGTTTCCGATTCCATGCAACATAGGTTATTAGGCCAGAAGCGCCGGTTATTGATATGTTTTTTAAACTCGTAGTTTCACTAATAAGTAATTTAGTGATCAATTTAGTAAAAAAATTTAATAAAAAAAATATGTATGGCTACTTGTACCATCAAAAATAGAAAAATGTGATCTTAATTACAAAATGATATTTCAAAAAAAAAAAAAAAGATCCATTGATAATCAAAAAAGACACAAGCCTACCAAATAATCATAAAGCATTTTGTGTTTCGAAATGACACAACCTTAGACATACTAATAAATATACAATGGTTATTTTTGAAAAGATACAACACTTCGATTTTTTTAGGATTGTTATAATTAATAAAAACAACTTTTTGCGAAAAGACATGACTGTTCAAAATAATCATAAAGCGGATTTTATCGAAAAAATACAATTTTTAATATTCGAAAAAAATACATCTATTAATAATCCAAAAGATATCACTGAAATAATCATAAAACTATTTTTTCGAAATGACGCACTCCTAGAATATAATCACAATTATATAATGATTATTTTTAAAGAGAAACAACCCTTCCATTATTGTTTTTTTAGTATTGATTTAGTTAATAGAAACATTTTTTTTCTCGAAAAAACACAATCCGAAAAATAACGATCGTTCGAAATAGAGTGTTTTTGCAAAGTAACGCAATTTGTTAATTTAATTTGTGTAATAGCTATATAATAATTGTAATAAGGAGATTAGCAATAGGATAAAAATTTGAGGTGGTGCTTTTATATTTTAAGCCCTAAACCCCAAATCCAAATTCTACCCCTAAAACTATACCATAAACCCCAAACCCAAATCCTATCCCCTAAATCACAAACCCAAACCCTACTCCCTACCCAAACTCAAAAATTTAACATTCAAAACTAAACCATAAACCCCAAACCCAAACCCTACCCCCTAAAACTATACCCTAATTTTGGAATAGTTAACCCAAACCCAAAAATTTAACATTCAAAACTAAACCCTAAACCCCAAACCCTACCCCTAAAACTATACCCTAATTTTGGAATAGTTAACCCAAACCCAAAAATTTAACATTCAAAACTAAACCCCAAACCCAAACCCTACCCCCTAAAACTATACTCTAATTTTGGAATAGTTAACCCAAACCCAAAAACTGAGTTTCTCATTGAGGATATTTTTGTCATTAATACATAATACAGATGAACACAGTAAATTATGCTACTGGATGCGTTATAATTTTTTTTTTGTTATACCATTCGAAATAACCATAAACGATTTATATAAAAAAAAATGCTATTCTAATTACGAAATAGTTATTTTTGAAAAACAATACCAATTGATAATCTAAAAAAACACGATCCTACTAAATAACTATTCAGATTCAGCCTCAGCCTTTCGTTTTGCAAAAAAAAAGCAAAAATGGATGATTGGACAAAGCTACCAGAGGAGCTCCTCTTAATGATCACCGTCCGACTATTCTCCGTCGTCGAACTCCTCCGTTTCCGTAGCATCTGCCAATCTTGGCGCGCCTCTATCTCCATCACCGACAACAACAACAACAACCCTTTCCCTCTCCGACCAAACATCCACCTCAATCCACTCATCATCACTGTCTCAACAACCCAACAAGCTAACTCCAGTCTCGACCTCAACGCGTGCATCTCACGCGCCGCCTTCTTCCGCGTCACTCACTCCTCCATGAGCCAGAGCTGGCTCATCAAATCCGAACCCGATTACAACTACGGTACACTCCGTCTTCTTAACCCTCTCTCGCGTCTCCCTTTGCTCCATTGGTACAAAAGCATCGATCTTTACCAATTCACTCTCTCCGGGATTCAAGAATCTTATGTTCTTCAAAACCAGAACACTAAAGAAACATTACCCGGGTTCAAAAGATTGGTTCTTGTCTCTGTTTCAGGACAAGATCCTAAGATTGTAGGAATTGGTTGCGATGGGAAGATCAGGTATTGGAACGGTGTAATCTGGACTAGAATCAAAGATCAAACGAGTCACTTCTCTGATGTTATAGTTCATAAAGGTCTAGTTTACGCTTTAGATGTAAAAGGGATTGTTTGGTTGGTTAGTCACTCTCTAAGTATCTTCAAGTATGGACCTTTACTTGATAGTGAGTGTCACAGAGCTAAGAGGTTTGTTGAATGTAGTGGAGAGCTTTACATTGTTGATTGTATCGAGGAAGCGGATTCTAGTCCGGTTACTCGGTTTTCTCATGTGATACACGACGATGTTGGGAACATGAATTGCGAGTTATCGGAAAGAGATTGTGACAAAATGGTTGGTTTTAAGGTTTATAAGGTGGATGAGGAGTTGAGGGAATGGGTAGAGGTTAAGTCGTTGGGAGATAACGCGATTGTGATGGCTAACGATTGTTGTTTCTCGGTTTTGGCTAATGAGTTTTACGGTTGTCTGCAGAATTCTATTTACTTTTCTGATAAGGAAGAAGTGATTAAGGTGTATAAGCTAGATGATGGTAGTATCACAACAATGAAGGGGTTTTCGCAGAGTTGTTTTCAGATGTTTGTTCCTAGCTTTCGTTGAATCTTTGTTTAGGTTTAAAGAGGCTTTGTTTATGTTGAAAATGTTACCCTTTCATCTTCATTTTGTGATATAGATAAATGAAGCTTACTTACCTTACAAATTTGCCCTAGTCAACCTTATTTTACTGCTATAAAAGGTAAGAAATCCAAACACATCCGTTAGCAATCTATAAAGTTACAAATGTACGACCAAACCAACCAAAATAGTCCGAAAATGGTTGTCACTTCACTTCGTTTCCGAGACCTCGACCTCACCGCGTTTCTCTCACGTGCTGCCTTCTTCCGTGTCACTCTCTCCTCCTCCCAGAGAAGATAAGGATGGTTGATCAAGTCCGACTCTGATCTCGGCTCCGGGAAATCCATCTACTCAACCCTCTCTCGCGTGTCCCGTTGCAGCAGAGCAACGAGAGCATCGATCTTTTGGAGTTCACTGTCTCTGAGATTCGAGAAGCTTTTATGATTCAGACCTCGCGTTTAAAGAAGCTAGCTCACGCATTCAATAGAGTGATTCTTGTCCCTGTTGCAGGAGGAAGAGATCCTCTGATTTTCGGTATCGGATTTGATGGGAAGATCAGGTATTGGAATGGAGAAATCTGGACCCGAATTGAAGACCAAATGGCTGACTTCTCTGACATTATAGTTCACAAAGGGCTAACTTACGCGTTGGATTCGAGTGGCGGTGTTTGGTGGATTAGTTCCTCTCTTAGTGTCTTCAGGTTTGGACCTTCGCTCGATGAGGATGACATCACTAGTGACTGTTTGATACAGTGATAGGAGAGAAGACACCATTGGTTCATCAATACAGGAGGAGGAAGAACAGGATGGGAGATTCAGAGGGCAAGAGTGGGCCGAGTATGGGCCAACACTCTGACAAGGCATGACATCAGCTTCTAGAAGATCTGAGGAAGGGTACACGTCACAGGTGGAGGGTGCAACGGATCCTTGGAATGCACATGGGTGGTTACAAAGGCACATGGAGGGATATCGCCTATAAGATCCCTCTTCTATCTTTATTATTGCTTAGCTATCTTCTTGTAAGTTGTTAAGGAAGAGGAGAGGAGGTCACTCCTAAATTTGACCAAGAACTTTGTAGTTTGGATTTGGGATTGAATAAAGGGTATTATTCAGATTGTGAGTCGCAAATTACATTGTTAGGATACATTATCGTATCAACGTGGTATCAGTCGCCTTTTTTTCGAACCGCAGGGATGAACACCGATACTCCATCAGCTGCAGCACCTACAAATACAAAGAAAGAGATGACGATTCGTGAGGTTCAAGCACTCTGCTTACAAAACTCACGTCAGATGCAGGACATGGTCGAGATGTTATTACAGATGAAAGCGTCCTTGAACATTCAACCAAATCATGGAGCTTTACCTTCTGGAATACCACCGGGATCATCACAGGGTCAGCGAGACGGTAAAGGTATCACCTTTGACTCTCCGCTGCAGTTTACAGAGGGGAGTCGTGACGTGAGTTACAGCCTGACCACACCACCTCAATGGCAACGTCAGGACACTCGTGATACTCTGTTTACGCGACGCCTCGAGCTTCCCACCTTCAATGGGGAAAACGCTGAGAGTTGGGTTTCTCGAGTGGAGCAGTATTTCGAGATTGAGGAACTCGTTGAGTACCAGAAATTAAACGCCGTACGGGCGTGTTTTATTGACAAAGCCTTGGATTGGTATCGTTGGGAACGAGATCGGAACCCTTTCCGGAGTTGGAAGGATATGCGGAGCAGGGTCGTGGCGACTTACGCCTCACATAACAATACGTGTGCGGGTAAACGCCTCCTGGTTTTGAAACAAGAGGTGTCGGTAGCAGATTACTGCCGCGAGTTCATCGGACTGGCAACCAACGCACCAGAAGTCCCCGAATTCATCTTGGAGTGGACATTTATGAACGGCCTCAAACCTCAAATTCGTTCCCGGGTTTTAACGTTCGCACCTCAGACGCTAGACACAATGATGAGCGTTGCAAAAATGGTTGATGACTGGTCTGACGAGAACTGGCGTTCGCCGGAGAAGATCTCGGTGTCTGCAGGTCTTTCCGATCGTACCGGATATAATCAAGGTTCGGGCTTGTCTACTGCGTTAGGCCTCAAAACTTGTACGGGGCCTTCTTGGTCTAAGCCCAATTCTCAGCCCCACCCTGCTGATCATACGACAGCGTTTCGCTCTGGTGACAAGACGAACCCTAATCACATTCGTCCCAAGCCACCTATCAAACGATTGTCACCGACGGAGATGGCGCAACGAAAGGCTGCCGGTTTATGTTTCTGATGCGATGAGAAGTGGCACATCAGACACTCGTGTGCAAAACGCGAACTCATGATCCTAATCGCTCAACCAGACGGTACCGATATTGTGTGGGACAACGACGAGGAGGAATTTTCCGATGCGACGGACCTTCCGATTACATAGCTAGCAGAGCTATCACTCAACTCTGTAGTGGGGATTTCGTCACCAAGCACGATGAAGCTGACAGGGTCTCTGGGGAACACAGACGTCGTGGTGATGATCGATAGTGGTGCCTCCCACAACTTCATCTCCACACGCCTGGTGAATCAACTCGCACTCACACCGCATACAGCGGGTAACTACGGGGTCCTCACCGGCGCTGGGATAACAGTAAAAGGAGAAGGAATTTGTCGAGAATTAACATTGCTGGTCCAGGGTTTGCGAATCCGTGCAGACTTCTTACCTCTGGCACTTGGAAGCGCCGATGTGATATTGGGTATGCAGTAGTTAGCCTCCTTGGGTGAGATGAAGGTAAACTGGGGGTTACAGTGGATGTGTTTCACGGTGGACAACTCAGAGGTCACCTTACAAGGCGATCCTACTCTATGCTGTTCCGAGTTATCACTCAAAGCGTGGCTGAAAGCAGTGGAACATGGAGAGTTAGGGGTCATCGTGGAGTACAATGGCCTACAGTCAGTGGAACAGGCTGAGTCTGCGGGGATTGTCCCATCTCTTTTGCAGCAGGTACTGGAGAGATACCCTGAAGTCTTCTCTGATCCTCAAGGATTACCGCCTTCCAGGGGACGCGCTCATGAGATTAACCTAGAGCCTGGAGTCAAACCAGTCAGCGTCCGCCCTTTTCGGTATCCTCAAGCCCAAAAGGAGGAGATAGAGAAGCAGGTTACAGCTATGTTGGGTGCAGGGATCATAAAGGAAAGTGGAAGCCCGTTTTCTAGTCCAGTGTTGCTAGTTAAAAAGAAAGATGACAGCTGGCGTTTCTGCGTCGACTACAGAGCGCTGAACAAGGTTACCATTCCTCATAGCTTCCCCATTCCTATGATCGATCAATTGCTTGATGAGTTACATGGAGCTACAGTGTTCTCGAAGTTGGATTTGAAGTCTGGCTACCATCAGATTCTGGTGAAAGCAACTGATGTTCCTAAGAACGCTTTCAGGACTCATGATGGGCAGTATGAGTTCCTGGTTATGCCCTTTGGCTTGACCAATGCTCCGGCTACCTTCCAATCGTTGATGAATGACGTTTTTCGCAGATACCTAAGGCGGTTTGTACTTGTATTTTTTAACGATATTTTGGTCTATTCTCGAAACCTTCAGGAGCATCAAGATCATCTGGAGATGGTATTGTTAGTCTTACAAGAACAGCAGCTGTATGCTAATAAGAAGAAGTATCAGTTTGGGTGCAAGGAGATTGAGTACCTGGGTCACATCATTTCGGGTGACGGTGTGGCTGCGGATCCTCAGAAGATTCATGCCATGGTCTCTTGGCCTGAACCAAAGAACATCAAGGCTTTGAGAGGGTTCTTGGGCTTAACAGGCTACTACAGAAATTTTTTCCGTGGGTATGGAGATATTGCCAAGCCACTTACTTCCTTATTGAAGAAGGATCAGTTCCAATGGAGTGTAGAGGCTGGGGTTGCTTTCCAGAGGCTGAAACAGGCAATGACAACAGTTCCTGTGTTAGCTTTGGTGGATTTTTCAGAGCTGTTTGTGGTCGAATCCGATGCGTCTGGCATAGGACTGGGAGCAGTTTTGATGCAGCAACAGAAACCAATTGCCTTCTTTAGTCAAGTGTTAACAGATCGATAAAAATTCAAGTCAGTTTATGAGAGGGAACTCATGGCTATTGTGCTAGCTATTCAGCGTTGGAGACACTACCTTCTAGGCAGGAAGTTTTTGGTTAGGACTGATCAAAAAAGTCTGAAGTTTCTATTGGAGCAAAGGGAAGTAAACGCAGAGTATCAACAGTGGTTGACAAAGATATTGGGGTTCGATTTTAACATCGTATATAAGCCAGGTCTAGAGAATAAGGCTGCTGATGCTTTGTCAAGACGTGAAGGAGTACCACAGCTGTTTGCCTTGTCCATTCCAGGGGCTATACAACTGGACATGATTCAGACAGAGGTTGACAAGGATATGGAGTTGAGTAAGATCAAGGCTGAGGTTTTACAGAATGTTGGGTCACATCCAGAGTTCTCGGTGGTGCAGGGTAGGCTTTTGAAACAGGGTAAGTTGGTAATCCCTAAGTCTTCAATACGGGTGAGAGTTTTGCTCCATGAATTCCATAGCAGCCCGATGGGAGGTCATGGGGGTATTCTGAAAACGCAGAGGAGGTTGGGAGATCTGTTCTACTGGAAGGGCATGATGGCTGATATCAAACACTATGTAGCAGCTTGTCTGGTGTGTCAGAAGCATAAGTATTCCACTTTAGCACCAGCTGGGCTTCTACAGCCTCTACCCATCCCTGTTCAGGTATGGGAAGATATTTCAATGGATTTTGTAGAGGGACTGCCTAAGTCAGAAGGGTTTGAAGTGGTCATAGTGGTAGTTGATCGGCTCTCTAAGTATGCACACTTTGTCAAGCTGAAACATTCGTATGATGCAAGTTTGGTGGCTTCCTTGTTTGTGCAGGAAATTGTGAGACTTCATGGGTTTCCTAAAACACTCATCTCAGACAGAGATGTTACATTCACTGGGCGTTTTTGGACAGAATTGTTTAAGCTAGCAGGTACTTCCTTGAACTTCAGCACTGCCTACCATCCCCAAACTGATGGTCAGACAGAGGTGACTAACCGGGGCCTTGAGACGATTATGCGCTGTTTCTCTAGTGACAAGCCTTCCAGCTGGTCCACTTACTTACCTTGGGCAGAGCTCTGCTACAACACGTCCTACCACTCCACCATCCAAATGTCCCCTTTCAAGGCTCTTTATGGACGTGATCCTCCTACTCTACTCAAATATGAAGATGGGTCCACAAGAAATGCAAAATTGGAGGGTCAGCTTAAGGAACGTGATGCCATGATTCAGCTCTTGCGATAACACATTCTTAAAGCTCAACAACTGATGAAACACAGAGCAGATAGTCACCGAAGGGAAGTGGAGTTCAAAGTAGGTGATATGGTGTTTTTGAAGCTGAAACCATACCGCCAACAGTCTCTGGCCAGAAGAGTGAATGAGAAGCTAGCAGCTCGTTTTTATGGACCCTTTGAGGTGGCAGCCAGAGTGGGAGAAGTATCCTACAAGTTAAAACTGCCTCCATCAGCTAAGATCCATCATACATTCCACATTTCGCAGCTCAAGTTGGCAGTGGGAAGCTCCTTTGCTCCCTCAGAACTGCATGCACCGCTTACTAAGGAGGGCGTGATTGAAGCTGCTCCAAAAGCTTATATGGGGTTTCGAGTGAACAAGCAATCTGGGCAAGAGGAGGTTCTGATCAAGTGGAAGGATCTGCCGGATTGCGACAGTACATGGGAATGGAAAGGGGTGATACAGGAACAGTTTCCTCACTTCAACCTTGAGGACAAGGTCCTTTTTAAAGCGGCGGGTATTGATACAATGATAGGAGAGAAGACACCATTGGTTCATCAATACAGGAGGAGGAAAAACAGGATGGGAGAATCAGAGAGCAAGAGTGGGCCGAGTATGGGCCAACACTCTGACAAGGCCTAGCATCAGCTTACATTGTTAGGATACATTATCGTATCACTGTTGCAGTGAGAAGAGCTTTGTCGAATGTTGTGGAGAGCTCTACATTGTTGATCGTCTTCTTGAAGGGGAACAACGAAAGAAAAAAGTTCGTAACATTGATGATAACGGGAATTATGTTGTTTGCTTTCCTAAGTTAATGTATGCGATACATGACAATGCTGGGATCGAGATATGCAAATTAGCACAAGGAAAGCGTCCCAAAACAGTTGGTTTCAAGGTTTTCAAGATGGATGAGGAATCAGGGAAATGGGTAGAGGTTAAGTCATTGGGGGATAACGCGATTGTGATGGCTACGGATTGTTGTTTCTCGGTTTTGGCTCATGAGTTCTACGGATGCTTTCAAAACTCTGTTTACTATAGCGATGACGAAGATGAGCTTAAGGTGTTCAAGCTAGACGACGGTAGTATCACAATGACAACAATGACAGGAGTTTCGCAGAGTTGTTTCGAAATATTTGTTCCTAGCTTTCGCTAAATCATGTTATGTTAGTGTAGCAATCAGCTGAATAAAACTTACTTTTTCATCTTCATTTTAAATACAACATTATGATGAAGCATTAAGATGTTTCAAGACTGCATCAGAAGAATGATGAGCAAAGTGTTTCTGCCTTAGTTTAACATAAGGATAACCGAGGAACGACAAGAAATGAGCGGGCTTAGAGAAAGACGTAATCTCATACCATACTTTACCATCTCCGTCAAGCTCTATCGAAAACCGTTCTTCTCCAGCTAATAAATGACCCTGAAGAGTACCACTTCCGTAACCGAAATGCGCAGGACCTTTTCTTGATTTCCGGCTTTCATCGACATAAACCACTTGCAAAGGAAGCATAACCCATGGAAGTACTTCTTTAACACAGATACAAAACTTCTTATTGGTTTCAACAGGAGTTTTAGGATCAACAAATGCCCAATTCATACCAAAATGCCTGCAAATCGAAATCAAATGAGAACAAAACTAATTCATGTCATTCAGTAAATTGAGATGAATAAAGCAATACATACTTCCAATTCTGGAGAGCTGTTTTCCCCTTCTCGTAACTATCTTTACCAGAACCAACCAAAACCCGAGAATGATTGATCAAGAATCCATCTTTATCGAGTTCTGAATCTTCTTTCAGTTTAGCTACTGATCTAGACGAAGCTCCTTTGTACTTGGTGTCGTAATTGAACGTTCCTGTTCTGGAGTTTGAAATCACACACACCATATCTGTAATGGTACTTAGAGAGAGTTTTCAAGAGCGTAAATTAATGATTTTGATTCTTACTTGTTGATTACTTCTTGTTGTTTCTCGGAAGATGGACGACCCCAACTCAAGAACACCATCACGAGAACTGAAGCAGACCACAATCAATCTGACAATCACCAGAAACTGTAACAAGAGGCAAAAACTGAGAAATTCGAAACCAGGGTTAGTAGGTGAATCAGTTGCTGTTTCGAAAGTTAATTAAAAATCGAAACTTGAAGATAATTCAAACTCAAATTTGGGAGTTGTTGAGAGGTGAAGAGAGAAGAACCTGCAAGCTTCAAATGATTTATCCTAAAAATCGGTACGAGTTCATGGTTCGCAAACGGCAGGATGTTCGTTAATGAATATCTGAAACGGCACGGTGTCCGTTGATGAATGTCTAAAACGGCAGACTATGCAACATCCAAAACAATGTTTGCTCATAAAAATCCTTCAAACTTTTTTTTTTTTTCTATAAAGGAAGGAATCATCAAAAGAGCAAATGTGTAGAAAGGAATCATCAAAGAGCAACTAAAAAGAGGAAACACTCTCTAAGGTCAAAACTAGGTCCTCCCTCATTAGCAACACCCAAAAAGAAATAAGAAAAAAAACTGTACAAGTCTAAACAAATGTAAGAGAGTGGGAGTGAGTGAGAATTTTATCGTTGAAGCTGATTAGAACTAGTAACGGGGCTTTCTAAAAGCTTGCATGAAAGTAAGACACTGCTTGTCCTTGCTAGGGTCTTCATCTCCAACCTGCTTGTTTTCACCACATTCTTCTCTGAGAATCTCGCCTCGTTATGGTGTTTTTTACTCGGATGATCACAGTACGACGTTTACCTCAATCATTATCTGTTGTAGCATTTCTATGATTTCCTCAAAGACTGGTCTTTGTTCTGGGTCTTTATGCCAGCATCTCTCTAGAAGTTCCTTCACTTTTGCGTTTGTCTTCTTGGGAATTTTCGGTCTAAGCCCCTGAAATAAAAAAAAACACATTCAATTTAGCCTCTGGAGGATGAGAAGGACTTTGTATGTTGCAACGTTCTTAAGTTACATACCTTTTGGACAACACCAACAGCTGCTTGTAGTGGAGTCAAGAAAGCATATGGGATCTGTTTCCAATTACAAATGCATGATGATAAATCAGATCTTTTATTAGCATGAAAGATTTAGAGAACGAATTGTAATCAGATTCTTACATCACCAGTCAAAAGTTCCCATAGCACTATTGCAAAACTGAACACATCTGCCTTGTGACTGTAAGGTTTGTGCTCAATGACCTGGATTTCCAAAGTATATTGTCAAAAGTACGAGGGAGATAAACAGAGGACATAGACTGATGCGATAAGTTTCATAGACTCGAAAAGCTTATTTTCACACCAACACACACAAAGCCAGATCAATATACTTGATATGGGGTATGGTATTCGTACCTCTGGAGCCATCCACCTGTAAGTCCCTGTTTCAGCTGTCATGACCCCTGATTCAATCTGCACTCTGGCAACTCCGAAATCAGCAACCTTGACAAGCTGCTCAAATTATCCCAAGTTTAGAACCAAATAAAACAAGTTTGCGGAACTAATATGTAAATGTTTGTTGACTACAAGAGTAGCCAAAGAGAGAACAAAATCTTACTCCATGTTCATCCATAAGAAGATTGGCAGTCTTAAGGTCCCTGTGAATAATATTGTTTTGATGCAGGTAGCACATTCCTTTGGCGACATCAAGAGCAACTTTAAGCAGAGTTGTAAGTTTGAAAAGACGTTTCTGTTTGTGAAGAAAATCATAAATGCTCCCCTGAGACATATACTCTGACACAAAGATAAAAATCAGTCAACTCAAATGTCATGTTTTGTGAATTAAAACTCAATTTGGCATCTACTAAGAGCTCACCAGTCACAATACAGAGAGTTGGAGATCGTGTGCATGCACCCAAAAACTGAACGACATTTTTGTGTCGGACTTTCCTACAACAGTAAAGCATCATTAACAAATGAAGCATGCACGTTGGTTCCATTAGAAGAGGTGTAAAAGATCACTACAACATGGTATGACAAGGGCATCGTTAGTGAAAAAAAGAGAGGTTCTGTATATAAACTATGAACTGGATTATGCAGTGGAATATATGCGTAAACTAATATGGGAATATGCCATCTCTAAGTGATTAGAAGTGATTGCACCTACTTCATTATATAAACTTCTTGAGAAAACTCTCTAAGCATTTCATTGTTTACACGCTCAGGCTTGAGAAATTTGATAGCTACTTCCTGACTGCAATAAGTGCCTCTATGCCTGCATAGCCATCAAAAACAAATTATTGTAACTTCTAAATACAAACTAAGTCTTGTAAACCGAGCTTACAGAACAGTAAAACTCACAGATCCCCATATGAACCAGATGCCACTTTCTTATCAACTTTGAGCTGTTTCACGTCAATTTCCCACTCATCAGTTCCATCCGTGGGTATTTCAATGCAGGCAGGTATCATCTCGTTGCTTGATCTGTCATGCTCAAAGAAAGCAATAGATCTCTGCCTGGAACCAGGTTGATCCTAGAACACACCGGAAAATATAGGGAGAGGACAACTGTCAAATGTCTGAAGCAAAACATACAACAAGAAATAGGCATTTTCTAAAGATGTATAGCAATGCATCCTCCAAATTCAAATTCAGTCTCAGGGAGAGAAAATATGAGGCATCTCATGAAGATAAGAAAAGTTTAGAAAAATAAGACATGAAAAATACCTTTAGCTTCAGTATAGCCTTGCTCAATGCTTCTTTTAGACCATCTGTTTCCTATTATTCCAAAGTGCAAATGATAACAGAAACAAAAAAGGTTGTAAGTGCTCAAGATCTCAGTAACTCATTTGCTAAGTGACAAGTAGTATGATACTTCCAAACGCTAAAACAATACCTCCTGAGACCAGCCATCAACTACAAAGACATCCAGAGAGAAACCATCCACAGTAGAAAAAGCATGAGCCTCTTGAATATTTAGCCCAAGATCACCAAGCAGGGAAGTCAGCTGAAACAGAATACCAATTCTCACTCAAATAATGAAGAAACAACCATACATCCTCTACATGAAAACGAAGCAGCTAAACTGTGGCCAAGTTTACGCACTTAAACAGTAAACAGTGATGTTAAACAAAGTATCACCAACCTGACTAAGGAGTTTCGGCTTATCAATGGTTGAAAATGTGATCTCATGCATCGGTCTGCAGGATAGTTTACAATGGTTGAAAGTCTAAGCAGACAAGGCAGGACTAAACACAAAAACATAACAATAATCCAGAGGAGCTCAATTTAACAAGGAATCTCACCGATTAGTCAATGTTGCATTAACAGCACTATCAACATCTTCAACAATCTTATTTCCCTGAGTAATAGCCTCAAAATTTGGAGAAGAACCAAAAGTTGGAGGTGCAAGAACCCTTTTGACAAGAAGATTTCAAAATAAGTTACAATGTTAAAAACGTTTCAAGATCAATCTCAATGTAAACTCCATACCCTTGTCCACTCGGGTTAGAGCTTTGAGCATCTTCTTCCAACGCAGGATCAGAATCAGCAGAGATTCTAGGTGTAACCTACAATAAAGAGAACCAGAGAAACCAAATCACCACAACAAAACTTTCATTTCAGTATCACTCTAAGCTAGAATTTGACTCACCTGTACACTACGAACTTCGAACACAGGCCTAGTTGCAGGATCTTCCGCTAATTTCAACAATCTCTGGTGAGTCAAAACATCTTCTGCTCTCTCCACTTTCACATCAAGCGCATATCTGAAACCAAAATCGAATCGAATCAAATTCAAAGAAACAAAACAAAACAAAAACCCTAACGAAACGAAGAAGAGAGAGTACCGAGCAGGAAGACGATTGAAATGTTGCCATAACTGATCTTCGAAATCAGGAAGAGTAGCTTCTTCATAGTTAGATTCTTGAAGTCTTTGTAAAATCTCACCGTAAACATCGAGTTTCATACGATAATGTCTAGGGTTTTCTTGAGACGGTGAAGCAACGACGGCTCTACTACCACAACTCTCCGATTCATCTTTGATCGTCATCGGAAGAAACCAAAATCCACGACGGTAGATCGGAGAAGATTTTGATCGGAGAAGATTCAGTTACAAGAAACAGAAAAATCTGGGAGAGATTCGTTTGTTTGTTATATAAACAGAAGAAAATTAAAAAGAGAAATTTCGAGAGATTTAGAGTGATGAGGAATACGGTATGTTACACGTCGGGAATAGCCACGTCAGCAATTTGTGTGTGGGTCATAAGATGGTGCCATTTTTAAACAATTTACATAGGAGTACTTTTTTTTTTTTTCACAATTTACTCTTTCTATTCTTAAAAGATAAAAAATTTACAAAAAAAAATTGTTCCAAAAAAATAGTGTTTTTACTGTTTTCTATGCATTTTTAAAAAATCGAAAACAAATACTGAAATACTATTGGTTAAACTTTATTAGAAACTGTAAATCGTAATAATCAATGCGTTTTCTTAATAAATGTGCATAACCTTAAACATATATATTTTTGAAACGGAGAGAGTACATAATTAAAAATATATAAATATTAACATTCGTATTTTTTTATATTATCCTCCATTTTTGGTTAATATAAGCATAAAAAAAACAAAAAAAAAACAGAATTGAATTAGCATTTTTTTCATTCGTTTTTGTTCTATTGTATCTTTCTACTTTTTGAGAAAGTAATAATTGGAGGAAACTTAGATTTGTTTTTCACTTATTTGGTGAGTCATATTAAAATGTGGAGAAAAATAAATTTACCATAAATGATAAATTTTTAGAAAAATTAAAAAGAATAGTCAATTCCACTCATTTCTATTTTTAAGTAATTTTTCCCACTCTAAAAATTTGGCAAACATTTATAAATCACAGTCTCTCGATTTCGAATCTTTTAGTTTGATTTTGATTTTTATGTAAATCGTGATTAAAAATCATCAATTGTGAATTATTAATATAAAGTCAAATATATAAAAAGTACTTATGAATTAATCGTAATCAATTTTTTTGAGTTTGTGTACCATAATAAAGAGGCTGAACAAATTGAGAAAATTAAACAAGTATTATAGTAAAAAATAGAATAATCTACGGAATTAAATCCAACGTGGAAAGAAGAAAACATCAAATTGGAATTGGTAGCTTGATGAATATTTTAGAATCAATTTGATATTGGTAATTATATTTTATCACTATTATAATGGAAAGTTGCAATTAAATATCTACATTAGAAATATTTTTCTAGATGTCTAAAAGAAAGTTAGTAAAAAAGTATGTCCTTATCACTTCAATGATTTTTTTTTAAAGTGGTTGAGATCAAATTTTTAATTTACTATTTAAATTAACAGTTGAATATGTCAACTATACAACAACTTTTCTATCATAATACACACTGACCATGCTTGTTTCACTTTTGTCAAACTAATCAACCATCCCAGCTACTAGGAACTCAAAATTTGAATTATCTCTTGAAACAGTTATAGGCTAATTAAATAGTGTTGTTGTAAAATAAAATACACTAAAATGTGTAATTCCCATATCTTAGAAGCGTTGAACATTACTGTGCAACACGATCTTGATTCAAAACAATGGTGTGAATGAGTCTACATTTTATTTGAATTATAAGAAAATAGTATATAATAAAACAAAAAACTGTTTACAAGAGGAATGTAACAAAACAAAATGTAATATATAAATACATCTAAAATATGTATATCTTTCATAGAGATTTTTTGGCCGAATATTTTTATGGTTTGTTTAAAAATTCTGTTTTAGGTGTCCAGTGTTCACAAAGTGGGACCAGTCTCTCTACTTGCACTGTATAGCACTTCTATAACTGGGTCAAATCTGTCAAACCAATTTTCTATCATATGAAAAATAATCAGTGTAAATGACCCAAAATAAATTCAAAAACTAGTGACACTAAAAAACGAGTCACTCGCTCTCTCTCCAATAAAACATGTTTCCACCAGATAATCCGCTGATTTTCTTGTAATTTTGTACTAAATGCACAGTAAACGAATTAAAGTGTCAATGGTACCGACATCAGTAGTGGAAAACACAATCTTATGGATTACAAATTAGTGGAGTAATAATTGTGATTTAAGTAATTAATCAAGAGGGATGTATACAAAGGAGATTCGAGGAAATATTCGGAAGGAATATGCTGACATTGACATATATATACAAACAAATGCACGTGTGTATTTTTATAAACATTTTAGTTTAACCATACTATATACAAGTCAGAGTTGAACATTGGGTATTTTAACCAATAGAGGATATCAATTTATCACAAATGTATTGCCTTAGATTTAAGTGATAAGTTAAAAGAAACAAACAATCCACACCATAAAGTCATAAACACACACAGAAACAAAAGAGTCCTAGAGAGACAGAAACTAAGGAAGCCCAAATACAATACCTAACATACATTTGCCAAGACAACAAAAAATGAAAATAGCCTCACCTTGAGCCACGGTTGTGTCTTCTCTGGTCTGGACTCCCGTAAGGAGAGTAAGACCGATCTCTCCTCGACCTTTCTCCACGATGTGGAGGTGAATAGTCACGCCTTCCTCTCAAAGGAGACCGTCTTGGTGACCTACGGTGTCCATAATCATCCCGTCTAGAGTGTCTACTACGGTCACGGTCTCTGTCACGACCTCCTGAAAAGAGTTTGCAGTTTCTTAATCTGTTATAAACGCACTTCTTAACCTCTACATAGAATAGTTTTAACAAGATCTTGAAAAGTTCAGTCTTTTACCATGATCCCTGTCGCTTTTCAAGCCAAGATAGTGCCCTGGAGTAGGTGTTCTTGGGCGCTTTCTCCGCGACTGTAGAAACATAATATCTAGCATATTAACCAAAGTGCAATAAAGACAATTTTAAGATCACCAAAGAAGAAAAAGTTCAATGAAACAAAAATGGTGTTAGACCAGGTGCAGTTTTATCGAAATGAAAAAGCAAAAGATAAGATGAGGATAACGCAATTGGTGAGTATGCAAAAAAAGCTTGCATAAAACCCTTCACTAAAAGTTGTTGATAATGTCTGTTGATTAGTTGAGAGTTGTATAGATGTTGGAGATGGGCAATATATGATTTAGTTGATCATGATCATTTGGAAAAGCTGTTTAAGCTTGGGCCACTGATCAAGCTGTGTTAAGGTTGATGAACTCGTCATCTTTTGGTTGTTGACGCAATACATTTTCTGAATAGCCATAAACATATCATGATATCAAACTCATAGTATATTGCAACTAAACTACAGTAGTGAGATTTTTACCCGTTCAACAGTTATGTATCGGCCCTCCAGAACAGACTGGTTAAGGTACTTAATGCAGCGGTCAGCATCTTCATAGCTATTCATTGTAACAAAGGCAAAACCACGAGACTCACGAGTGCGGGGCTCTACCACGAGAAAGCACGAAGCAACCTATGAGAAGAGAAAGCTCCACTCATTAACAAAACATAAAGAAATACGAGGTCGACAGAGGATTGGCTTAGACATTATCACCTTTCCCTCCTTGGAGAAATGGGCTTCGAGCTCTCTCTCTCTGTGACCCTTGTAGATAGGCCAGTCACATAAAGAGTAGTACCAGGGTTTTCGGTTTCAGTCCTGCCACGAAAATACATCAAGTTAACAGATAACCAAACATTAGAAACAATAAATCGAAATACAGGAACAATGGAAACTGCGACGAAGAAGAAAAAGTAATAACGAACCTTCCACGGCTTCTTGACCTCGACCTATAAAGAATGTCACAAAACGAAGATTAGCCATATACAGAGTGTTCTTAATGAAATGCTAAAAACTGCAAAAGTAAACACAAACATGACACAATAACAAACCTTCCACGGCTTCTTGATCTTGATCTAAGCCTTGGGACAGACCTCGACCGTGACCTAGACCTATGTCTGGACCTGGATAACGATCTTGACCTCAACCGTGACCGCGACAGTTCTTTCCGAGGCGAAGGAGATCGTGAATCTCTAATGCAAAAAGTTAAGTAAACAAATCATATGACCCCTGCCTAAACTTTAGATCCTACCTTAACTTGACTAAAATCATATAATCTCACACCTAAATTCTAGACACTGAGTATCATTTCTATAACCAGCCAAAATCAGTAGCATCAATTCAATATTACACGAAACCTAACTACATAGTCCAAAATTCCATTTCTATAATACAAAATTATGGCTTAAACAAAGTGAAAACTTGCAAATGATACAGAGATCAGCTAAAGATCTATGGTAGTGTAAAAAAAGAAGTAAACATTTCGCACAGTGAGATTCAATTGAATATACCTTAATCTAGGAGACTTGGCCTGCAAAAACAAAATATTGGAAATAGAATCGAGAAATTAGTTCAATTTTCCAGAAATATGAAATAGGATCAAGAAGAAGGAAATGGAAAATGAGCTCTAGAAGAACTCACCATTGATGAAGAGCTTAAGGTACAATAGACTCGCGACAGAGACCGAGAGAATTAGGGTTTTACTGTCAGAATAAAAAATAAAGTAATACGTGGTAATTCACATCGTTATTATCCTACATCCATGTATATAAATATTTAGTACTTATTAATTTTTTTTTTTTTTGGTAATGAACCAGGAGAAGAATCACCCAGTTTTTTATTCAAACTCAAAATAAACAATTACACACGAACTTACCTCGGTCTTGTTGACCCGAGCGCATTATCCCTCAAAATCAAATCTAAATCAGGTGGAACATCCTCCAACAACTGAAATCTTAATGGTAAAGTAAAAGCATAGTTCGCCAACCCGTCCGCCAGACGATTAGCCTCCCTATACACATGAGTGATACAGACCATCCAGTCCGCCAGACGATATAGCCATGGCACAAACATACCAGGAACGACAGTAGATGAGCATCGCTTATCTCTGTCTTGAGAAAACCTACTACCAACTCCGAATCAACTTCCAACTCCACCCGCGAAAACCGCTTCTCCCAGGCAGTATACATGCCATAATATACACCCCACAACTCCGCCAAAGGAGTCGAGCATCTTCCTATATTCAGAACAAAACCCCCACACCACTTACCCTCACCATCTTGCAATACTCCTCCCGCAGTGGCCCTTCCCGGATTCCCACGCGAGGCACCATCCGTGTTCAACTTAATCCAACCATCGCGTGGGGCCGTCCAACCGATAAGTCTTTCGACGAGTACCCTTGCATTTGCCTGCTCCGTTACCGCTTCATTAGCCTTCTCCACCTCCTTAGCTTAATGCTTAATAAATATAATCTAGTTTCGACATTTAGCATTCTCTCCTAACACATCACCATATCTCCACTTCCATCCCCACCAATTTTAGTTCACGAATGGACTCCATGCAACTAATGAGACGATTTAGTAAAATGAGAAAGCTTGCTCTTTCATTAAATCCAGTTAAATATACTCAGATTATGTAAAGAAATTAATTAATCTTTTGTATGTTTGAACAATTAATTGTCAAGAAAAAAACTATAAAGAGTATATATGAATTCGTATACCATTTCGTTTTTCAGAGTACATATTTATTTATAAATTATTTTAAAAACTTAAATAATGTTGACTATGTTTCTAGAAAAACAATTAAATATTTTGATAATTTGGTATTATGGGATATTTGATATTTGACTTATCAAAATCATATAACCTCATTAGTTTTACCATAAGAGGTGGGCATTCCACAATTGGTTTCTCACATTACTTCATTTAACAAAATATTTAAAGGTGTAAGTGAAAGTGAATGGTTTGTTGTTGTGCTTTGATGTTTCATTATGTTATAGAAATGGATCAATTCATCTGGATTGGTTTTGCAAAGCTCTTAACAAATGTACAAATGTTGCCCATCTATCTCTTCACTATAACAACAACAATTGTTTTGATGTTTTACGACGGTTGAGCCTTGTTCCCTTTTCCAATTAGATGGAGATTGGACTACAATAATTCAATTTAACAATTATTAGAACCGAAACTTGGCGATCATAAGCATGTTTCTTATTCTTATGTCATGCGCCATTAGAAGCATAAAATTGTGTGTTACATATCACAACTAAAACTAATTAACATTAGAGAACTAAAAAAATTTCTTTGTCTCAATAAACTCGAATATAGATCAAAGAGACTATTTTATCAATTACGTCGTGCTTATCACCAAGAAAAATCAATGTGAGTACCTTACGATTTAATCAAAAATTCAATTCTTTGTTTAACCCATCCCATGATTTGAAATGAATCCCACGAATCCTATGATTGTTAAGATAGTCAATGTGTTGGGATAAGAGGTATCTCTTTCATGTTATACATATTTAAACAATGATTTCCGATTTGCTAACGGTATTTTCAATTTATTTGGTGATTATTTAAAACATTTAACTCTCAACAGATTAACTTATTCCTTTTAGGATTCCATCATATGCAACAAGAGATTGTTAGTCTTATATATCAAATCATGAATTAGCATTTTTATCTTATTTATTTAGTTTGCTAAAACTGAAAAAGATTCCAGCAAAAAACGATAATTAAGAAAAGCAAAAATAAGATCTAAGCATGAATATTCTCCGGCTCGGTTTCGCCGGAAATATCTTTAGGCGATTTACTTTTAGTTTCTGCTATACAGAGAAACATGATCAGCAAGCCAACTATATTGATCCCTCCCATGATATACAATGTATTGCTCCACCAACAGCTTTAAGTAACCAATGCAGCAAACCCGAACGAACCAACCATCATACCGTTTTACCGAATTGTAAGCACATACAACATTTCTAGTAGAAAGATAGTTGCCTCTTAAATTTATATTGTACTATCTTACATCGTTTATTTTTATTAAATATGAAAAAAATTCATACAAATATTTACATTGAAAAAACCCAAAGATATTAATATTAAAGCAAAACAAAATATTCGAAAACAATATTAAGTTTAAAACAGAAAAATAATTTAAGAAGAAAATTCACACATCCGCGCAAATACTAGCCTAATAAGCTTTCAAAAATGCTATTCACAAGATTCACAATTATTTTTATATTATGTTACCTTTCATATTATAACTGCGATTATGTGTACTTGGAATTTTTGTTTCTAAGATAAAAAAAACTAAAAAAATTTGGCCAAACAGCCAAGAAAAAAATTATATCTCAAAATCTAACCAAAAATAGCTAAGGTAGCAAATTCATAATCATTAGATTTAGGGGTTTTAGTTAGTTATTTAGTTTTGTTTTTTTTCTTGGCTATTCCACAAATTAGCCCAAAAAACTATAGCTATCAATTTTGGCTTCTGCTTAAACGATGTCTATCCCTCACCATTACTGACACAAATTAGCAATCAAAAACAGAAACATTATTAATGTTATCACCCAAAAACAAAAAAAGCCTTACTAAAAATTTACACAAAACCCATTAATGTAATAAAAAGCCCATAAGCCCAATTTAACAAAGAACCAAGTCAGTTACGACGGCGCTGACCAAAACAACCGTCGTCTCTATAGAATTTTCCATAAAAGACAAAACCAAAAGACGAAACAGAGAAGAAGAAGAACAAGAAGTAACAATGTCTTCACCAATCTACACTTGCAAAGAATGCGAATCAGATCTAAACCTAAACCCTAACGATTTATTCCCTTCAGATTTCTACTTCGAAGCCGGTAACAAAGGAACCATCTCCTTCGCTGCAATCGATTCCGAGAAATTCCGATTCGAGAAAGAAGATAAAATCAGACCTTTCTTTGAAACCTTAGATTACTGGGGAATCCAACGGAAACGAACCAAAATCAAGTGTATTAGCTGTAACCACCTCGTAGGTTACATCTATGACGATGGTCCTCCTCTAACCGGTGGTATTGGTCAGTGTGGGTTTGGTCCTAGTCAGGTTATACCTCGTGCACCTCGTTATCGTTTCAAAACTAAAACCCTTCGTGTCTCGTCACAGATTTAGAACCAAAGGTTTAAGCTTTACACATGTATATGTATCTATATAGTGAAGTATGTGATTGGTGTTTGATTTTGATCATATTTTGTATGTGAATCATATGGTTACTCAATAATAATCATTACTTGTTTATGGGTAACTTTAAAGTTTTGATTTTTGTTTTGTTTGCTCTGCTTAAAGAGAAAGTGAAGAAGATAACAAAGAAGCAATAGTTGTTTTAACATTTCGGTGATAGTGATGGTGACTGCCATTACTGATTCAACGGATGTGATTGAGAGATGTATTTGAGACCATATATTTTGCATTATCCTTTACTCATTACCTACTTGTTTGTTTACTTTATTATTGAATTGAAGATTAGAAGTTACATCTACTTGTCTTTTCTTGTACAGTTGAGTTACTAGTTTGTCTTAACGTACAAGATAATTGGAAGGGTAGACGTAGACGTTTCATAATTTTTTGGTAGGCACTCTTAAGAATCTTAGGTGTATCTCTTTAGTTTGAAGGTTAGGTTCAGAATCTTTAGATTCAGTAGCTTTTTTTGTGTCATCTTTGTTCGATCTTTGTCTTTGTGGTGTATATATATAGTTGTTCCATCCAAGTGTTTTAGTAGCTGGTGAAGGTTTAGTTCTGGTGTGAAATATGAAGAAGAAGATTATGGATGAGTCTGAGAATTTGTGTTTGAAGAACCCGCCTCCTCCACCACCGCTACCTCCATCTCTTGGATCAAGAAAGATGGATGGAGATAGTATAACTAATAAACAGATAAAGAAGTATTGGAGGCAGAAGCAGATCATTGAAGAAGAACATTTCTTTGCTGCTATTAAAGCTGCAGCTCGTGTCAGAGCCCGTAATCTCTCTGTATGTCCTTTTTTTTTCTTACAATTCTTTTTCAGTCCTTTAGATCATTGAAGAGGAAAATCAATGTTGGTATTGAGTACTTTTGAATGATCTTGTGCTTTTAACTTGGGGAGATTCTTTAGATCAAACCTGTCGAAGAAGCTCGTGGTTCTGATGTCGATATCTATTGCAGGATGAGGAGTACAAACGCTTTGAAGAGAGCTTGGATATGGATGATCCGGAAACTGAAGTTCATGAGGGAATCAAAGACTGGTCTCTGTTTAATTCTCATACATATAATCTTTGAGCATATATTCAATGAGCCTAAAACAACAATCACTTGTTTTGTTTTCCTTAGTTGTTTGAGATGCCATAACGCGATTGTAACTTTGAATTCGATGCGTTTCTATCAGGTGGACAAAGAGCAAGTACGCGTATTTGAACCAGCCGGCTCTTGGATCTGCAGATTCACTTAAGAGAAAGAGGTTTTCTACTTATGTACCAAACTGTTTCTCCTTCAAGCCTTGCATTCCTCTCTATGCAACTTCGCTCAATGTCTTTTAAACCATGAGCAAACCCTGCTAAGATCAATTGTCTTTTAAACCGTAAAATATGTGTGTTTGTGTCTGTGTACATATGTGTTAATGGATCTGGACTTTGGTGTGTGGTTGCTTTTTGTGAAAATGTTGAATAAAATTTCAATCTTTCTATAAAACATTAGTTTCTTTTTGTTCCATAGATGATTAGGTTGTTTATTGTCAGCCCGTCTCTAAGGGTAGGCAAAGGTGGCTTTTGCCATGAAGTTTGTTCAATTTTAGCAAAATTACATAAGAAAAATAGACCCATTTTTGGGCCTATTTTATTAAAAAAACGTCTTTTTAGTTAAAGAAAAAGCTTAAATTTGTTTTTTAGCTACGGGTCCCATATTAAGTTGAAACGGCACTGTTTATTGTACTGTGGTAGTGTTATAACATAAGTTAAAAACACACAAAATCATGGGGAAAATGTCAATATTTTCTCGGGAAAAAAGTTTATTTGAATGAGAAATGAATGTTTAGTGAAATAAAATCCTTGTGATTATATGTTACCTAATAAGTTTGGAACTTACTTTTTGGACAATTTTCCAAATCAAAGTTCATTTTTGAATGAGAAATGAATGTTCAAAGTTGGTTGCTTGAATAGTACAAATTGGAGAAAAAATCCTCTATATAAGGAAGGATGTGAAGGAGGGAAAACATGCCCATACTAAACCGGGCCAGGCTTGGGTTTGAGTTTGGATAATTGGGCTGGAGGCTTAATAGCTTATCTTTGTGTTTGAAATTTGTGGTTGGATTTAGTCAACACAAACAAACAAATCCCCTACCCTTTGGTTCAAATCAACAAATCATCAATTCTATAACTCTAATCCGAAAATGAACCAAAAAGTAGAGGAAGTACCAAATTTGCGAAACAGATTCTTGAATAAAGAGTCCAAACTTATGGATTTTGAAACCAATTATGAGCAATCCTAGCGATTTTTATGATAATGATGAAGTTAGGTGAGTCGGTAAATATCGAAATTCATGAGGTTGAAATATGATAAATGATTGTTTTTTATATGTGACTCATTTCCAACCACACGATTTAAGTTACAATCGACGGTTGAAGATGAGTCAGATATAAAAAATAATAATCATATATCCTCGTGTCCCAATCTAATGAACTTTGATATTTACCGACCCATCCATCGGGGTGCTCTTAATACTATTATATTCAAGCCACTCCAAATCTTGTAAATCATTATCACACTAGTTCCATCCATTATGTTCAAGCCATTCCAAATCTAGTAAATCCCAATCCCCATGTGTTGTCTTATGAGGTATGTAAGATTTTTTGTTTCTTTTCTTCCTGTGGTAACAAATTGAATAATACTAAACCAAAGTTTTAGCTTGTTTTGAGTCCAAACATCTTTTCTTTGCTAACCAATAAGGTTATTGCCCTCTTCTCGAACCAAAGACCAGAGCATGGTAATTAGTTTCTTCCATTTTGCGGGTATTGGACGATTGTGTCGTCTTCCATTTTGCGGGTATTGGATGATTGTGTCGTCTTCGATCTTTATTTACGAAAGAAAAACAAATATCAATGCTTCTAGTTAGTTTTGAACATGTTGATGATCTAGTTAGTGTTTGTTTGATTTGACTCTATTAGCTCGGTGAATTTTGTGCAAGGATCTGCCTAAAAGGAGTTGCTATGAACATCGAAGAGTCTCACACTCGGGGAACCTCACGGTTTTGGTCAGGCGGGTGTGCAGTCGTTATTGTATACTTACAGTCCGTAACCTCCCAAGTAGAATGTTTGCTGAGAAAACTAGTTTTCCCTATACACAAACCACCAAAGAGGAGTCAAAAGTAGTTTTAACAAAATCATCAAAAACATGAACTGAAACCAACAATGAGTATTACTTTACTTAGAAATGAAAACAAAACAGTGATTGCTATACCTGTGCGGCTGAGCCTTTGTCACCAACATCGATGAGCTTAGATCTACGATGACAAATTAGAAGTTCAAAAGATAATATAGAAATTTCACTTGACATATAATATTAATCGAAATGTTTTGATTGGTTAATTTAAATGTTGTGTCTCTTAAAATTCTCATTGAGTGACAAATACAATTTTTGCAGAGAGGGTCTCTTCAAGTAATATATTTATATATATCTCCTTTATATAAAAGGAGAAGAAGTCCGGCCTTCTAAGACATGCCACATATGCAAAATAATTTGAATTTCCTCAACCAATAGAATTGACATGTCAGCATGCATCACATAAAACCTCATTATTATACCCACGCTATTTATTTTTCCGTAATACACACAGAGTTTGCAAAATAATCAACCAATAAGAATGTATAATAGCGACATGTCATGTCATAATCACGGCATTATAATACGTTCCACATAATATATTTCAATATGGTCAACTATTCAGTCCAAGACTATTAATATTGGGTCTCATCTACATAGAGTCCAAATAAAGAATTTAGGTTACGTTATCCACCTCCCCCGCCTTTGCAATTGCATCCATTGCCGCTGTCACAAAATTACCTTCTTCCTGTCGTCGAAACTCCACCGCCGCGCCTCATGCTTCCGTTAGACCTTCTTCTTCATTCTCGATAGTTATATCTCCATTATTCACCTAGACATCCTAAAGTCACTCATGAATGTCATCTCTGTAGCCGTTTCCACATTTATTCCTCCGTACCCCACCGCCTTACAATTTTCTTCACTGTAACAGCCGCATAACCGATGAACGCCATTCACTGCCCTATTATTGCAGTCTATTTACTGCACCCCACTACTCTATCCTTCAATTCAAGCTAACTCATTCACCGATTCCTATATATGTGTAGATAGTATGTGCTCTTCTCATTCACCTCTTCTTCTCTATATATTTACTATTTTTCACTTACCAAACATGGCTCACTCATATATTGCTTTCTCCACATTTAAGTCTTGCCTATTCAGGGGATCGTGTTATCGCTAGGCTGCTCCGGTTTTGGGAAGTCCGAAACATTCAAAAAAAAGGAAGGGAGCTAATGGGCGTGGATATTTCCTCATCGACGAGAAGGTAAGCTAATGATCCAATCCTTTCACTACTCACTCATTTACGATATTCTGACATTTACATCCCCTACTTTTTCTTCCAGCAAGCTTCCATCCCTGTACAAGTGGTGCCAAAGTTTCAATCATTGTTGAATGATGGATCCGTGTATGCAATCACCGGTTTCGAGGTCACAAGAAGCAACATTCGCTTCAAGCTCACCGATTTCAAACCTCTCCATCCACTTCACCTCAACCACGTTTTTAGTGGTGCTTGAGGAGTCCTTTGCCATAATACCAAAAGAGCTATTCAGGTTTCCCGTGGAAGTGGTGGTGGACGACGGGAGCAACATCGGACTCGAACTAACAATTTTTGGGATCAAAAACTGACCAAGAAGGAAACACTCCACCGCCCTCTGTAGTCCACTCTGCCAAGGGGGAATCAATAATGGTCGTCAACTTCCACAAGGATAAGAAACCAAAACTCAACTAGCTCCTTATTACCACTGTTTTGTTTCATGCGATCAATTAGATTCAAGCTATTACGTTTCTTTTATGTTTTCACATATTTAGGATTATCTTTTTCCCTTTCTAAAACCCTATGCAACAATCATAGTAACACAATCATTCTCTCATTTAGTATGTAACATCCATAATTATTTTAGCGTTACAACCATGACAAAATTTCAAAACAATTAAATTCCAAATAGCACTTGATTATATACGTTAACATGTACATTCAATGTAAAACAAAGGTTAATGTACGCCACCTTTTCTTTGTAAAAATTAGTTACATGTCCAAATCTAACAAGCAAAGAATCATTTCAGATTTCCCCTATGACTGCAAAGTGGGAAAAGCACGGGGAAAAACAGATCATAGAGAGGGGAGTAGTACACATGGAAATGAAGACAACTCTAAAGGCAACAAATTATTACACCAAGAGGCAAAGAGCGATCAGATTTTAAAAAGCCTAAGTATCATCCATGATTCTATTCATGGTTGATGTTCTCTCACTAAAAAATCCAAACACTTTCAGGCCTTAATGATGCAAAGACCACACAACCATGGTTATCTGGAAACTCACAAACTCTCTCGCGTTCATATCACACCAGAATCAATAGAAAGACAAAGTAAGCACTCAATCATTATGATCCGTACACAGAAATGCAAACATGTTGTTCACAACTAATTTCCAATGGATATCCATACATCTCTGCTAGAGCTGGGCGCGTGCGATCAATTTAGTGTAGTAAATGAAGAAATTTAGTGTTCCTTCACATAGCTTTGATCACTTCAGATAATGTTTACTTCTAACCCCATCTAATCCACTTCTCCAAGAATAAAGAAATGTAATAATGCCTTCACATGAACAAAATCTATTAGACAAAGTTATTTTATCTTCTCTCTTTTTCTTTTATGTTGGGATGAAAATCATTATGTAGAAATATATGAATTTGTACATGTATTTGATATAAATCACAATATCACATCGACATATGCTATAGTGTAGAGGATGTTCATAAATTTTATGCCTATGTTAATGACTTAATGAATATGTTATTGATATCATTTTACCAACAAAAAACAAAATAAACAAAAGGAACTTAGACAAAGAATGATATAATTTCATTCAACAAAACTATATGACAAAAAAAAATAGATCGCGGTAGATAAATCTATGTATTTCATGTATTTTATCTCTACTACATTTACAAAAAGAAATCTTATGACATGCTAAGATTATGTTTTTATCAATTAAACATTTCAACAATTCAACAATAATTATTTTAATACAATCCGGGCGTAGCCCGGAGAAGCTCCTAGTCTTCTATATATGAAAGAAGAAGCATTTTGACCTGATGTGTCAATTTCTCATTTTTTCTCTCTTTTTTATTTAATTTATTACTCTGTTTTTACTTACTACTATACTCATATCCAAACACACTACAATAAAATAATCCTTATACCCAAACATATTTTTAAGTCAACCTTTCATTTTTTTTTCTTCCAGTTTTTCAACTTAATTTATTACTCTATTATTATCTACTACTGTACTCATATCCAAACACACTAACATAACATAATCCACATATCCAAACATAAGTTTAATTAATAATTCAATTATATTACAAAACACAAATCGATTAATTATATTTAAAAAGAAGAATTATGATTTAGTCTACATCGATTAAAATAATCATTAATTTATAAGAACATCATTTTTTTGTTTTTTGGGTGAATATTACAAGATCGAAAATTGGTGACAAGTTTTGATTATATATGCAATCTTTAACTTTTTTTAATATTTGAATCATATACCGTATCTTTGAAAAATATGTTATGTTGGTTTCAGCTATTTTACAGGTGGAATACATTTTATAAAATATAACAAAAATTTAAATATGTAAAACTGATATTAGTTTCAACTATTTTAAGGGTAAAATACACTTAATAAAATATCATCGGAAATTTAAATATCTAAAGTTGATCTTAGTTTCAACTATTTTACGCGTGAAATATATTTTATAAAATATAATCGTAAATTTAAATATGTAAAGTTGATCTTAAATTCTTTATAATAAATTTATACTAAAACTATATTAGTTTTTTTTCCGCGTATAATGCGGTTACTATTCTAGTATAGGATTATTACACATCTTTCATTTTCTACTCTTCTATTAAATTTAGATTGATATTAGAACATTTATTATTTAGTTTTAAGTTTGACCAATTAAATTCAATGGGAAGACTAGTTTTGGTCAAAATAAATTTATTTGACCAATTTATAACGTGAAACATAATAACTAAAAATAAGCTTATAAAAAAACTGAATCTCAGATATCGAAAATCCCAATACATTATTGTACTCCCTCCGTTCTCTTTTGATTGATGTTTTAGCAAAAACACACATATTAAAAAAAATTAAAAAATTACATTTCTAACCTTATTGTTAATTGAAGAAGAACTAAATAAAAAAACATAAATTATTATACTCCATAAATTGACGTAAGAAGAAGTCAAAAAGACTTGTGTGTAATGAGTTAATTGTGTTTACTTTTTCTTTGTATCATTTTCCCATATTGAAGATTCCCATTTACCTTAACCATGTCATTAACACATTTAGGCATTCACACACCTTATATAACGTAAATTTTGAAACAAAACTAATTTTTGGAGCCAAAATTTTCATTGTCTAAAATATTCAAATTTTGTTTAGTGCCAAAACATGAAGTTTCCTTTCCAGAAGATTGGCTATATATACCATATTGACTGTGTGTACTTATAAATGACCCATATAATAAATACGTGAGTGATGAACATTGACCGTGTTCACGTGAGTGATGAAGCATGGATGGAATAAAAGTTGACCGTACGTATTACGAAGCATGGATGGAATAAAAGTTTTCATTTTTGTAATTTAATTTATTATATTTAATTTATTTATGCTAAAAAAGAAAGGAAAAACAAATAAGGATATAATGGGAAAAAATGAGCTAATTATGCATAGAAATCTAGAAAATCAATCATTTAACAACAAATTTTTTTTCTAAAACGTCAATCAAAAGAGAACAGAGGGAGTATATTACATAACAAATTATAAAATGTTTATAAATTTCTCTTATTTCTCTCCATCAACACCAACAAACATATATATGATTATACATCATTAATCTTCATTAAGTGTCTTGTCGAGCCTATCTATGATCTCGCGATTAGTAGCAAAATTATTCTCTACATTCATACCTTCCCCTTGATGCACATCGAGAGGATTACCTTGACCCTCCCTACAAATATGAGAGATCGAGTTGACTGGAATATTTGCGACAAAATCATCACCGAGATTACATGTCGAAAAATGAATATTTCTCTGAGGAGTATCATAATCTTCCAACCAAACGTCTATATCCATCTCAGTGACGTCAAATTCAAAAGAAATGAGATCTTCAATTGGAACATCATCACTTTCCTCAAGATGACTACTTCTCTCTGTTGATGGAGTCTGACCTATCTGGTCCACATTGGTGTCTAAAGGGTTCATGGTATATCCTGGAAGAAAAAAACTTTCTCCCATAATCCATTCATCATTTTGAGGAACATTAGAGTTTGTGTTAGAAATAGGGTCTATATCTAGTGGGTTCCTATCGGTTTCAAAAGCTGAGGACATTGGTTTAGGATCTGAGTTAGGAAAACGAATCATCTTAGTTTCCATAGGGAATGTATATGGGTTAGATGCATCAACACTTGATGATGGTAAACCAGAAGAGCTAGGAAATTTATCACTATCAAAGCTATTTGAAAGGAGACCACTTTGGTTAACATTATTGGTAGGAAGAATATTGTAAGGTAGATTGTTACTTGTGGTCGAAGGAGTTTGTATGGATGACTTGTTTGATATGTTACCAAAAGGTGCGGGAGTACTCACATCCAGTTGCCCGCCTAGATGAAGATTTGGTGTGTTCTCCTTTCTTTCCGAAGATCTTTTAAAAATGACTGCATGAATTAAAAAAATATTAATAAAAAGATATTATAAACTAATAAATTTGTGAAATATATATAGAGTGAAATAACACTTGCATTTGGCGTTTGATGATGAAGATGATGATGAGGATGCATTTTTCTTTTCAAGGGAATACCACAAAGAGTTGCTTTTAATGAGATTTTTCGTTAAGTTTGATGCTTTGAAAGGGTATTCGTAGTCTGGGATATTTGAATGTTTGCTCTGTTGAAATCAACTCATTCTTTGACAATGTTTCATTCATTCGCTCAATCTTAGCTTTGTATTTCTGAAAAAGATTAAGAAATGAAAAAATAATATAACCAATAAAGTCATTAAAATAATACACGCGAAAGAAAAATATATTTGAACCTGAAAGTGGCTAGCAACTTGACGATAAGTTAACTTTGGGTCATTCATAATCTTCAATATAGATTTAGGGCGAGAACCTGTGCGAAATGAGTTTAAGAAGTTAATGATAGGAAAATAAATGTGAATGGTTAAAGCGAAGTAGAAATCTTACTTTTTTCTCCCAAGGTGGACAAAGCAGCTAGGAATTTCATGTGACGTTCATGATTCCATACCTTACAGGGTCTTCCAACATTAATCTCCACTTTCTTCCCTTCTCTTCCCTTATTCTCAATCTGAATGGGACACATCGGTTTGGTTTTCCATTCAACATTTTCTACACCTTTTCTGTTTTGGTACATTTTACAAGTTGTGAATGCTTTCATGCATTTTCGTCTTCCAAGCAAAGATGTTTGACCTGTTCCCTGTCTCTTAAGATTTTTGCAGAAAGCTTCGATATGGTTTACATCTATCGTAACACTCTTTTGTTTTTCAGCTATGTTGATTTTCTCAAACACTTGGCTCTTCTTGGGTAACACATGTTGCCACATGTTTTGTATGTCATCCTCCAAGATCGGTTTCTTTAAACAAAATTGTGTTGTCTTTGTTAAAAGATCTGATGCTTTTTCTGTCATTATCTCTCGGGTGATCACTTGTACACATAGAAAACACACAACAATAAAGATGTAAATTTTGTAAAGAAGAAAATGGTGGAAAAGAGTAAAAAGAAAAAGGATATATTATCATTGACTTACGTATGAGAGGAATGTCTTTTTGAAGCAGAGTGGTAAGGAATGAATGTGAGTCTATATGAGGCAATTCAATATTGGCTATGACAAGTCCGATGTCTTTTTGTTTTTCAATCATTGATACAGCCTCACTCGCTACTTTTACGCTCATCACTACAACATAATTTTATTTATGTATTAGATGTTTTAAAAAAATACATTATTTTGTTTTCATTTATTTATGGAAACTTAAAAACATTGAAATAAAGTAATTAGCACGTGTATTGGTTATATTTCATGATACAAATATATATATATATAAACAAATACTTATATATTAATGCATGAAATTATTATTTTCGAGTAGTTTCAGATATCTAGATCTTATCCGACAAAAGATACCGTATCGTACGAGAATATGTTTTTTGTCCGAATAGCAATGAATATCTAGGCTACTCCATTTTCCCACAAAAACCTTGTGAAGAAGATTTTCGATAAAATATTATTCTTTAATAAAAACTCTGAGATCTAAGACCAATAATGATTATTTTTAAATATAAAATTACAAATTTTTAAATTTTTATGCAGTTCTAATTTTTTTTTCTCATTAGTTGGAAGATCTTGATCTATATAAAGCAAAATCCAAAAGATCTAAGGATTTTAGATCTGAATTTTTAGGGAAATTTTTAGCGAATGGTGTTGAATATAACAACTGGAACAATTTAGCATAAAATAAAATCATTGCTATGTAAATATAAAAAGATCGACACTAATTTAATTGGTAAACAAGTCCAAAGATAGTCATTTTTTACCTTTGTATGAAAACTTTTCAAGCATTGAAGTAAATGACGCATTTGATGTATTGTCATCATCAATAAGCAGAATCGAAGTATCAGCAACACGTTCATGATTTATGTTTTTAACCAAATTCACAGCCAAACCTTTAGCCATTTTTTGAGAAAGTTGGAGATATTGACCAAATTGAGCAAAAAATGAATTGTTGTATAAGCATATATAGAAGGAAGAATAAAGAAATTGTGGGCCCACTTTGGCTATATATTGCAAATAAAAACCAAAAAAAGAATAAGATTTTATTTTTGGCCTAATATATTTTAAATTTTTGATTTAACCGAATACTATATTTTGTAATATAAAATTTCTATAATTTAAAGTTTAAAATAAAATTTGTTGGTTCTATATAATTAAAAACTTATCAAGAGATCTAAAATGCCTCTTTTCAAAAATACTTTTCAAAAATGCCACATGTTAAAAAAAACTTATTTTTAAAAGTAATTTAGTTCTAATTTATACCAATTATTATTACTCTAAAAATATCTCATAATTATGTTACTAAAAAAATACTAATATGTTTTAATATTCTATTACCATAACTTAATATATTCAACTTTGTTTTAGTTTTGGTAAGGAACTTGTGAGTGGTCAAATGTAAATCTTTAATTAACTTTCCTACTTCTTCAGATTTGAAACAATTTAAATGTTTTAATTAACTAAACGAAAATATGTAGGAAACAAATTAGTCAAGAAAAACTAAATAAATACACAACCGAGCCAACAAAACAAGAGAAGCCAAACAAATTCACGTATCCATAACAATGAGTTAATGATCATTTCTCTTGTTTTATAGGATCATGGAAATGGTCAGAATCTCAACAAGGGCGTGTGTGATGGCTCATCCAAGTTACAAGGAGAAACACGATTCATCAAGGATCAGAAGCTTTGAGTTTCATCCCATCAGCTCTTATGGAGAAACGTTGGCATTGCGATTAGCTCTCAAGAAGGCATCTTCAAAAGAGATCAGAGAGCTTCACGTCTTTTCAGACTGGAAAGTCCTTACCAACACCCATAATTCGGGTTTGGAGCAGGAAGAGATTGCGGGAATTTGTTTGACATTAGAAACCTTGCACCACTCTTCTCTTCTTTACCAACACCCATAATTCGGTTTCATTTGTCGCGGTAAACATTGAAGCTGATACCTTAGCTAAGGCATCGATCGTTATGTAACCTTAGTCCCGTTGTGGACATGAATGATTGAGTAATGACAAACATGCATTGACAAAAAAAAAGGAGAAATTTGTAGGTTTAATGATATACTCTTATATGACTTTTAGATTCTTTTTTTAGTTCTTTCGATCTGAAATTTTTTACACAGCTTTTTCGACCGTTTGAATCTATTTCGATTTGTGCCTCACATATGACATCAACAATAAATGTCATCTTTTGCAGCGAAAGTAACTTCGTTTTATATTTTTTATACAATTTTAGGTTAATATATTTTGAATACATAACTATTTAAAGGGTGCTAACGGATGTTTATTTTTATGAATAAAATGATGTGGAATGAAGCATTCATGATTTTTTAACCATTTATGATAAATAGAACGCAATGAAAATTCCACTTATCACACACAAAATAATGAAAGCAATATAGTATTGTGTATATTCAACTTACATTATTATACTTCTACCAAACAGATGTAAATTTTGCATATTCCTATACTTCGTAGGTCTAATTCGTAGTGAAAGCAAAAGAAGAAAAAAAACCCCTTAAAATTATGATCTTGCACAATTGGATGAATGGAACATACCAATGACTTTTGAACAGTTGGATAAAACAGAACATACCAACGTTGAGGTGAGAAAATCCATCACCGTCTTTTAATACATACGAATAGAATAGAATAATAACACTCAGACACATTTTTCTAACAAATGTTTAAACTTTAGGACACTTTAAGATATAGACACACTTATTCTTTGGTTTTTTATCTATCTACCCTTTATTTTATGTAACCATTATTTTTTTAACAATCGATAAATCTCTCTCCTCTCAACATCAACTCTCACGTCTCTTTCTTTTTTTCACCTTTCTCTCTTCTCTGAACATCAACTCTCACAGTTTCTTCTTTTCACCTTTCTCTCTCATTTCTCCTCTTTCACCTTATTCATCCTACACCATTCTTTTCACTCACACCAAAATTGTTTTTTGAAACAGAGAATGACGGATCGTGTGGTTGGATCCCAAATGTTTTAGGAAGAACTAAGAGAACATGTCACGGAGGACAACTCGTGGGAAGAGAAGATGTGAATTGGAAATATTTGTCCACGAAAGTACATCCAGCAAGTCAATGAAAACTCGCGTTAGTTTAAAAAAACAGAAAGAATCGAAATGTTTAAATGGTATTTGGCGGATAACCTTGTGTGGACACAACATATGTAGCTAAAACTCAGTTTTTGTTCCCATAACTTTTGAATATTGGCAAACTAACAGAAATCCAAAAGCAATTGAAAGAGAAGCAGTGCAATTTTAAGAGAAGTTGTTTTCTTTTTAAATGAAAATGTGATTTGATTGTATTTGGTGGATAATTTTGTGTGGACGAAACACTTGCGTTTTTGGTTGCTCACAACTGTACAAACTATCTCAGCCCTTCGTCCAATCTTACCCCTTGTAAATGTCACGAAATCAATCTCAGCCATTCGATACTTTAAAGGTATCTCAGCCCTTGTAAAAAATTTCAGTCTCAGCCCTTCATTCGAAATAAAAGCAAGTGATCTAATGGTCATGATCTAAAGAAAAAGACAGTTGTAAAAAGCAACTCTTGTACTATTTTGAGTCAAACAATCTCATCCATTCGTTTTAAAACATTATCCAATAGTGAAGATTTAAAGTAAAAAATTATATATGGGTTTGAGGGTATTTTGGTCTTTATTTTTGAAAAAGAATGAAAGTTTGCAAAAAAATGTGTCTAATATGATAATTGTCTGTAGTTGTAAATTTTTTCCCAAAAAAATGTGTCTATGTGTAAGTAACCCTGAATAGAATAGTCAAACAAGATTCCGACTTAAATACATATATACATTAGAACCTATATTTTTATTAAAAAAATATTTTATAGTATTATATATACATTTAATATAAATTTTTTGAACATGAGCTACTAAATAGTTTAACTTACTAATAGTTTGAGAAGATTCTTTATATGCTAGTCCACCCTCAATTCTATCATCTACAATCTATTTATATGGAGAGCTAACTGAGATCAACATACCAACTCCACTAAAATCAACTTTACACTTTTGTGATGAGTGAGATCTATTTCAAAACTACACTTTTCTTTTATGCATTTCAAATTCCAATTGATTTAAGTAAAGCATATATATATTCCAAATTTTGGTTTTGAATCTAAATCTAATGTGCAACCTATTGAAAAAATCAATCAGTACAATTAATTAAGGCCTAGCTTTCTGTTTAAATAGTGCTTCAGTGATTAAAAAACACACAAGAAAATAGATAGCAAACTAATCCATAAAACAACACCGATATTAGCCGGACCACATCCTCCTTTTGGCATAAGATGAGATCATCACTTCATGCGGCACCACCTTTGGACCACCCAATTTAATATCACTTATCCAATAGATTTGATTTCATCATGATAAGATCCCAAAATATCAAACTAAAAGTAAGAGGAAGGAGATAGCAATATTGTACCAAATTTAGAAACCTAGAAAATGCTTGACTATAACATCTTAAATTCTACATATTAAGTTGTATTTACAGATTTTTACATTCAATAGTATTCTAATCCTCGTTATAAGTTTTGATTCACTTTTTAAAAAAAAGTTCACCAAAGATTTTTGATCCCAACTCCATACAATTTCTATTTCTTGTAAATCCTAATCCCCATGTTGTATTTAATATAAGAATACCACATACTCAGTTTTGTTGTAAAAAAACGTTTAGGAGAATTGAATTGTTGCACATCGAATATAACTAAGCAAATAATCGACCAAATGAATTTTGCAAAAGTTAGAAATGTGGGTAGAATCAAGCTTTTACGAGTATTCGATAACCCAATCAGTGAGCCTATGATGGAGCAAGATCAGTTGGTGACTTGACAAAGTGTAGCTCTGCAGACAATTTTCTAGTGAGGTACAAGAAGGGTTCATCGAAACTGTAGTTGTTTCTCTTGGCAGATACCTCGTAATACTGAAGATTTTCTGTAGTGAGCTTCGGCCCGCCTTGACCGACAATTTACACTTCTCCAAATCAGCTTTATTCCCAAAAATAACAACCGGGATTCATCACACAATTTCTTAATCATATTGTACCAGGTATGTGCTACATTTCGTGGCATCGAAAAATATGATCGCACAATCTGCATGGTAGCTGAAAGAGAAGAAAAAAAACAAACACAGTTTAGCATCAACCGTTATCATAAAGCTTTAGATTGACTCCATTCATATTAAACTAACATTAAGCCATATTAGGAGAATACTTGGGTCTATTTACTAGTCTTTATCGCTCATACCAATATCTTGAGAATATTCAAAACAATCAAAGGATATTTCGCCATATTGTGTAGAGAATGGTTAATGATGAATCTTCAGACCATTAGGAACTGCAACACACAATATCACATCATCAGAATGATAATTAAGAGACATGAAGAATAGAAATTGTGAGCAATCCTTAATGTATACTTATCGTCCTTAGATATCTCAGTAGAATGTTTGCTGAGAAAACTAGTTTTCCCTACACAAATCACCAAAGAGCACTCAAATTTACTTTTAACAAAATAATTAAAAACTTGTATCCTACCACATTAAATGAAACCAACAAGTGACTATTATTTTCTTGTACAAATGAAAAGAAAACAATGATTGGTAGATCGAAAACAACGCGGCCAATGTACATGTGCCTCTGTCACCAACATCAATGAGCTGGAATCTACGATGACCAACAATTTGCAACCCCATAAAACGTCCACGGTTTCGAATCTCTGAAACTTTCTCGACCTCTTGTGTCTAATGCAAGTTTGCAATGTTCTGAATCTCTTCAAACTCAAAGTCACAACTATTGTACAAAGAATTTTGATTGAATATTAAAATTACATTCATTCAAAAAGAAAAATAAAAACAACACATAATCAAAGACGTTAACGGATCTGAGATCGCGGAAACCCTATATACACCCTAGATCAAGAAATGTAATCTAATTATTAAAAATAATAATAACAGAAACGTTCTAATCGATCTAGAAGAAGAAGCGAAGAGAACTTCTACCGGATTTGCGAGAGCAGACCGATGTATGCCAAGAACAGTGGCGGGACAATGATCTATTTGGGAGAAAATGTGGGTTATAAAAAAAGTGAAATTGGTAGGGTATTTTCGTTTAGGGTTTTGACGCTATATTCTTTTTTGATAACCCTTAGATTCTTTTTTTTTTGTTCCATCTGCAATTTTTACGCCCGTTGGAATCTCTTTCAGATACTGTTGTTAATAATGTAATTATTACACATCTTTCATTTTTTACTCTTCTATTAAAGTTAAATCAATGTTAGAGCATTTATTATTTAGTTTTAAGTTTTGACCAACTGAATTCAGTGGGAAGACTAGTTTGGGTCAAAATAAATTTATTTGAACAATTTTAAATGTGAAACTTAATAACTCAAAATAAGCTTATTAAAAAAAAAACTGAATCTCAAAATATCGAAAATCCCAATACATTATTGTACTATATTACAAAGCAAATTATAAAAAGTTTATAAGTTTCTCTTATTTTGGTTCTTAACCTCTCCTCCACCACAAATAAAACATATATATATATATATATATATATATATATATATATATGATTATACATCATTAATCTTCATTAAGTGTCTTGTCCATCCAATCAATGATCTTGCGATTAGTAGCAAAATTATTCTCCACATTCATACCTTTCCCTTGATGCAAGTCGAGAGGATTACCGTGACCTTCCATAGAAATATGAGAGATCGAGTTGACTGGAGTATTTGAGACAAAGTCATCACCGAGATTACATGTCGAAAAATGATTATTTTTCTGAGGAGTATCATAATCTTCCAACAAAACGTCAATATTCATCTCATTGACATCAATGTCAAAAGCAATGAGATCTTCAATTGGAACATCATTACCTTCCTCAGGATGACTACTTCCCTCTGTTGATGGAATCTGACCTATCTGGTCCATATTGGTGTCTGGAAGAAAAAAACTTTCTTCCATAATCCATTCATCATCTTGAGGAACATTAGAGTTTAGGTTAAAAATATGGTCTTTATCTAGTGGGTTCCTATCGGTTTCAAAAGCTGAGGACATCGGTTTAGGATTTGAGTTAGGAAAATGACACATTGTAGTTTCCATAGGGAATGTATATGTGTTAGATCCATCAACACTTGATGATGGTAAACCAGAAAAGCTAGGACGTTTATCACCATCAAAGCTATTTAAAAAGAGACCACTTTGGTTAACATCATTGGTAGAAAGAATATAGTAAGGTAGATTGTTACTTGTGGTTGAAGGAGCTTGTATGGTTGAGTTGCTTAATCTGATACCAAAAGGTGCAGGAGTACTAAGGTCCAGTTGCCCGCCTAGATGAAGATTTGGTGTGTTCTCCTTTCTTTCCGAAGATTTTTTAAAAATGGCTGCATAAATAAAATAATATTAATAAAAAGATAATATAAACTAATAAATTTGTGAAATATAAATATATATATAGTAAAAAAATACTTGCATTTGGCGATTGATGATGAGGATGCATTTTTCTTTTCAAGGGAATACCACAAAGAGTTACTTTCAGTGAGATTTTTTGTTAAGTTTGATGCTTTGAAAGGATATTCGTAGTCTGTGGGATATTTGAATGTTTGCTCTGTTGAAATCAACTCATTCTTTGACAATGTTTCATTCATTCGCTCAATCTTAGCTTTGTATTTCTGAAAAAATAAGAAATGAAAATATAATATAACCAATAAGGTCATTAAAATAATACACGCGAAATAAAAATATATTTGAACCTGAAAGTGGCTAGCAACTTGACGATAAGTTAACTTTGGGTCATTCATAATCTTCAATATAGATTTAGGGCGAGAACCTGTGCGAAATGAGTTTAAGAAGTTAATGATAGGAAAATAAATGTGAATGGTTAAAGCGAAGTAGAAATCTTACTTTTTTCTCCCAAGGTGGACAAAGCAGCTAGGAATTTCATGTGACGTTCATGATTCCATACCTTACAGGGTCTTCCAACATTAATCTCCACTTTCTTCCCTTCTCTTCCCTTATTCTCAATCTGAATGGGACACATCGGTTTGGTTTTCCATTCAACATTTTCTACACCTTTTCTGTTTTGGTACATTTTACAAGTTGTGAATGCTTTCATGCATTTTCGTCTTCCAAGCAAAGATGTTTGACCTGTTCCCTGTCTCTTAAGATTTTTGCGGAAAGCATCGATATGGTTTACATCTATCGTAACACTCTTTTGTTTTTCAGCTATGTTGATTTTCTCAAACACTTGGCTCTTCTTGGGTAACACATGTTGCCACATGTTTTGTATGTCATCCTCCAAGATCGGTTTCTTTAAACAAAATTGTGTTGTCTTTGTTAAAAGATCTGATGCTTTTTCTGTCATTATCTCTCGGGTGATCACTTGTACACATAGAAAACACATAACAATAAAGAAGAAAATTTTGTAAAGAAGAAAATGGTGGAAAAGAGTAAAAAGAAAAAGGATATATTATCATTGACTTACGTATGAGAGGAATGTCTTTTTGAAGCAGAGTGGTAAGGAATGAATGTGAGTCTATATGAGGCAATTCAATATTGGCTATGACAAGTCCGATGTCTTTTTGTTTTTCAATCATTGATACAGCCTCACTCGCTACTTTTACGCTCATCACTACAACATAATTTTATTTATGTATTAGATGTTTTAAAAAAATACATTATTTTGTTTTCATTTATTTATGGAAACTTAAAAACATTGAAATAAAGTAATTAGCACGTGTATTGGTTATATTTCATGATACAAATATATATATATATATAAACAAATACTTATATATTAATGCATGAAATTATTATTTTCGAGTAGTTTCAGATATCTAGATCTTATCCGACAAAAGATACCGTATCGTACGAGAATATGTTTTTTGTCCGAATAGCAATGAATATCTAGGCTACTCCATTTTCCCACAAAAACCTTGTGAAGAAGATTTTCGATAAAATATTATTCTTTAATAAAAACTCTGAGATCTAAGACCAATAATGATTATTTTTAAATATAAAATTACAAATTTTTAAATTTTTATGCAGTTCTAATTTTTTTTTCTCATTAGTTGGAAGATCTTGATCTATATAAAGCAAAATCCAAAAGATCTAAGGATTTTAGATCTGAATTTTTAGGGAAATTTTTAGCGAATGGTGTTGAATATAACAACTGGAACAATTTAGCATAAAATAAAATCATTGCTATGTAAATATAAAAAGATCGACACTAATTTAATTGGTAAACAAGTCCAAAGATAGTCATTTTTTACCTTTGTATGAAAACTTTTCAAGCATTGAAGTAAATGACGCATTTGATGTATTGTCATCATCAATAAGCAGAATCGAAGTATCAGCAACACGTTCATGATTTATGTTTTTAACCAAATTCACAGCCAAACCTTTAGCCATTTTTTGAGAAAGTTGGAGATATTGACCAAATTGAGCAAAAAATGAATTGTTGTATAAGCATATATAGAAGGAAGAATAAAGAAATTGTGGGCCCACTTTGGCTATATATTGCAAATAAAAACCAAAAAAAGAATAAGATTTTATTTTTGGCCTAATATATTTTAAATTTTTGATTTAACCGAATACTATATTTTGTAATATAAAATTTCTATAATTTAAAGTTTAAAATAAAATTTGTTGGTTCTATATAATTAAAAACTTATCAAGAGATCTAAAATGCCTCTTTTCAAAAATACTTTTCAAAAATGCCACATGTTAAAAAAAACTTATTTTTAAAAGTAATTTAGTTCTAATTTATACCAATTATTATTACTCTAAAAATATCTCATAATTATGTTACTAAAAAAATACTAATATGTTTTAATATTCTATTACCATAACTTAATATATTCAACTTTGTTTTAGTTTTGGTAAGGAACTTGTGAGTGGTCAAATGTAAATCTTTAATTAACTTTCCTACTTCTTCAGATTTGAAACAATTTAAATGTTTTAATTAACTAAACGAAAATATGTAGGAAACAAATTAGTCAAGAAAAACTAAATAAATACACAACCGAGCCAACAAAACAAGAGAAGCCAAACAAATTCACGTATCCATAACAATGAGTTAATGATCATTTCTCTTGTTTTATAGGATCATGGAAATGGTCAGAATCTCAACAAGGGCGTGTGTGATGGCTCATCCAAGTTACAAGGAGAAACACGATTCATCAAGGATCAGAAGCTTTGAGTTTCATCCCATCAGCTCTTATGGAGAAACGTTGGCATTGCGATTAGCTCTCAAGAAGGCATCTTCAAAAGAGATCAGAGAGCTTCACGTCTTTTCAGACTGGAAAGTCCTTACCAACACCCATAATTCGGGTTTGGAGCTGGAAGAGATTGCGGGAATTTGTTTGAAACCACTCTTCTCTTCTTTATCTTTTTTATTTTATTTTTCACGTACGGTAAACATCGAAGCTGATACCTTAGCTAAGGCATCGTTATGTAACCTTAGTCCCGTTGTGGACATGAATGATTGAGTAATGACAAACATGCATTGACAAAAAAAAAGGAAAAATTGGTAGGTTTTAGTTTGACCAAAAAAAAGAGAGAGAGAAATTGGTAGGTTTTAATGATATACTCTTATATGACTTTTAGATCCTTTTTTTAGTTCTTTCGATCTGAAATTTTTTACACAGCTTTTTCGACCGTTTGAATCTATTTCGATTTGTACCTCACATATGACATCAACAATAAATGTCATCTTTTGTAGCGAAAGTAATTTCGTTTTATATTTTTTTATACAATTTTGGGTTAATATATGTTAAATACATAACTATTTAAAGGGTGCAAATGGATGTTTATTTTTATGAATAAAATGATGTGGAATGAAGCATTCATGATTTTTGTTTACCATTTATGATCAATGGAATGCAATGAAAATTTCACATATCACACACAAAATAATGAAAGCAATATAGTATTGTGTAAATTCCACTTACATTATCATACTTCTACCAAATAGATGTAAATTTTGCATATTCCTATACTTCATAGGTCTAATTCGTAGTGAAAGCAAAAGAAGAAAAAAAACCCTTAAAATTATGACCTTGCACAATTGGGTGAATGGAACATACCAATGACTTTTGAACAGTTGGATAAAACAGAACATACCAACGTTGAGGTGAGAAAATCCATCACCGTCTTTTAATACATACGAATAGGATAGTCAAACAAGATTCGGACTTAAATACATATATATATATTAGAACCTATATTTTTATTAAAAAAATATTTTATAGTATTATATATAGATTTAATATAAAATTTTTGAACATGAGCTACTAAATAAGTTAACTTACTAATAGTTTGAGAAGATTCTTTATATGCTAGTCCACCCTCAATTCTATCATCTACAATCTGTTTATATGGATAGCTAACTGAGATCAACATACCAACTCAACAAAAATCAACTTAACACTTTTGTGATGAGTGAGATCTATTTCAAAACTACACTTTTCTTTTATGCATTTCAAATTCCAATTGATTTAAGTAAAGCATATATATTCCAAATTTTGGTTTTGAATCTAAATCTAATGTGCAAGGCACCTATTGAAAAAATTAATCAGTACAATTAATTAAGGCCTAGCTTTCTGTTTAAATATTGCTTCAATGATTAAAACACACACAAGAAAATAGACTGCAAACTAATCCACAAAACAACACCGATATTAGCCGGACCACATCCTCCTTTTGGCATAAGAGGAGACCATCACTTCATGCGGCACCACCTTTGGACCACCCAATTTGATATCGCATATCCAATGGATTAGAGTTGGTTAGTTTATTTACTGGAACATTACAATGTTCTTAATTTGTAAAGTTTAATCCTTTCCTCCATTTGTTAGTTTCTTGATTTATCCGTTTGTCATTCTTTCTCTGGAATTTCGATCATATGGACTTTGTCAGTGTAGAATATGTAGTCGTTAAACACTTTAAAGCTGAACTAGAACGACACTAGAATCTTGAACTGACAAAAAAAGTGGGAATTGATTAAAGAATAGCAGGATAATCAGCATATGTCAGATTCGTTCGATTTGTCTCAAACCATGTTTACAAGGGATATGTTGGCATTCCTTTGTTTCGAACATAATATATAGGCTCTGTCCGTTAGTACATTCAGATTAAGTATCTAGATTCTGCATATAAACGATTTGTTGATTCCATCGCAGCCAAAACAACTAGGCAATCATCTTCCACATGCTTTTGTTTCTCTGCATTCCTTTTTGGTCCTTGATTGGCTTCTCCTTTAAAATTTGTCCTCATTATGTGCAGAATTTTGTTTCTTTGAGTTTGTAGATCGTTCCTTGTAAAAAAGTTAGAAGGTAATATTGTTTAGTGCTTCCTTGTAATGAAGAAGGTTTATATTAGCTCTAATTGTTGATTGTGATTCCAACTCTATTGCTGATTTTCTTGAGAAGTAGACATGAATAGAGCATATGATATAGCGTAGAACGAGTCTTTAAATGGTGTGTATTTTTTTAGCATGTCTGTGGACAAAATTAAAGGAGTGGATGGTAATAACCGTGTGGTTGTGATACTTGATGGAAAGTATTTGTCACATTCCGAGAAGGTTAGTGTTTCATCATCTATACTGCATATTAATACTCACAAGTGTGTTTTGAATCATTTGGGATCATTTTGCTGCAGAGGACGGAGAATCTGGTCTAAAGGCTTAACCTCCAGGGAAGTACAAGCGAATGATATGAATGTACGAAGACTTCACATATCCGTGTTGTTTGTTTAGCTGTACTCTATGCAACTCCAGCCTTATATTCTTCTCTATAATAACATTGTAACCAAATTCGGATTCATGCTGAAATTTAAATATTGACTAAAACCAAGTATTTAAATTTAAAATCTGTTAACTATAAACCTATAATAACGAGGCTACTAGTAGGGAAATAGGGAGAATAACGAATTCAGAAGACAAGGCCATCAACCCACCTTTCTTCTAGTCATAAACTTGGTCAAAATCGACCTCAATGTCATTGTCGTTGTCAACATATGCTAAGCTGAAGTCATCATCTGAATCGCCAAAATGACAATCATCAATTGAATCATCGGGGCGTCTCAAAACTTTGATCCTTTTGAAACAACGCTTCTCGAGATCCCCGACCAGTATAACGTTTAAACACTGGCGTAAATCAAGGTGTTCCAGGTGAGAACAACCACCAAGTATAGCCTTTACCCCGATGTTAGTTAGTCCGTTTCCAAAAACCTGGAGGTGGCGCAGTTCGGGCATGCTTTTGGCGATTTCTATGGCATCATGATTTTGAGCGAAAACATAAATGAGCTCACCCCTTGCAAAGAATACCTTCAATGTCTTTAGCTTTGGGCAAGAATTGCCTATAGCTTTCCAATTCAGTCGTCTACTAAAGCGTGAGACCTTGAGCTCTTCAAACAATGGAAGTTTTGCGAGTGCGTTCACGAGTCCCTCATTTGTTACTCGATAGTGCATATCAAGTCCAAGGCTTCTCAGATTACTTGATCTGCAAATGATTAATTGCATGTAGAGTTAAATCATAAACTAAGATAAACAACAATATTAAGAATTACATACTACTAGTCAACTCATAAGCATGAAACAATCTTAGAATCATTGTCCCTTTCGATTTTAAATTGAACGAGCAAAGCCTAACTAAATCATAAGATGAAACTTTAATGGTCTTCGTCTGCTAATAACGTACAACATTTTTCCATTGACCATGACAAAGGATTATTTTGGTAAATAAGCAACACTCAACAAACAAACAAACAAACAAACAAAAAGCCCTAGAGTGATCCAGTGAAATCAAACACATTCATACATTCAAATCTTTCATTGTAGTTCTAAGCAATAACTGAAATCAAATAAACCTGTCAGCGATGTAGTCGAGGAGATCATCAGAGCAGAAGTTGCCAATGTTGATTTCGACCAAACTGCCCTGGCTGCGATCAACGACGTGACGACATATACGATCCAAGTCGTAAACTTCACTATACATTTCAATATCGATTTTCCTCCAAACCAAGGGATCCTTAGAGACGCGGTACCACGATTTGCACACTGTCTGAGCGTTTTCCAATATCTCAATCACGCTAAGCCGGTCGAAAATCGATGCCGTCAATTCTGGCAGAAGCTCTGCCCAATTACATTTTTTCTTCATCTTTTTGCATCAACGAATGCTAAGAGGCAGGTAATTAAAATGAGAAAATGTGAAATATGATTATCACAATTGAATACGTTTCGGACCTTTCAAGTTGTATATAGTTAAGAAAACCAAACAGATACCAATTCGGAGAAATTTGAAAACCCTAGTTTTTCCTTTTTACTATGTCACTGCACCAATGAAAATGTAACACGTCGTAAATTCATATTAATTTTATAAAAGCTAGTTGATGACCCAAAAAATTTAATTAGGTGATTCCTCGTGATATATGCGGAGAGAAAATATTTTTTAATATTATTTAATCCAGAGTAAAAAAATATATTATGTAATCTTTTATAATTGGGAGAATTACAAAACTGCCACATTTGAAATATCACTATGCAAAAATGCCACGCTAAAAACACGTTTCACAATAATGCCACAAATTTCGTCCTCTCGGACGAAATTACCCCTGACAAACACACGGGGTTAAACAAAAACAAATCATTTTAGAACCCTAGAAAGTTTTCCTCACTCGTCGCTCCCCTCTACCTCTCGACGATATCAAATTGGCATAATCATGATCCGACTTCGAAATCGCGATTCTTTGTAAATTTAGTCTTCTATTCTCTTTATGGACCTTGATTCGTCTCTTCTCAAGGTTTTGTTTCATCTTTTTTGTCCAAATTTTCAATTTCGGATTCCAGATCTATTGTTGGCGATTTCAAGCTCACTGAATCTAGGAGGAAAGAGAGAGAGAGATGTGATGCGAGTTTTCGATTCCGCCTTTTAAACTTCCGTCGTTGGGATGTCTAAACTGAAGATGAAGCTCCTTCATCATCGTAAGAGCTCATATTTTTATAAGTTTAGATTTAATTTATTATTGGGTTTAATTCTTCTTCAGAAAAATGTATGAATAATCTTGAATGCTCCTTCATCAATGGAGTTTCTCCGACTCCGTCGGAAGGTTTGTATAAGCTCGTATCTGGATTTGTATAGATTAAGTTGTACGTAGAGAGGTAATAGTTCTTCAGATTTTATTGGAGAAGGGAACCTGAATTGAGTTGATTTTGATCATTTTCTGCTTTAAAAGTAAGTTAAGTCATTGTTGTATTAATTAAACAGTATGTTGCTATGGGTAGTTTGGGATCCAAGCTCGTGGCTTTTAGTTTGATGTGATTAGAGCAGTTCTCTCTCTCATCTTGTTGTTTTGATAGTAGTAACTGAAAGAAGATCACAGACGTTTGAAGTAATCACAACTTTGATGTTTTTGTGTGTGTGCAGGAGATATGAGAACTATAAACACGGAATTATGGCGTTTGGGCTGGGCCACTGATTTTTTGCCTCCAACAGTAAGTCTTGTTGTTTACTTCCTTTAAGGTCACAATGAGCAAGTATGTTGTTCGAGAAAGTTCGACACGGCTGATCAAGAATTGATTATGCGATTGAAACCATGATGATCCCGAGACAGATGAGGTTTATACTCAGATGACTCTTCACCCAGTAAACGTAATATGTTAGTTTTCACTGAATGTTACTCGTTTAAGGTGTATTTGAGGAGTAGGGGCTAATTGTTCTTGGCATTTTGTTGAACAGTATGACATAGATGCATTGCGTACCTGAGTGCCGTCTCAGCTTAATATGGGGCCCATGGCTAAAAAAAAAATTTAGGCTTTTTCATTAACTAAAAAAACGTTTTTTTCAAAAAATTGGCCCAAATTTCTCTTACTAAAATTTGTTTTTCTGAAAAATTGGCCTATTTTTCCTATTTAATTTTGCTAAAATTGAACAAAGCCCATGGCAAAAGCCACCTTTGCCTACCCCTAGAGACGGGCATGCGTACCTCTCACATGGCCTTATTTAATCAGTTTGGCTTTTGTAAAATTGTTCTTAGATTTGGGATTTGTAAAACTTATATAAAAATTGATATATAAAAATGTACATTATAAGGTATTTAAAAATTGATATATAAAAATGTACATTATAAGGTTTTTGTAAGGTTTATAAGGTATTTAAAATGTTTTATTAGTTGATTCTCGTTATTTCGCCAATCACAAGTATTTTAAGGTTTTTGTAAGGTTTATAAGGTATTTAAAATGTTTTATTAGTTGATTCTCATTGTTTCGCCAATCACGAATATTTATAAATTATATAAGCTTTAAAAAGGATTTCAAACCTTTATAAATTTTTATAAGCTTTATAAAATATCAAAACCTTAATAAAAATTTATTTATAAGGTTTTTGTAAGGTTTATAAGGTATTTAAATATTTGATCTATAAAAATGTATATTATAAGGTTTTTGTAAGATTTATAAGATAATCAAAATGTTTTATTAATTGATTCTCATTGTTTCGTCAAACACGAGTATTTATAAATTTTTGTAAACTTTATAAAGTATTTAAAACCTTACAAAAACTTATCTATTATGGTTTTTGTAAGGTTTATAAGGTATTTAAAAATTGATATATAAAAATGTACATTATAAGGTTTTTGTAAGGTTTATAAGGTATTTAAAATGTTTTATTAGTTGATTCTCGTTATTTCGCCAATCACAAGTATTTTAAGGTTTTGGTAAGGTTTATAAGGTATTTAGAATGTTTTATTAGTTGATTTTTATTGTTTCGTCAATCACGAATATTTATAAATTACATAAGCTTTATAAAGGATTTCAAACCTTTATAAATTTTTATAAGCTTTATAAAATATTCAAAACCTTAATAAAAATTTATTTATAAGGTTTTTATAAAGTTTATAAGGTATTTAAATATTTGATCTATAAAAATGTATATTATAAGGTTTTTGTAAGGTTTATAAGATAATCAAAAGGTTTTATTAATTGATTCTCATTGTTTCGTCAAACAAGACTTCAAATGGTTTTAAAAATCAATCTATAAAATTGTATATTATAAGGTTCTTGTAAGGTTTATAAGGTATTTAAAAATTGATCTATAAAATTGTATATTATAAGATTTTTGTAAGGATTATAAGGTATTTAAAAGGTTTTATTAGTTGATTTTCATTGTTTTGCCAAACGCGGCTTTAAATGAATTCTATATTATAAGGTTTTTGTAAAGTTTATAAGGTATTTAAAAAGTTGTATTAGTTGATTCTCATTGTTTTGCCAAACAGGACTTCAAATGGTTTTAAAAATCGATGTATAAAATTGTATATTATAAGCTTCTTGTAAGGTTTATAAGGTATTTAAAAATTGATCTATAAAATTGTATATTTATAAGGTTTTTGTAAGGATTATAAGGTATTTAAAAGGTTTTATTAGTTGATTTTCATTGTTTTGCCAAACGCGGAATTCTATATTATAAGGTTTTTGTAAAGTTTATAAGGTATTTAAAAGGTTGTATTAGTTGATTCTCATTGTTTCGCAAAATAAGACTTCAAATGGTTTTAAAAATCGATGTATAAAATTGTATATTATAAGGTTCTTGTAAGGTTTATAAAGTACTTAAAAATTGATCTATAAAATTGTATATTATAAAGTTTTTGTAAGGATTATAAGGTATTTAAAAGGTTTTATTAGTTGATTTTCATTGTTTTGCCAAACACGACTTTAAATGAATTCTATATTATAAGGTTTTTGTAAAGTTTATAAGGTATTTAAAAGGTTGTATTAGTTGATTCTCATTGTTTTACCAAACAGGACTTCAAATGGTTTTAAAAATCGATGTATAAAATTGTATATTATAAGGTTCTTGTAAGGATTATAAGGTATTTGAAAGGTTTTATTAGTTGATTTTCATTGTTTTGCCAAACGCGGCTTTAAATGAATTCTATATTATAAGGTTTTTGTAAAGTTTATAAGGTATTTAAAAGGTTGTATTAGTTGATTTTCATTGTTTCGCCAAACAGGATTTCAAATGGTTTTAAAAATCGATGTATAAAATTGTATATTATAAGGTTCTTGTAAGGTTTATAAGGTATTTAAAAATTGATCTATAAAATTGTATATTATAAGGTTTTTGTAAGGATTATAAGGTATTTAAAATGTTTTATTAGTTGATTTTCATTGTTTTGCCAAACACGACTTTAAACGAATTCTATATTATAAGGTTTTTGTAAAGTTTATAAGGTATTTAAAATTTATATTATAAAGTTTTTGTAAAGTTTATAAGGTATATAAAAGGTTTTATTAGTTGATTATCATTCTTTCGCCAAACACGTATTTATAAGGTCTGGTAATTAATCTATTAAACTAACTTTTGTACATCTTCGAATTAAAGGAATATTCAACGATTAATGTAAATATTTTGGATGTAACCTAAGAGATGATAAAGGACTAGTAAATGCATACTGATGAACGTCAATCACAGTTGATAACCACCGGTAGAGAATTCACACACTGAAAGAGAGAAGAATAAAGTCATCATCAACAAAAGATCTAAACTTTTTTCAAGAAACTGCAATTAGAAAAGACCTAACAAATCTGCAATTATATTACTCAAAAGCCCATTCATTCTCTTTGTGAAGCTCTCCTTCTTCTTCAGGTGTGTAATCATTCTCAATGTGGAAAAGCTTACGAACTTCTTCAGGTTTCATGCCTTTGATATGATCCCCAACAGTCTCACAAGTCAAATCAAAAAGCCCTTTGATGTTGACGTAATTCACCATAGACTTGTAATGTTACCTTCACGGTGAAAGTTAGTGGTGCGGTTCCTGCCTGCCCAAAGTTATAGTCTCATGCAACAGTCTCCGGGATGCTCGTTCTTATCTCAGAGTAGATACACGAGTTTAAGGTATCCACAGATATAATAAAGCACACACATCAACTAACTAGCAACTGAAATCACTGGTTTTAGATCAAAATCAGTAAAACTAGCATCAGATTACTCGTAATTCACATCAATATATTTGTAGTGGCATGCTTGTAAACATTTTTAAATAATGGCATTAGAGTTGAAACATTTGGTAAAAATTTCCATTTTTAAACAACCTTTCTCAGTTTTCTCTCTCTTAGTTTTGTGGTTGGTTAATAATTTTGTTATTTTGTAGTATGCATTTTTTCGTATCAAACTTTGAATCCTAACAAAGGGGTTATGTAATAGACAAATTAAGCTTAGATCATGTTTGCATATAGAGGTTTATACATACAAACATAGAAACACACCAAAGTCCTAGCACGTGTAGCTTATGTGGATGAGAGATACTCATCATCAATACCTTTCACCTTTAGTGTCATCGCTTGATTTTCTCTGAGCAAAGAAAAACAAAGAATGGTCTTTCGAAATCCAGTGACAAGAAATCTTAAAGAGACGAATACAAAGCTAAGAAGGTAAACACAAGAACACAAGGGAAGAAACAGAGCGTATAGTTAAAGACCAAAACCAAATCAAATCAAAACATAATCTCTACCATCAAAGGAGAAACAACAAGCAAGATTCCAGAAACAAATTGATTTTTCTCCTCCCATATGCATAAAGCAAAGAAATCCTTTCTAATCTCATCAAAATTCCAAAAATCATTCCAGTTTTCATATGAGTAAAGAGAACAATTCGATAAACGAAGAAGATGACTTCGTTTATAAAACTGACGGAGAGGCGGTTTGAAAACCGTAGAGAGGTTATCTCCGGTTTGTTTTCAAACTGTCGTCGGTTTAGCGGTTTCCGGTTTAGCGAAACCGCAGACGAACCGACGAAGCCCAAGCCCAAGCCCAAGCCCAAGCCCAAGTCCGGCTCGGTTCGGTTCGGTCGGTCGGTCGCGCGTGTGGGGATTCCCTCCTCTCTTTTACGGTATATAGCCTTTGCTATGTTTTGAACAAAGGTATATGTGTGGCTCCTTATATACCACTTGAAAAGTTCTCAAACTTTAGATGTGGGATTTTTGCATATCACTCACTTAAGCCAAAAGGCTTTTCTCATTCACTTTTCTACCAAAATTGGGTTAGACAAATGCCCAATACTAGGCCCATTTGTTTAAGCAATAAATTGGTTCCAACAAATTCATCCTCATTGCTACTTCATCAATGCCACTGATTCTGACATACTCGCTGGTCAGAACAAGTTCTTGTCTCTCGGTTACTTGACGCTCGTTTGGCGACGATTGAATTTCTTAAGAGAAGTTATTGCCCTAGGCTACAACTTCATCTTCACGGTACAATTTCGTTTTTTTTTTAAATTACTATAACATTCCAATAAATTGATTTATATGATGATGTCTACTCTCAATATTGCATCAAGGATGCGGACATCTTGTGGTTTCGCGATCCATTTCCCCGGTTTTTTTCAGACGCAGCTTTCCAAATTACATGCGACAGTTAGAATGGAAGACCTTCTAACAAAAGCAATTGGGTGAACTCCGGATTCACATATGTCAAAGCGAATAACAAAACCGCAAAATTCTATGACTTTTGGTGTGATTCTAGACGAAGATTCCGTAGTAGAAAGCACGACCAAGATATATTCAACTTCATTAAAAAGCATCCCTATGTTGCGAAAATTGGAATCAAAATAAGGTTTCTCGACACTATTTATTTCGGAGGATTTTGCCAGCCGAGCAAAGATATCAATGTAGTGAACACAATGCATTCGAATTGTTGCAGGCGTTTTAAACAACAAAATTAGGTATCTTAATGACCTTCTTCGTGATTGGAAGCAATATTTATCAAATGATTTGTTCGGGAATACTACTTTGGCAGAGACTAAATGGAACCTTCTTCATAGGTGCGGTCGTAACTTGAGGTAGTAGTGACCGTACGTTATCTCAAATTTTATAAATTATAATTACACAAATATGAAAATTAGTATCGATTCGACTGAATCGTGAATTGGTATGTACGTAATATAAGTCTATATGGACTGAAGGTAGTACTTGTTATGTAAACGTACTCAAAACCAGAGAAAATGTAAAGTTTTATGTAGTTTATAATGAGGTTATTGTATCTACTTCGGCTCTGATTGGTAACACGAGGAAGTACAAAAAATTGGAGGGTACAAGTAGCAGTACAAAGATGATAGTACAATTGTAAGCAGTACGTAATGACTAGATTTGATTGGTTAAACAAGAAAGAGTACACGTTTATAATGCAGCAGTACAAAAACTTAATGGTTACCATTCAAAGCCGAAGTTTTTAGAATCTCAAATACAATTAGACTATCGTTGTGATGTTGTGTAACATGGCCTTAATACGTAAATATCCCATTGTAAAATTCTTGGACCAATCAATAGGATAACACTTGGAGCTAAAATCAAAACTTGGCCGGTACCTATTATGTGTTTAATGAAATTTAGCAGCTAAACTATAGTATAATGTTTTTTTTTTGCTAAGAATGTAAATATCATTATGGTAATGAAACTATAGTATAATGTAGTTGAAATAAAAAATATTGAAGTAGATCTAGCCACATATCGCACTAGTTAGCTTTGAATCAAAAATCAGTTCAACATATAGGTACAAAACTACATAAGACAGTTTTTTCTCATAAAAAACTACAAAAGACAGTTGTGTAATATTTCAAATCTATCTAAAATACTACAAGAAAGTATACAATATATAATTTATAAAATAAATATTTTCATAAAAATAGTATTGTTACAAAGTTAGAGTCAATATAAAGTGTAAACCAACTACAATGTTTAAAGGTAGTCTCAACTTCTTTCTTTTGTCTAATTTGAGGAGAATACAATAAAATCTTCCATTTATGGTTTAAAGTTACGTTCAGACTTGAGATCTCTTCTGTATTTTTGTAGCTAATATTAAATCACATTTTCGCCTAAAACCCCAGTTTACCCAATTCATACGTAAACTCTTGCTCATTTTCTTTCTTATTGATGAATTCACTCTCATAATTACTCTTTTGTCAACTATAGACTCAAAATTACTTTATGAAACTGAATAAACGAGAGAAATTAGTCTGCCATGGCAGCCACGATTCAATTATTTTTGTGATAACTAATTACTACTAATAGGAAAGGCCCACGCATTTAGAGTCAAGTGGATCAGTCTACTGATTCTAGTCTGCTTATTGTGCACATATTGATAATTAATTAATAATTATTATAGTAGTAAAGTGGACTTTATGAGCTTTCATGTGACATGAATCTGAAAAATATTCATGGATCGTGCATCACACATTAATCTTTAATCGTTGGTTATGTAAATTTGTAATGGTTCAAAAAAATTGATGACGTTTTCATATTTCATACTACTATTTGTAAAGAGAATTATGTTTGATTATCAAAGTTAAAAACAAAATAAGTGAGTAATTTATTAATGCATCATGATTATTGATTAGTCGGCGCTAGTTCTCCATACATCTAGATCTAGTTATCAACTACCAATTTCTTTAACGTGAATTATAACTAAAAGTTTTAAAATGTGAATTTTTTTAGTTTATTAATTAGATAATATTTTGTGGGGTACATGTTGGAAATAAAATAATCATCTTTGGAGTAGAAAAAACACTTTTAGTCGTGTGGTGTATGGTATGGTTCTCCAACTTTGGGGTGGAGCTTATCATCTATATAATGGCTTACATCCATTAGGACCTAACTCAACAACGGCCCATTACGGTACTCGATAACTCAACAACATAATATTCGGTATCCGAATCCGGGTAGATAAACTTTTTTCATATGCAAAGAGCTATATTCAGAACAAGAGACTTATAGTCTTGTACCTTTGAAATTCTGGATATTTAGGGTCATTTGACCACCAAAATCTTTTTTCCTTCTTCTTTTTCCTCCTCGGTTCCGATAAGTACTTTTTGACCGAAACTTTTATATACTTCTCTTTCTATTTTCTTACTTCTTCTCTTCCCCACCACTAAATTTCTAAATAAGTTGAAACTTGTGGATCCACCCTTTCTACACTCTTGTTTTCCGGCTCTCTTTCCCTTAACTCTTCACGATTCACCATTGTCTTTCTCTCTATTTTCCCTTTCTTTGATCCCTATTCTGACTTGAGCATCAGAGAGTTATCGAAAAACACCTTCCAATCATTATTTCCACGGCTTTCACGTGTTTGATTACTGGGTAGGATCGGGTTCTCCGGTGGATGTTTCGAATTGACTAAAATCCTCCTAAACAATAGATATTAGGATTAATTAGGTGAATAATAGTTTGGGAAGGTGAAATTATGTGTATGATATATGATGAAAGGTATTTAGGTGACTAACAATTAGATGTTAAAGTGTGACAAAAATACCCTTAATGAAAAGTTAATTAAAAATCCCTTAAAATCTCTTACTGCAGCTCGCGACGGTGTAAAAAGTGTTACATGAAAGTTGTTTTTATTGATCGCTTATAATAGTCCACTATAATACTATCTTTACACTAAAATTGACTATTCTAATTGTCTATTGTTTGATCTGCAATTGTTCACATGTCCACTATAATGCATCGTTACATTAAAGTTAACTATTCTAATTGTCTATTGTCTGATCTGTCCACTATAATCCATGGTTACATTAAAGTTGAATATTCTAGTTGTCTATTGTCATCGTCTGATTCAACATTGTTCCCCATTTCCTTCAATTTCAAATTCAAGTCAATGCAAAGAGTTGCAGACCGTACATGAACCCTTGAATTGCCATTGTTGTTTTACACATAGCATGTTAATTATTTGCCTTTATGCTATTCATTGTGAAGGCAAACCATTATTTGCCTCATGGGTGATGTAGAAATACATCCAAGTTTCTAACCATACGAACGTATGACTCGATTATCTTAGATGAAATGAAACACCATATTATAGTTAACTACGACTGATGTTGTTAATAACATAGTTCACTATGAACATATTTAAACACGCAAAAAACATAAAATATGTAGTATAATGTTAGTTGATGTCGTGAAGGGAAGATGTTCACTTGAAGAATGCGGCGGAGAGATCGATGGAGAATGCAACGAAAATAGGAACTGGCGATTAGTGACAGAGATGTAAAAGGGGTGTTGCGGTGGTGGTGGTTCGAGTTGATATCGGAGAAGACAAAAGGAAGCTGTCGGCGTTGAGTTTTAGATTTAGTCTAGGGTAATACATGAGAGAGTGAGAGTTGACCGTGAGTTTTTATTTGAGTCTAGGGTAAAACTTTGCAAGACTAGGTTAATGAGATTAGGGTATATTTGTCATTTCATGTTATTTAACCAATTATTATTTTCAAACTGTTAGATTATTAATATTTTGTTATACGAGTATTATACATGTTAATTATCCTATATATTAGTATATTTTCCCATAAAAACAAACACTACATATAATTAATCTATTTTTATGAAAGCCTCTTTACCCAATAGTTGACCAAAAGTTTAATTAAGTTTCTACACCAAGAGGTTGGGGTTCGATCCCCATATTTTAAGATTTATTAATAAATCTTCATATTAATGGAGGCAAGCTTACATGAAATCTCAATGTTGCGCAATTAGTGTAACACCCCAGATTCTAGAAATGCTTGGTGCATTGTCTGAGAATATGTGGTGCATGCGGAGAGGCTTAAAAGAATTGATTTGGCTACCTATGTCACCAAAGTGCACTTATCTTTTCGGTCACTTGTCTTGAGAGAACTCCAGAGTTAAGCGTGCTTGAGCTGGAGCAATCGAGGGATGGGTGACCTACTGGGAAGTCATTTCCAGTACCGGGCGAGTGAGGCCAAAACTTGGGGAAAGATCGCGTGGTGATTGCAGGGATAGTAAACATGCATTTCTAGCCTCCCGGACTAACGCACCGACCGCCAGAGAAGTCTCGGGCCTGCGGGCCGAGAAGTTTCGGCTTGTGAGCCGAAAGTGGGCGTAGGGCCCACGGCAGGGCGGTCGGGGCGTTATATGTGGTATCAGAGCCGAACCTTGACGAGTGTGGGTATGACACTGTCAGGGTAACGGTCTTGGTACGCAACGAGGACGTTGCGCGCTGTGAGAGGGGGTGATTGTAACACCCCAGATTCTAGAAATGCTTGGTGCATTGTCTGAGAATATGTGGTGCATGCGGAGAGGCTTAAAAGAATTGATTTGGCTACCTATGTCACCAAAGTGCACTTATCTTTTCGGTCACTTGTCTTGAGAGAACTCCAGAGTTAAGCGTGCTTGAGCTGGAGCAATCGAGGGATGGGTGACCTACTGGGAAGTCATTTCCAGTACCGGGCGAGTGAGGCCAAAACTCGGGGAAAGATCGCGTGGTGATTGCAGGGATAGTAAACATGCATTTCTAGCCTCCCGGACTAACGCACCGACCGCCAGAGAAGTCTCGGGCCTGCGGGCCGAGAAGTTTCGGCTTGCGAGCCGAAAGTGGGCGTAGGGCCCACGGCAGGGCGGTCGGGGCGTTATAATTAGAACCGTTCGCCATGATTCCACGCATTGAATGTCGAAGTTGTCCATCATGAGAATGGAGCAAGAAGATGCAACAAGAAGTATCTTTGACGTGGATCTAGTATGGTCAGAGTGAATTGTCTGCGGTAAATCTTCTTTGCAACAGTTTTCATAATTTGTAATAAAATAATAAATCAATCTAGGTGTTTAAACAAAATAACTATTTTATTTTTTACTTTAAAAAAAGAAATATTGGTGTATCTGTAGTTATATATTATATTTATAATTCTGAAATCATAATCATATATATTATGTATTGTCATTTTTATCATTACTTTAAACGATTTAAAATCTATAATCATTTCATTTTATACTTAAAATTAAAGAAAAAAACATTTAAAAAACATTCAAAATTCATAATATATTAACAATACAATATTCTCCCACTTGTATTAAATTTTGGAATCATATCTTTCTTCCACTAAAAAACATTATAAACAAAATATAATAAATGAAACTTGAACATTAATGTTCTAGTTACTATTTGGTTTGTCTCCCTCATCCCTTGTCGCGCCTATTTAAGTTTTTCCGTTTGCCTTCTTCTTCGATTATGCAGTTTGTCGAGCTTGTCACAGTGGTACTCGGCTTTGATCTGTTTGTGAATCCAAATTTTTGTGCTTATTGTTCAAACAGCTTTGGTGTGCCTTTGAGCAGATTTTTTATTTATGTTGATGTCTTGTTGTTGAAAAGATTGATTTCAAGGCTCTACCTCGCCCAACGTGTTAAAGTTGATGCATTTCTTTACGATCGTTTTCAAAATCTTCTGTTAAAGTTCGGGTACTGGGTGGGTTTGATAATAGGATCTTATGGTTTCTCTTATGGTCTTATTTTGACCATTGTTGATTGCTTAAGTCCGCTGTTTCGTTTAGTCTATCCGGGTTGTCTTCTTTTCTTTAAGGCTTTTGACTCTAGAAAACGAGGTCTTGCCAGCTCTGTGTATCAAAAACATATCCCGTCCATGTATTCCATCCTGGTTTGAAGTTTTATAAATTAGATTTAGATGCCAAAAAAAATATACTATTACAAGAATGTCAATGATGACTTTTGCCTTGCTCTTGGACATTATTAAGGTGGGGTTATTCATTGTTGGATTTACGTAGATTTTTAAAATTTTAAGATTTCATTGTTATTTGTTAATGGATTCTTAAATTCTAAATCAAATCCATTGATATTCTTCTGAAGATAATTACATTCCTTTTAAAATCCTTCATATTCAAAAAAATTATGTTTCATTGATTCTCTAATTCAATTAAAATTCATTATGGGGCCCTATTCATTGATGGATTATGTAGAACTTATGGATTTTAAAAGTTGTGAGATTTTATCAATTCTTATGGATTCTTATAAATTATAATTGATTCTCATGGATTCTTGTAAATTATTTTCATGGATTTGTAATAATTTATTTTCCACATAAAGTAATATATATTTATAGTTTTCTTTAAAAAAGTTCAAGTAATATACTTGTCAATATTCTCCACTTTAGGCATGTTTTTATTTTAATTAGATGTGAGACATCACCATAAAAAGACGTGAACTAATCAACCCACACCATTGCCATCATCATTTTCAAGCATTGCCATTAACATTACATAATTTTTTCTTCAGACGTGAACTAACTTTTCGATTGCTTCTTTTTGTTTTCTGTGAAACTTTCTTTGGAGCTTGCTTTTGAACTTTGTTTTGATATTGCTTTATTATTAATAAAATAGATTTGGATTTTGAATTATAATTTTCATAGTGTGTTCTATTTCTTGACTTTGTATGTCTTTATTTCTAATTAACTTCAACCTCTTTTCCATGTTTGTGACTTGACTTTATTTTATAGTTATGTATAATAGGTCGTGAACTTTACTCTTTCTTTTTAAGAATATTGAGTTCTTACTTTCTTGGTGTTCTTATTCTACGTTGGGTTTTTTTATTTTTTATTCTATGATTTGTTTATTTATCTTTTATTAATTCAGGTTTTTGTTATAATTAGAAAAGCAAGAAATCTTAAAGAGACGAATACAAAGCTAAGAAGGTAAACACAAGAACACAAGGGAAGAAACAGAGCGTATAGTTAAAGACCAAAACCAAATCAAATCAAAACATAATCTCTACCATCAAAGGAGAAACAACAAGCAAGATTCCAGAAACAAATTGATTTTTCTCCTCCCATATGCATAAAGCAAAGAAATCCTTTCTAATCTCATCAAAATTCCAAAAATCATTCCAGTTTTCGTATGAGTAAAGAGAACAATTCGATAAAGAGAACAAATCATCTCCATTGATAGTCTTTCTTTTCTCTCCTTGGCACTTATCACTCGCTCTGCTCATCAAAAATCCCAAAAACCATCGCATGACACTCATCAAAAATCCCAAAAAACATCGCATGAAAAAAAATGATCTTTACAAAAATTTGATCCTACAATAACAGAATCCTAATCTGAACAACACAAATCTGCAACATGAAACCAAAAACAAACAAGTAGAACAAGAAAAAAGCAACCAAATCAGAGGTTAAGAAAACCCCCAAAAACTCAAAACTACACCAAGTGAATTTAAATCACAATAAAGTTTCAAAGCTTTTGAACATTCTCGCTGGTGATGAAGTTGATGAATTCAGAAACACATTCTTGAACAATCTCTTTAGCATCTTTAGCGATTTTACCATTAGGAGGAAGACATTGCTTATGTTACCAATCAGAAGAAACCTATCTTGCTCACGACCGTGCAAAGACCTTTGGCTTTGATCTCCACTACTCTCATGGCTTCCTGGACTCTTAGCTGCCTGTGAATCCGCCATATATCACAAACCCTAAATCACAACAAAAACCCATCAATCGAAACAAAATCAAAAGCATAAGAAGAGCCCCAACGAAAACACAAATCGGAGGGGTAAAGAGAGTTTACCATATTAGTGCCCCATTTTGAAGCCGACAAAGCTATTGTCAACGCGACGACGGTAGATTGGCGATGTCAAAGGAGATCGACGACGGTGGATCGGCGGTTTCACAAGTGATCGACGACGGCAAAATCAGCATTAGATCCGATTTCGCGACGGCGGATCTAGTTTTCTTAATTCTAGCGATCTGATTTCAAGAGATAGATCGAGAGAGTAAAAGAGAGATCGAGGAGAGAGAGAAGGAAACAAAAAATATGAGAGAAAAATTAGGTTTACCTCAAGGGTACTTTGGGAATATTTTAACAATGTTGTGACATTTTTGTGAAAGTGTAATTGGCTGTGGCATAATTGAAAAGTAGCATCCTGAAAATGGCATTTTTCAAAATTTCTCTTTATAATTTAGTAATGTATTTAGTTTATTAGTTTTTTAGAGAGAATTAATAAAATACGCTAAATTTTATTGAAAAATAGAGGAATAGGTCAAATATTTTGAAATTAAAAAAATAGGCTAAATATTGTGTAAAATGACGGTTATACAATCGAACATAAGCAACGAAAGAAAAATAATGGGTTTCTTGAACAACAATTGTCTTTACGTGTAGGTGATGATCATCACCAGAAATAGATGTGAAAAATAATGGGTTTCTATTTACCTGAAATTGGATGTTACTTAATTATTTGTAAATTTAATCATCGATATTCAATTTTATAGATTTATCATTTGAATGGACTAACAAATAACAACCACACTAGTAAGTATTTTTCTCTTCTTTACACATATTATTTGTTCGACCCAATTGGAGCATGTTTGGAAGGAATTTAATCCCAACAAATGTAGAGACACGGATCTGAATTCTTAGGATTTATGTTAATGTTTGAATTCAAATCCATGATAATTGTTTGAAAATAATTTAAGATTTTCTATTTGATTTTAAAGGCGTTTACGGTGATAAGAATTGAATCAATTCTCCTCTAGACAACTAGAGATTTGTATAAACAATATTTACAAAAGTTGACCACATTAGTTTTTTAAATAAATAAAATATTAGATAAAAAAAGATATATTAACAAGGAAGTGATCAAATCATGTATTGGTAATGTCTAACATGTTCTTGCAACATCTCAATTTATAGATAAACAAAGAAATATGTATACATTTTAGAATTAGAAAACATTCATACAGATGTTCCAAGACTAAACTATATAGGGGAGAGATCCATGCCATTTTCCCACTATTGACTTTGCCAAATAAGTATTCAGATTAAATTTTAAAGCTTCTTTATTTCATCTCAGAAAATTCGTAACTATTTGAAAGAAACAACTGTTATTCATCACCACTTGGAATTAATCTATACCATGCACAGTTATTCGCAATTAGAGTCTCTTTTATCGTCCAACAACTCCATTTTTTATGCTAAAAATATGAGAAATATATCCAGACATTGAGTTTAGATTTTGACTTAACCAATCCATGCATGGCCTGTATATCCAATATAATATAGGTCAATTGGGTTGGTATTCGGATAATTTGGTAAAGTGTTTTTCGATTTAGTTCAATTTCAATTTTAAAACATACAATCTAGCTTAATTATTGAACAAAACGCAAAATTTAAAACGTTTTAGAGTTTTCGTCAAATTTAAAAGTTTATGTGGTTATAGATCGTAAAATTCCTAATATAGTTTTACAAAAATATATAAATTCCATATGGCTAAAGGCAAAAAACCAAATTTACGGTGTAGTTGTAGATCGATCACTCGTAAATTATAGTAATTGGTTCAAATACGTCACACAATTTTATAAAACAAACAATAGTAATTGTAGATTAATCACTCGTAAAACGGTGTAGATCGATCACTCGTAAAATCAAATTTGTGGTGTATTGGTAGATGATCACTCGTAAGTAACACAATTATTTTATTTTTTTAACTATAGTAGTTGTAGATTAGTCACTTGAAAAACAGTGTACATTTTTTTTTTTAAACTACCAGAAAATTCAGGGCCGAAATTTATAACCCCAGTTCTGAAACCACAGCATGCAATATTACTACTTTTTATCACTCGTAAAACCAAATTTGCGATGTAATTGTAGATCAAATCACTCCTAAAAAGTTTTAGTAATCGGTTAATTAATGTTATGTCACACAATTTGAAAAAACAAACTACATAGGGTGAAAAATCTGAATTATCAAAAACTATGGGAACAAAACCAGAAAAACACGACTAAGTCCGGTTTCTAAAAAGTCAAAGCCACCACCTTCCTTTAATGTCTGTATCTAAACAACGACGAAGACAAAGAAGAAGAGAATCAATCTCATATAAATAAATCTTTAAATCTTCAATCATCTTCTTCTTCAATGTTTAGATCTTGAGAGAGAGAGAAAAAAAACCCAAAATCCATGGCACCTAAATCGAAGAATCATCTTCGTTACCAACCTCGTAAATCACCATCACGATCAATTCAAGCTTTTACTGTACTTATCGGTTTACTTGTAGTGATTCTGATTCTTCTTGGTCTTGGGATCTTATCACTTCCAAATGCAAATAGAAACTCTTCGAAGCCTAATGATTTGACCAACATTGTACGGAAGACCGAAGAGAGGTTAGTGACTAATTAAAACGATCTTGGGTTTTGTTTATTTGTGATTTCTGAAAATGGGTTTTTAGAAATTTTTGTTTTTTTTTAAGTTATGATGATGAAGGGAACAACGAGCGTTGGGTTGAAGTGATTTCTTGGGAGCCTAGAGCTGTTGTTTATCACAATTTCTTGGTAACTTTTTCTGATCTTGATTATAGAATTCAGATTTCTTGTTAAACAAGTTTGGAGATTTGGTTGTTGCTAAGTTTTTGATTGATTGTGTTGACTTTGTTTGTTCTGTAGTGTTTAGATGTTAGATCTCTTTGAATCTTGCATTGAGTTGACTTTGTTCTGTATTAGAGTTTAGATGTTTGATTTGTTTGTATCTTCCATTGGAAATGTTTACTGAATCTAGCATTAGATGTCTGATTTACTTATGCATGAGTAGATTTGGGAATGTGATTTCATTTTTGTTTCTTTAGACCAATGAGGAATGTGAGCACCTGATCCACCTTGCGAAACCGAGTATGGTTAAGTCAGAAGTTGTTGATGAGAAAACTGGTGGGAGCAAAGATAGCAGGTTTTTATATCCACTCTTTCCTTTTGGCTAATCTAGTTTGAACATTGGGAAGGTTTGATGTTTGTTAATTTTGCGAATACGGTCTCTGTGTAGAGTAAGGACGAGTTCAGGAACTTTTCTTAGAAGAGGACAGGACGAAGTTGTCGAGAGGATTGAGAAAAGGATTTCAGATTTCACCTTCATTCCTGTAGGTATGTGCCATTTTTTTCTTTAGTTATTCGTGCAGTGAAAGAAGTGTTGAAACATCGTAAGACTCGTGATATCTTGAGTTTGGAGAACACTTTGTGAGTTTGTGGATTACGCGTTTGTTTTTGTAGAAAATGGAGAAGGTCTTCAAGTTCTTCATTACCAAGTTGGGCAGAAGTATGAGCCTCACTATGACTATTTCTTAGATGAGTTCAATACCAAGAACGGAGGACAACGAATAGCTACCGTACTTATGTACCTGTACGTAACTAAAAAGAATCTCACTATCCCTTTTTCTTAGAGAATTTCTATATGTGTTATAATCCTCTTTGTTTCACACAATACTTTAGGTCGGATGTTGATGATGGTGGCGAGACTGTGTTCCCTGCAGCAAAAGGAAACATTAGTGCAGTCCCGTGGTGGAACCAACTCTCAAAATGTGGTAAAGAAGGACTATCTGTTCTACCAAAGAAGCGCGATGCTTTACTTTTCTGGAACATGAGACCTGATGCCTCTCTAGACCCTTCGAGCTTGCACGGTAAGGACTGATAATTCAAAAAGCCAAGAAACACTCTTTTGCTTTCTCTTGAAGATTAGTAATATCAGTCTCTAAACTTCAATATCCTCTGTTTTTGATTTTTCAGGTGGATGTCCAGTGGTGAAAGGAAACAAATGGTCTTCCACGAAATGGTTCCACGTCCACGAGTTCAAGGTTTAAGAGGTAATGTTCTTAAGTTGAACTATATATCTATCAATGACATCTTCAAGATTGCTTTAAGTCTTTATCTTCAAATTCGAATTCTCTTTATCTATTTGTAGGTTTTTCGCAGACACGAAAGCTAAATTGATGTGGATACAGTTTAAACAGATGTATTGTTGTATTTCCCTTTTGAAGTGAGAGATCCTTAGGAAGTTGGAGGCTGTTTATTCATGAGGGATATTTGAACTTTTCTACTTTTTATTTTGAACTATTTGAATTTTTGTAACTTTATGACATGTTCGGGTCTGAGTTTAATAACTTTTAAGTACTCAATACAACCATATGTACTTTCCGTTTACATTCGCAATTACACTTTTCTTATGTTTAAAGTTTTACAGCACAAACAATTATCATGTGTGGTATGTGAAAGAAATTAAAAAGGTTATGTTTAAAACCATTTAAGGTTGCCCAAAAAAAATGTTTCAAAATATTGGTTGCATTTGCAACGGTTAAGTCAACTGTCAATTATCCATTGGTTAATTTGATCATGTTTTACCATGGATTAGTATAGATAAATTTACAATCACGAGACTTTACAAAAAAGTTTGCAAGAAATCTCACCAAGTCAATACACATAATCTTCACCATTTTCTTCCTTGTCTTGCGTCTTTGAGAATTCTTAATTTCTTGTGAATCCGTTCCAGATTTGTATCACATACAGCTCTCTGTGACACGTTAAACGCAAAACATATGATACATTGCAATTCCTTTGTAAGTTGTTATAAAATGTTTACCTGCGTCGTAACTCTAATCGAATATCCAAATTTTAGCAGATATACGAATAATTTCAAAACGAGCATGATTATCCATAAACTTCTTAAAGGTTTATCCACATTAGTTTAGTATTAAATTTAATATGTGCTCTTATGAACTTGGATCAACAAAGTCTTTCCTTTGATCTTTTTCTAAGGAGTGTTAACTCTTTCATTATTTTTAATACTATTTAATCTAAATAAATCCCTAAAAAGTTTATGGATAATCATGTTCTTAGGGTCCATAGCAAAATGGAATGGATCACATACTGAAAGACTTGGTTAGAAAGCGACGCGTGTGTGAGTCAACGTTAGCCGAAAACGTACCTGAGGTAATGGACCCTTAAGCAGTACACCTTTAGGAACCAAGTCACGAGTTTGTGTCCCACATTCCTCAAAACTCTTGCAAATTTGTAACAAACGCAAGCAACCAATCTTTAAATTAGGTAGCCATAATGTTTTAAATTTTAATATGATCATGGCTTAGTGTAAATTTAATTTACCGTGGCACTGTTAGAGACAGGGATCTTCGATTCTTCAACGAGTTTGTAGATAAGATGGACATTGGTTAAAGTGCTCCTACTTAAGTCATTAACGAGCGGTTTAATTTTATTAGAAATGCTACCAGGATTATTCGAGCAATCATGATCGACAACAATAGGAACATTTGTTAAATCCTGAAAAAAAAAATATACAACAAAATCAACTTCCACAATCAAGCAAAATATCAAGGTTTGAATGGATCTTAACCTGTTTGGAATATTTACTCTCTACCAAATCAAGTAACATTTCATCCACATCTTCGATTGTAATTCCAACCTCATTACAGTTAGGAAGTGTGCCAATATAATTAGGCAACTGATCTGCACCAACCACAATTTTTCTCTCAGTTAGAAGGCTAGATTTCAACTATTATGAGAAATACCATAAAACATATATAACCCCCAAAATAAAAATAAAAAACAGAAACAGAAACAGAAATATTAAAGCACGAGTCATTCTGATGATAAACAAATTGAAGAAATGAGATTAATCAGTACCCATGGATGAAGAAGCTTGAGGAATGGTACCGGTATGAAGTCAATCAGGAAAAATAAGATTATGCATTTTCTTGTAGTTTTATACAAATTCTTATTTTTGTCGACTTTTTGCTATGAAGACTTATTGTCAAGACTTAGTCGTAATATTGAAAAAATTATGCTAAGAATAATTTTATTTGCTGCTTGAAGAAATAGAAAGTTATATATCATTCGCTGATGTGAAGACATACAACGTGTCTGAATAAGCTATGCTATGAATTCGAATCGCTTAATAGTCAAGACATTAATGAAAACTAAAATGACTTTTTGTGAAAAGAAGGTTAGGGATATTTTTTGCTTAGGGCCAACGTAATCATGTATACCCAACTACATAAAACTCAACAATTTAACCCAAAATTCGACTCCCAAACGTAAACTGTTATATTTTAGTTTCTTAAATACAAGTTCATTATAATGGATAATAACAATAATATGGAAAAAGACGAAAGTACCGCAACTGCCACCAATTGTTTTAGCTCAACATCAACTATTCATTAACAAAATCATTTTTAAAAAAAATTATTGACCTCTACATGATTTCTTAACTAATGTGTACAATAGAGTGTATCTTACGAACATAGTTCGTAGACGAAATGCTCTTTTGTAAAAATAGTTATTTTTTCTGTAAAAATGATTCTTGTAAAAATAGTTATCTTGAATGCCCTTTTGCATGTTTCCTTATAAACTATAGTTTTACTAAATAAATGTAACTTCTCTTGAGAGTTTATAAAAAAGCATTACACAATACACATGTATCTTCTAGCGTGTGCGCACGTACAATGTGACACCATACACAAACCATGCTTATCATGAATACGTCTACTGAGTTTTTTCTTCACTTTCGAGTATTTAAGTAATGTGATGTTTGTATGCGACCGGTATGGACCCAATCCAATGCCTTAGGATTAGATATCATAAAAATATTCTCCATGAAAATATCTTGGGCGGATATTTACAAAATAACGTATACATTTATGTATTAATATTCCGTGACCATGACCATGACCATGTATTTATTATTAGGGGGCTCTTATGTACATGCATATGGAGTATTACATTGTGGTGGAAATAAAATACTACTATTCATTTGGTCTTTGGAGATAGCCACCTCATTCTTCTGACATCAAATTTAATATTAGATAATATATTAAATCAAATGTCATATAGATAGAGATATGTTACAAAGTTACTCGAACCATTCCCGTTTTTCTAAATATTAAAAAATCTGTCATACTATCATTTACACGTTTGCTATATAACAGTATAATAATAATAAGGGTTTTCTGCGAATAAACCTTCAAAGTGGCTAGATTTTGCGACTTAACCCTCCGAATCAAAAACTCACAGATTAACCCTTAAAGTATGAGTTAATCCGCAATATAATCCTCGGCCATATATGAATTTTTTCAATCCGTATATAAGCGATTGCATCTTCTTTTAAGAGAAAGTCATTCTTTATAATAAGTTTCTAAATAAATATGTTTGTAATGTACGGTAGAAAAATCTATATACGGCCGAGCGTTATATTGCGGATTAACTAATACTTTAAGGGTTGATCTGTGAGTTTTTGATTTGGAGGGTAAAATTGCAAAATCTAGCTACTTCGAGGGTTTATTTGCAGAAAACCCTAATAATCATATATATAATAGCACACTCCTCTCTCCATCTAAGGTGTCCACATAAGCAAAAAAAATTTTTAACAATTAATTTTAGTTTTAAGTTCATTTAGTTCATGTTTATGTAACAATTAATTTTAGTTTTAAGTTCATTTAGTTCATGTTTATGTAACAATTAATTTTAGTTTTAAGTTCATTTAGTTCATGTTTATGTATATTTATTGTTACTTATAGCTATTAATTTTTTAATTAAATTAAAAAACGAAAATAAGTCAATAAAATACTAAAAGTAGAAATTAATATTTGAGTATTTACTATGAATTTATGATAACGATAAAAAATTATATATTCAATTTCAATAATTAGAAATATGTAAAATGAATATACATATAAGAAAAAGTCAATAAAGATATTAGCGACATAAAAGAATCAAAGAAAAAAAATCTTGAGTGTCAGAAAATTGTTACGAGGCTATTGGTTTTCTTTTGTCATGAATGCACTTACACCTATTCGTTAAAGAAATACATGAGCATATTTGAACAATGAGGGATGAACGTGTTAATATAAGAGGTTGTTGATTTAAAGATAAAAAATATATATTATTTCACTAAAAGGATACTGAACTATCTAATTAAATATGAGATAATAAGATGAAAATTTAGGATATACGATTTTATTTATAATTTTATGGAAGTATGAAAGAAAAATATGAAAGTGTTATAATACTATTATTTTAAAGATATAAGGTATAAATTGGTGTAAGACAAAAAAATCAGGCATTGCTTGAGTTATGTTCTACTAAAAATAAGTAAACAAAGTAACATAAAATTGTAAATAGTTAAATCAAATTTTTGTCGTTAAGTTTAATAAATGCATCATACGAACCATATTTTAGGATTATTTGAGTATTTATTTTCGAATTAAAAATTACAATAATGAATTACTTTTATTTATATGGTCATTAGAAAATAATCAAAATATTAAGAATTTATATATAAAAGCGCTGAATAGAAATGTTAATAAAAAATAATCAAAGAAAAAATAGATTCAATGATGTTAATTATTGAAGTATCGTAATTGAGTTTTACTCGATTGTTAAGAGACTGAAGGCTTTAAAGAAAAGAGGATGTATGATTTCACTAAAGGATATTAAATGATTACACTAAAATATGAAAATAAGGTGAAACTTTAGAATATAATATTTTATTCAAAATGTTATCTTCAATTTTTGGAAGTAGAAAAGAAAAAAATTGAAAACGTAATATCGTAATTTAAAATAAATAAATAAATCTTAAATTTGATATATATAACGTATAAAATGATAGTCACATTATTCATAAATTGTACAGCAAAGTATACCGAGAATAATTTGTGATATTTATGTAAAAATGTACGTAGTTCTACAAAAAGGCATTCTCGGACGAGCTTCTGTAATTCAATATTTGAATCAATGATTTTAAAAATCTAGAGAAACAAAAACTATTTTCGAAATGTTTAAGACAACGTAAAAAAACATTATGTACAAATTAACTTTCTATAATTATATTAGTGTTTTGTGAAAAAATGACAAAAGTAAATGTATTGGTTATATTTAGAATTTGTTTAAAGATTGGAAGAATTTATTATGCAAGAATAGATAAAATAATAAGTTCTCAAAAACTAAACATCTATTTATTTAAAATCAAATACCAAATCGAAAGAATTTCAAAAAAAGAATTAAAAACAAATTAATAATTGAAAATATGATATTAGAATATGTAAATAAATGTAAAATATATATACTAACATAAAATACTTACTAATTCATGTTATACATGATACTGATAGAATACATAGGAAAATTACACAAAAATATCAAAAGAAGCTAAACTCGCGCAACGCGCGAGTCCAACCCTAGTAATATTAATATACCACTTAGTGATAGTTTAATAAGAACCATTAATTGTGGCAAAAATGTTGAATTTCCGTAGTAAAAACTTGTGTTAATCTTGTAAAGAAATCATTGTTGCAAATTTGCTACTCATCCATAATGACTGTTCTAATAAGACAGTCGAAGCGTCTGTATACGTTGTTCATGCCGTTTCTTTAACAACATAATTATTGATTTAATAAATCGATTACATAGTATAAAAAGCAAAAGCAGTGGAGCTCTTAGCTAGAGTATCGGATCGGCCACAACATTGGCAAAGCGTGGAATGTAAACAAAAGATAGAGCAACAAATGACGTTGCTAAAGAATTGATATAAGAAGAAAAAAAGTATGTGAAGCTCTTTGATCGATTTCCGAGAATTTATGGCTCGGACAAAGTCCTGAACGTCAGACTTGATGTTAAGCTTGATGTATCCCATCTTCCGTGTATAAATTAACACCGCTTGAATTTCTAACATTTCAACCACAAAGGGGGAGAAACGAAACATATACTTTATATTCTTAAAAATTTTATTCTATCCGTTTCATAATATAAGTTGTTTTGGCTAAAAGCACGGTATATAAAAAAATTTATTTTGTTTTTAAAAAATGTTTTTTTAAATCATTTTTTAGTAAAAGCAATAAGTAAATCGTAAACTATATTTGTTTCTTTTTTGGATAAATCTTTATTTTATTAACACTTTTTTACATGGAGATGTTAAAACAACTTACGTTATGAAACGGAGAGAGTATAGTTTTAGCACATAGATTTAGTTTGTAAAATCAAATAAAACGATGGATACCTAAGAAATTAGAACTAACGTCATAAATAAATTCTATAGAATCTTATAAAATTGGCTTCTTACATTGAAAAGTTCGTTATAAATAATTTTCAAAAAGCATTTTCCCAAATAAAAACGAGAGAGAGAGTAACATCTCTCTAATCTCTGACTCGTGCTTTAACGAAAACGAAAGTTTAAGACTTTTTTGTTTCTCTCTTCACTGATTACGACTCACAAAAAAAAAAACCCCTAAATTTCTCCTTCACCTACAGGCTACAACAAAAAGGGCAAACACAATACAAAAAACTCTTCAAGAAAGCTTTAAATGCAATTAGCACAACGTCAAATCTTCTTCCTCTCTTAAGCACTAAGCAAATCTCTCTTTCTCTCTTTCTCTATAAAGGGTTTCTTCTTTTACCTCAGATCGTTTCTTGGGTTGTTTCCATGGCTTCTTCTTCTTATAGATTCCAATCTGGGTTTTGTCCTTTTTCGTCAAGTCCTTCTCTTGGGAATTTCGTCGAACGGATTAAAGACGCTTGTCATTTTCTTGTCTCTGCTGTTCTTGGGACCATTATCTCCGCGATCTTGACTTTCTTCTTCGCTCTAGGTTCGGCTTTTGCGTTTTCCTTTCTCTATTTGTCTCGATTTGATCCGATTTAGTCTCTGTGTAGTCAATAATTGTTGCTCTGTTTCAAACTCTGTTTCTTTATCTTTGATTGGTTTGGTTTGAATCATTTGATAGACTTTTGTATATGATTTGTAGAAAAGATTTCAAATTGGAGCTAAGAAAGTTGTTTCCTTTATGTTCATGTAGTGGGGACATTGCTAGGGGCACTTACAGGAGCTTTGATAGGTCAAGAAACGGAGAGTGGTTTCATTAGAGGAGCAGCAATTGGAGCTATTTCAGGAGCTGTTTTCTCTATTGAGGTCTTTGAATCATCTCTTGATCTTTGGAAATCTGATGAGTCAAGTTTTGGATGCCTTCTCTACTTGGTGAGTAAGCTGTTCGAAATGAAAATTCGTGATTGGATTGGATTGAACATTGGATTGATTAGTGTTTCTTGTGTAGATTGATGTCATTGTTAGTCTTTTAAGCGGGAGACTCGTACGGGAACGCATAGGTCCTGCAATGCTAAGTGCAGTGCAAAGTCAAGTATGTTTTCATACAAAACTTGGAACCATTTCCGTTTTATCGGTACTGATCTTTTTGTCTTGCTTCTTTTGATCAGATGGGAGCTTTGGATGCACCTTTTGAGGATCTCTCGAGTCTATTCGAGACAGGAGGCTCGAAAGGATTAACGGGAGAACTCGTTGAGAGAATTCCAAAGATGACAATCACTGGCAATAATAACACAGATGCTTCTGAGAATAGAGACTCTTGTTCTGTTTGTCTTCAGGTTTTAACATCATTTCGCTTCGTTTTTCGCTCATTATATCGAATCATCACGGTTCTTACTTATTTCGTTCTTGATGTGTTGATTTTTGCAGGATTTCCAGCTTGGTGAAACAGTTAGAAACTTGCCTCATTGTCATCACATGTTTCACTTACCTTGCATAGACAATTGGCTCCTTAGACATGGTTCTTGCCCGATGTGTAGACGCGATCTTTAATCTCTCTATTGCCTCAAGATTCTGGTCTACTCTTCTTCCTCCTCGTTCATGTAAATTACATTTCTTTTTACTGTTTTCTAATTTACCATACGATGTATCTCCATCATGTTATGCTTAGTCAGGAGATGTACAAAAGAAACATACAAAATAAAAGAGTTTTGTTTTCTATTTTTGTGTGGCTTATGTTGTCTTCCGTTGAAGCCAGAAACTAGAGGTTGGGTTTTCATTTTTGAGGTCTTAACCAGACACATGTTTGGGTTTTCTTTTTAGAGGTCTTAACCAGAGACACAACACACAAATCAGGGGACCAAATCCATCACTAGGTTCTTGTCTGGTATAGCCAAACTTAACAAGTACTTTGTGTGGACAGGATTAGGCCTGGGCACAGATACCCGTTACCCGTCTTTTATCTGTTACCCGGCTTGTAGTCGGCTTCAGAAAAGGGTACCCGTGATTTCCGAGTTGGGTAAAGGGTACGATAATCCAATTACCCGCGGGTAAGGATTGGGTATCGGGTATCATTTGTTTTTTACCTACCCGTTTCGTTACCCGTCCCGATACCCGACTCTTATATAATCCTTACTGGATTTTTTATCCACCCTATAAATATTCGTAATTTATATCACTTATATTTTAAATTTATTATATTATCTTTTAAACGATATATTGCTAGTGTTTTCAAATTATACTTTTTAACCACTAATTTTCTTCTCAAGTATAGATCAAAATTCTAATAGCATAGGTTTTGGTGTTGCGTGATGCTCTAAACTATACGGCCAACGAAGTTCTCCACCATTTCCAATTAGCTTAAGATTCGAAACAATGGATCCAAATGTTCAAATAAAGATTCAAACCACACAAAAATTAGATTCTCTATAGATCTAAATATAAACTTTGAGCATGTTCAAAGGCTAAACAATATCGAGAGTGATGTTTCGAGAAAAATTGCCCTCAACTTTGCTTTGGCTCATTCGGATTATGCATCGGTTAATCTCGGGTTTATACCGCTTAATAAAATTTTGTCATATTGTAATGACTTCTTCATTTTTTACTATATTAACTTCTATCGATAAATTATATTGTAATAATGCGGGTAAGGGTAACAACAGAGTCGGGTACTCGGAGAGTCAAAAAAATTTTTACAGGATACCCGATTTTTGCAAGTCGGGTAAGGGTAAATTTTTTCCGATACCCGTTAGGAGTCGGATCGGGTCAAAGATAGTCTAAAATATCAGGGTATCTGTCCCGTGCCCAGGCCTAGACAGGACAACATCCTCAAACCAGAGACACAAGTCAAGGGACAAATATGGAATTTCGTGTACGTAGCCAAACTTAACAAGTACTTTCATATTTAAAGCTCTATTTAATGTGATTTGCTAATTACCTAATGCTATTATTTATGAAATTTGTGTGTGCGTGTGTGAAGAAACAACACTTGCATTGGTTCAAGTCGTTATCCAGCACCAAATTGCAATCCCTAATCGTAATTAATAGTGACTTCTTGTATAAATTTCTGGTCTCAACTTCTGATAGTACCCTTTATCACTCCATATTTTGAAAATAGACAAGTCATAATAGTACTTTTGAATATGAATCATTAATCAAATCATAAACTGATTACTTGTAAGAATTTTCTCAATCTTTCTATTGAAAGTAAAAGTGAAGCGAGTTTCTCTCTTTCTTTTTTGGTGGATTGTTTCTCTCCTCTATCTGCAAAACCATGAAAATGTATATTTTTTAGAAAAGAACAATAATGAAAATTAACCTAACGCTACGGTGCTCTTCTTTCTTTATTCCCATCGTTATATCACCATAAAACCCGAAACAAACTTGGAGCCTTGAGCAACTTCAAGAAAGTAAACTTTTTTGAAGCCAGCTGAAATTTATTCGTATATGAAAATATGTTATGGAACTCTGTTTTTTTGTGTTCTGATTCTGTTCAGCTTACGTATATGTCTTGTTGTTTGACTTGGATTGTTGTTTGACTTGGATTCATAATTTAGCTTTAACGTGATTTTGTAACAATGCAACATTTTTAGCTCTTAACATCTTCGTGGATTGCTATTGAGTGGATCGCTCTCTAGCTTATCGTTCACTACTAAACCCTAAACCTTGAGTTAGAACAAAAAAACAAAGATGTATATGAACATGACTACAGAGAATTCACCATTCTTACTTTAATGAAAAAGAAATAAAACAAGCATTATTCATAAAAGATACATTATTCAAATATCAAACACAAAACCAACAACTACTTGAAGATCACGGAAGCAATCCTAACGATTTTTGCGCTTATTCAGACAAATTATCTTGGTGAACCATTTTGGTTTGTACGAAGCAATGACCAATCCAAGTAACACTCCAGTCCCATACCCAATTGCCACTCCTTTCCAACTCAAAACTTGTTCTTCCTCTTTTTCTTCATCTTCTTCCTCAGGCGGTTGTGTTGGTGGCCCATTAGTCCCAAAGCATATTTCCTCGAGAGGAAGACCACAAAGCCCTGCATTCCCTTCGAATGACGATTTAGGTTGCCCAGTAATTTGTGTTCCTTGTGGTATTTCACCCTTGAGTTGGTTGTGAGACACATTTATGAAGGCCAAAAACGAGAGGGTACCAAGTCCATTAGGAATAGTCCCCGAGAGTTGGTTGCTTGACAGGTCCAGAGATTCGAGATTACCCAGATTTACAAAAGACGGAGGAATATGGCCTGTGAAGGCGTTGTTGGAGAAGTTGAGTGCAATGAGTGCCTTCAAAAGACCTATGGATTCAGGAATTTCTCCTTCAAGTTTGTTCCCAGAAAAATCAATGGCAGCATAGGATGTCAGGACCACGGCTTGCTCAATGGATAAACCTTTGTATTGCAAATCTATAGAATCCTCATAGGTATATCCAAGTATTCCGTAAACATTTTTCATGTATACCATATATAGACCACCATCGTCATTCATCTTGAGTGATGCTGCTTTCCAATTAACAAAGAAACTTGATGGCAAGCTTCCGTTAAAGTTATTATTAGATATCTCTAGAATCCGCAGCTCAGGAAATCCAAGAGGACCTTGATGAGGAGCTGATATAGGACCATAAAATTTGTTTGAATTTAGGAAAAGGACTTCTAGATACGGTAAAGCCTTGAGCCATAAAGGAAATGCGTCTTCGATTCTATTGTGGTCTACAGTTAAAAATTGTAGAGAGGAGCAATTTAGAAGAGATCTAGGAAGCTTTCCAGATAGTCGATTGTAGCCCACATCGAGTGCTTGAAGCGGTGCACCGGCATAGAACGAGTCAAGAAGACTTCCTTCCAAGTTGTTGTTCCGGAGATTCACAAACGTCAAGTTACTTAGACATTGAGGAATTTGACCCGTCAGGTTGTTGTAGTGTAGTTCAAGGGTAGTGAGAGAGCTTCTATTGCATATTGAAAGAGGTATCTCTCCTGTGAAACTGTTAGCATCCGCTGAGAACACGTTGATATATAGTGGTAGATTAGGAAGTGCTCCTTCAAAACTGTTGAATGCCAAATCCAAGACTTGCACCGATGAATTCACTATAACTTCTGTTGAACCTTCAAAACCGGCAAAAGAATTATTATGAACTGATATTGTGCTCAGACGAGGAAGGCTCCATATCCACTCAGGGATTTTCCCATCGATTCTATTGTCGGATATGTTTATAATTTCCAAATTCTGAAGGGTCTTTAAGATGTTTGGGAACTCTTTGATGCCACACTGCCTCAAGAACAACATTCCCAAGGTCAATGGGATGTTTGAATCTGAACTTAAACTGGATGGAGATATATTGTTACCGGAAAGATCAAGGTACGACAAAGATTTAAGAGAGAAGAAAGGACTTAAGTCAATCCGGTCACTTGTGTTTAGGAAAGAAAGGTCAAGTTGCTTGAGGTTGATGAACTTTGAGATCGGCTCTAGAATTTTTCTTTCAAATTTGTTAAGCCCAAGGAGCATGATCTCGAGCCTAGATGAGGCAGAGGAGTTAAGAAATTCAATAGAACCGGAGAGACTGTTTCCACGAAGATCAAGATACCCCAAGAAAGGAATAGTGAAGAGAGAAGAAGGAATGGTTCCGGAGAAGTGATTATCAGAAAGTTCTATATGGGAGAGCTTAGTTAGATTTTGTACAAGTGGGAAACTACCAGTAAACTTGTTTTGGTTAAGGAGCAAGTGGGTTAACCAGGTTAGGTTGCTAATTGTAGGAGGAACTTGACCAAAAAAACTATTAGAGGAAAGAGAAAGGGACTCTAGTTTGTTGAGATTGCCAAATTCGAAAGGGAGTTCGGAACTGAAGTTGTTGTTAGCGAGACCAAGGTAACGAAGGTGGTGTAACTCAAAGAGACTACTATTGGGATTCAAAGTTCCGGAGAAGTGATTAGACGAAAGCTCTAAAACAGAGAGGTTGGTTAGATTCCGTACAAGTGGGAAGCTACCAGTAAACTCATTTCGGGAAAGGCTTAAAAAAGAAAGCATGCTTAAATTATTAAATGAAGAAGGAACTTGTCCGAGAAAGCCATTAGAGGAAAGAGACAAGACCTCTAACTTGTTAAGTTTGCCAAATTCAGAAGGAAGTGAAGAGGAGATAAAGCTGTTTTCAAAGAGATTAAGGGAACGAAGATGATGCAACCTGAAGAGGCTACTGTTCGACTTCAGAGTTCCACTGAGGCAGGCCCGGAGTTGTAGCTTTGTGATCTCACCCGTTGAGTTATCGCACAATACTCCATTGAAGGAGTCACTGTGGTTACAACGGCGGGTATCAAACTCGTTTTTGAACTGCGTAAAGGCTTGAATCTGGTGGGGACGACAAGGGACAAGACCAACAACAGGATTTTTGATATCGATTTTTACTGTGACGAAGCTTGAAGGGGAGACACAACAGAATAAGAGTAGCAAGAGAAAATGCAAACACATAGAGGATTCAGACATGATGTTCGTCATGAAAACTGTGTAAGAAGAATGATTCTGGTGCATAGAAAGTGAGAGGGGAGATTGGTCTATATAAAGGGAAAACGTGCTTTTGCACAGATTTACTTGGAAACTAATTATGTGGCTAAGAGCCATGCAAATCATGAAGTGAAATCAACATTACTTAATCTTTTCTTCTAGCGTATAAATTGGATTGAAAGTACATGAGTTTGAAATTTCTCACATATGTTCAAAACTACAGACACATACTGTACGTTTGTCTGGATTGGACAAGTAAGTTTGTTTCCAAAGTTGTACAGTTTAGAGCGTGAATTATTGATAAGACTTAGTCACCACTTTAAATTTCCTTTACTAGAGAACAAAAAAAATATGTGAATTTGCACAATCTTCTGAAAGTAAAGTGAAGTGAAGTTTCTCTTCTCTTTCTGTTACAGTTTTGTCCAATCATATTCCTTGACGATTTTGCACTCAGTTCCAATACCCTTTTCATAATCTTTGGATATATATAAGTTCCTTATACACACTACAAAAGTCTAATTATTAAATTAATTGAACCATGTTATCTGATCACTAAGCCTGAAACCTTTATTTCATCCATTCATCCGCCTCTGCTGTTTTTTCCATTAGGAAAACAGAGATTGGCGATAGACGGAGGAATGTGTGTTGTGAAGGCGCTGTTCGATAAGTCGAGTGCAATCAGTGCCTTCAAAAGACATATGGATTCAGGACTACTTCCTTCAAATCTATATCAAGAAAAACCAATGGCCACGTAGGAAGTAAGGACCTTCTCTTGCTCCATAAATAGACCTTTGTATCGCAATCTTTGGATATAATTGAACCTTTTTATTTATCTGACTACTAAACGTAAAACTTTGATTTGATATACCCCGCCTCTGCTGTTTTTCTTCCTTAGGAAAAACATAAATGTCAATTAATATGAGTATAGAGAATTTATCATTCTTAAACAAAGCGGTCCCAACATTGTGGCCGCCATGAGATTTAGAAGAAGAAGAAGAATATTCCTTAAGCAAAGGGACAAAGAAGACTAGTTTGTATAATGAAGTTCGGTTTAGCAATGGATGTGCCACTTGTCGTATAGATGTTCGCCGATGAGACTAAAAGTCCAAATCATACGTTTGTGAATTTTTCTAACGTAAAACCTGGTTTGGAATATATATCACATCTGTTTGAAATTTCCCACATACGTTCAAAACTAGAGAAACCAAAAAGTTGTATTTTCTAAAATGTAAATGACTCTCGTTGCACGAAAACTTATTTATTTATGGCTTCTTTTAACATTTTAATATATTTAAAGCAATGTTCAAGAAGGTCTAATCATTTTACAAAAAATTATAATATATTAGATATATACAATAAAATATATGAAATATTATGATTTATATATAATAAAGTGTATATCATGTTTATTATCATCATTTTATATTATAATCTATAAAATTTATAATTTATAGGGGAAAAAACGAGATATATCCCGATACAAACTTTTATATGAGATTAAGGATGTTAAACTGGGTTATTTAACCCAGCTCAACTCGAACCTGAAGTGAGCCCGTCCAACAACTATTCAGAAGCTGAAATGGGTCCGAAAATAGGAATGAAAATAACCCAACCTGAATAATACCCGAAATTTTGAGGTTTCCAATGGGTATCCGTAACTGGATTAATTTTTTTTATTTTTTATTTTTTATTATTTATGCTATGACTTAATATTTTGATATCTTTCATTGTATGTAACCAAATCATGGGTTCCATACACCATTAGAAATATAATTTTAATATCTATACATTGGCTTAAAAATAACTCAATTCCGAGATTTGAAAAGAAAGTTACTAGTCAAAAAATCTTCTCTACATCATTTAATTTCCAACCAGAGCGTGTCTGAAGCATTTTCTACTTCTCCTTGAACTTCACTTTCGGCTCCTTGAAAGTCATTATCTTCCATCAGATAAATACCCATTATTAACATCCCTCCAAAGCTCGGGGACCTCTCTTCTCTTGAGTGGATAAACGTTTCACATATTGAGCTTGTGGGTTCAATACCACAAAGGTACACAGTTTCAACGACAAGACTGCTCTTCCTACGAGGGAAAGCCCGGACTTTACGGTCCTTCACTTAAGGATATTTGTGGAGATATCCACTTGCCACCGGTTGTAGAATAGGAAGAAAGATATCCACTTGCCACCGGTTGTAGAAGAACACTCTGGATATTTGGATTCTTCAACACCTTTAACCGGAATGAGAGATTTCCAAGAATTGGTTCGTTATAACTCACTTGCTGATATGGCATTTCATGGTCCGCAGTTTACTTGGTGTAATAAGAGGGAAGCGGAGGGATTGATATGTAAGAAATTGGATAGAGTTCTGATAAATGAGGCATGGCAAAATTATTATCCACAATCATACTCTGTTTTTGAAGCAGGGGGATGTTCAGACCATCTACGGAGTCGAATTCACATAACAAACCAACCATTACGACCTCGGAGACCTTTCAAGTTTACAAACGCTATCACCAAATCCCCTGGGTTTCTGCCATTGGTTGAGTCCTACTGGGATAGTACTGATGTCCTGTTCAGTTCAACCTCAACGATGTTCCGGCTTTCAAAAAAGCTAAAAGCTCTAAAACCAGACCTGCGGAAACTTAGTAAAGATTATCTTGGAGATCTTTCAAAGCGTACTAAGCAGGCTTATGATATTTTATGTGACTTACAATCCCGTACAATGTCAAATCCTAGCCAAGGTGCAATGTCAGAGGAAACTCGAGCGTATTCGAAGTGGAAAGCTTTATCGGTTCTTGAAGAGAAGTTTCTCAGACAGAGGTCCAAACTCCATTGGTTAAAAGTGGGAGATGGTAATAATAAATATTTTCACAATGCGGTGAAAAAAAGAGAAGCACGTAATTCGATTCGGGAAGTGGTAAGAAGTGATGGCACGATTGCAATAACACAAGAAGAGATTAAAGTGGAGGCAGAGAGTTTCTTTAGGAATTTCTTAACCCACCAAGAACAACATGAAGGGATCTCGGAGGATGCTCTTCGAGACTTATTACAATTTGAATGTAGTGACTTGGATGTTGCAATGTTGAGTGGTATGGTAACAAAGGAGGAAATAAAGAAAATTGTTTTTGCGATGCCGGGAAACAAAGCACCGGGTCCAGATGGTTATACAACAGAGTTTTTTAGAGAAGCTTGGTCAATTGTAGGGAAAGATGTAGTGATTGCTATTCAATCCTTCTTTGATAAGGGCTTTCTTCCAAAAGGGGTTAACTCGACGATTTTGGCACTCATACCAAAGAAAGAAGAAGCAAGAATAATGAAAGATTATAGACCGATATCTTGCTGCAATGTTTTGTACAAGATTATCTCAAAAATCCTAGCGAATCGACTCAAGATGGTTCTACCAAAGTTCATTGCACCGAACCAATCAGCTTTTGTCAAAAAAAGATTGTTAATGGAGAATGTCCTATTAGCTTCTGAGTTGGTAAAGAACTATCACAAGGTCACAATTTCACCTCGATGTACGCTTAAGATTGACATTGCAAAAGCTTTCGATTCAATCCATTGGCCGTTTTTGCTATCCACTCTCTCAGCTCTAAAGATTCCGGAGACATTCATACATTGGATCAGATTATGTGTTACTACAGCATCATTCTCAGTCCAAGTAAATGGAGAGTTGGCAGGTTTTTTTAAGAGCGAACGTGGTCTTCGTCAAGGTTGTTCTCTCTCTCCTTACCTCTTTGTTATTTGTATGAACGTGCTATCTCGAATGCTGGATAAGGCGGGTTGTACTCAAAAATTTGGTTACCATCCGACGTGCAAGAATGTGAAACTTACGCACTTGTGTTTTGCGGATGATTTGCTCATTTTTTCTGATGGAACTAAACGATCTATTGAAGGAATTCTACAAGTTTTCAATGAATTCTCCAAGTTCTCGGGGTTATTGATTAGTATTGAGAAGTCTACACTTTATATGGCTGGGATTTCCGAGGAGAATCAAACTACCATCCTAGATCAGTTCCCATTTGGTTCAGGTTTACTGCCAGTAAGGTACTTGGGGCTTCCACTATTGACCAAGCGTATGACTGCCCATGATTACTCTCCCTTGTTAGAAAAAATTCGTGGTAAAATAAGTGTGTGGACAGCAAGATATCTCTCTTTCTCAGGACGTCTTCAACTCATCGGTTCTGTCATCTACAGTCTTACCAACTTTTGGATCTCAGCTTTTCGATTGCCCAAAGCTTGCTTGAAGGAGATCGACAAACTTTGCGCTGCATTCTTGTGGTCAGGTCCGGAATTAAATGGAAACAAGGCTAAAATCTCGTGGAGTGAAGTTTGCAAACCTAAGGCAGAGGGGGGCTTGGGTTTGAGACCACTAGTAGAGGCTAACAAAGTAAGTTGTTTAAAGCTTATATGGAGAATTCTATCGGCTCACTCTTCTATGTGGGTTAACTGGATACGCCGGCACTTAATCCGCAAAGGATCATTTTGGACAGTAAAGGAGACATCTTCTTTGGGTTCTTGGATGTGGAGGAAACTCCTAAAGTACAGAGAGTTAGCACACAACTTTACACGAATGGAGGTTCACAATGGTGTAACCACTTCTTTTTGGCTTGATATTTGGTCATCCAAAGGATGTTTAATCGATATAGTGGGAATGCGAGGCTGTATCGATCTGGGAATACCCTACTACTCGACGGTAGATCATGCGGTGCGCAACCATCGCAGGAGAAACCACCGGCTAGAGGCATATAACACCATAGAAGAGGTAATAGAGGAGCAACGAAACAAAACTCCATCACATGAGGAAGACGTAGTACTATGGAGGAAAAAAGAAGGTATTTTCCAACCAAAATTCAATTCTAAAGCAACTTGGGAACTTGTACGTGAAGCTAATCCTCTCACCTCATGGAGGAAGGGGATATGGTTCGTGCACGCAACTCCCAAATACTCTTTCCATGCGTGGTTAGCTACACGGAACCGATTAAGCACAGGTGATCGAATGCTTCTATGGAATGTTGGTGTTGACGGCAGCTGCGTATTTTGCAGAGGTAATATTGAGAGTAGAGACCACCTTTTTTTTTATTGTGTCTTCTCAGCAGAGGTATGGAAAGGCCTGACGGGTAAGCTCCTTGGGCAAAACTATACTACGGATTGGAATCTCATAATGGAGATATTGGTTGACCTTTCACGAGATCACATCCATCTCTTTCTCCTAAGATATGTGTTTCAAGCAACGATCCACACAATATGGAGAGAACGGAACAATCGAAGACATGGAACAGCCCCATTTATGGCAACGCAACTGATCCAGTTCATCGATAAACAAGTACGAAATCAACTATCAACTATTCGGGAAATTGGTGATCAAAGATATGAGAAGGGCATGGAGACTTGGTTCACATTTCAATCGAGTTAACATTTGATGTAAAAGAATAAAGATTCAACAAAGTCGCACTAGTTGTAAAAAACGGTTTTTTGGTTTGAATAAATTTAACATTCATACAAAAAAAAAGAAGAGGAAGAGGAAATGTTGAGTTGGACAGCAGTAGGGTTAGGTTTTTCACTTGGAATTGTATTTGGATTGACGATCGGCTACATAGTAGCTTCATATCAGCATGAGTGGTTCATGAAATATTTTGTCGTAAACAAGCACCGGAGCATTCGTTAGCTCCACTGTCTTTTAAGCATTGTTGCGCTGTTCTAGTTACGGTATTATTCAATATCATGATTTTTTCTTGTATTGCAAGCCAAACAAAAATGATAATTATTATACAAAAGTGTAATGCCGTGAAAAAACCGGATATCATTAATCAAACAAAAAAACTGAATACAATTTGAGAAAAAACCAATGAAAAAAAGATATTTAAGAAACCTAAAAATAAGAAAAATATTTGAAATAGTTTTCAATATCATGTTGCATCAATTACTTTTTTTTAATCACTCAAACTATTAATTAAAAAATGTCATTGTAGTCTAATTAACGGGAGTTGCTTACATGTTGCATCAATTACTAAAAATAAGAAAGTAGTAGACTATTGAAATTACTGAAAAGTGGTTTACCAAAGTTAAGTTTGAATACATAATTCCTAACTAATATCAAAAATTTATTAGGTCAAAGTTTTGTTTATGGTAATTCTATATCTAATTTCTAGTAACGTAAAGAGTGTAATTATTTGCTAGCATCCAAACAACACAAACCAAACGTGAAAATCACTTGTAGAAAAGGCCAATACATAATAATGGCTATCCGTTTCTAGTCTTAATTCATGTGTTTTTCACATCTCTCACGCAACTTTCACAAATTACAACCCACCATCATTATTAACTTGAAGGGTATAAATAGACTTATAAACCATCAATTTAGCAGGTAAATAATGTGTTGGTAGAAAGGGAGTGAAAAAAATCCCCTCTGGCACGAAGACCAAGGAGCCGCTGCGTTTGCTTCGTCGAGATGAATTCTCACCGGAGTTTATCTTTCTTATCTCTGTAATCTTCGTCGGCTACCGCAGTCGTCGACGAGACTCCTCCGGGCATGACGTGCCTTGGTAATTTACCTAATCCTTCATCACTCTCCATGGTTTCCGGCCAGAAGCTTGTACAATATGAGTTCATTCAACTGTCGATGATGTCTCTTCCAGATCTGCTACGACTACTCCTTCACTATTAAACCCTAAGCTCTCCGCTGGAGCCACCGGATCCACCGGACTTTGTGCATGAGTACACAGAGCTTCTCCCATGGCTTTTGTGTCTTCAATGCAGCTACTTACTAACCGTTCACTCGCCGACATCATCTTTCCCCCCGTCGGCAAGAGTTTCTTCCTCGACGAGATCTGATGTCGGTGATTTTGCCTTTGACGTATTCCTCTCCGCTAATCACTTTCTTTGAGAATTGGTGTATCTCCGAGCTATGCGCCGGAAACTTTGAAGAACAATCTCACCGTCTTGTTTTCTTTTGTTGCGGTCTCTTCGGGATCCAAAGAAGCAACCGGTCTCGTTTCGACGATTATCGGAGGTAGAAGTTCGATTTCAAAATCACATTGGAAAGTGATCAATTTGAGATTTTCCGGCTTTGCCGTGAAGATCTCCTTGACGCATTCGAGTCATGTCTTGAATCCGCTGTGCATCTCTCGCGATGAAATATCTATCTTAAATTTAATTGCATTTCAATTATGTTGTAGTATCTTTAGAGGATGTCTTATGCCCTCTCTCTTTGTATTGTGGGAAGTTTAGTGAAATGAAGAAAGTTTCTGACAAAAAAAAAAAAAAAAAAACCACCAATTTAGCTAGTTAATACAGAACATATTCATTAATCGTTAATCTGAGGGAACGTAGAGATGGAGAATGATATGGAAGAGGAGTTTGAAGATTGGAGAGGTAAAGAGGCTTCCATTGAACATGGTGGGATTAAAGCTGCTTCCACTGCTTGTGGTAAATTTATAAAATCCTCTAATTAATCAAAGTTTTCGTTCTTAGACAAAAATTTATAGTAGATTTGGTGTGGGGTTAATGCAGTTGTGGAGATGATGGAGAATCTGGTGTTCTTAGCATATTCATCCAACTTCATCTCATACTTTACCAAATCAATGCATTACTCATCAGCCAAAGCAGCAAAACATGGTGACCAATTTCGTAGGCACATCTTTTTTGCTCACAATATTTGGTGGTTTTGTTGCCGACTCTTTTCTCACTTGTTTCATCTTCTTCTGTTCCATTGAACTTCTGGTAACTAAAAAATATTTTTTTTTTAAAACGTGAAAAGTTTATTATTCCCGCCGTTTCATATTAAGTGTCGTTTTAAAACTTTATTTTTGTTTTAATTATAGTGTCGTGTTATATTTCCTTTTTTTTTGGTCAAAAGTGTCGTGTTATATTTCCAATGCAATTTTTTAATAAATTTTCTCGTTTTATCCATGTTCTTTAAAGTTATAAAATACTGTAAACAAATTATATAATGAATTAGTAAATGGTAAATTAGAAAATTTAATTTGCATGAAACAACCTTAAAAGATTTTATAATATGAAATGGAGGGAGTATATATAACTTAATATTTTAATTGTTTCTTTGATAGGGTTTTATCTTGTTGACACTCCAAGCTCATAGCCCTAAGCTACAACCTCATGGAGGAAAAACTCCTTCAACTTTTCAAACAATGATTCTATTCACTGGAATTTATGCGGTAGCTACTGGTGAGGTGACCAGCTCGATAGTCGAAAACAGAGTCTGATCTCAGGATTCTTCAATTGGTTTTACTTCTCTATCTGTCTTGGGGGTCTCTTGGCAGTAACCATTATGGTTTGGATCGAGGAGAACAAAGGGTGGAGCTCAAGCTTCTTTATCTCTACCGCGGTCTTAGCCTCTCCGCTCGTTATTTTTGCTGTGGGCACTACAAAAAAACGGACATGTAGAATCACTTTTTTTAATTGTTTACATCAATTATAAATGACTCAAACAAATTTTGTTTCATTTATAAAAGTGATTCTTTACTTGTCGATGCAAATGTGTTACATCAATTTTAAACAATTGATGTAAATATGTGTCAGTTTTATAAGTGATTCAAACAATTAACATCATTTAAAATATACAATTTATTTTGTTTTAATTAGTTTCCGCAACTATTTTTTCTATTTGTTATTTATTATTAACAAAAAAACCGTTTACAATATCTAGCAAAATCTTATTTACGTAATTAATTGAAAAATCATTTATTTGCATTAATTTATTCATTAATTATTACTTATTTAGCAAAAATTCGATATTTATTCTTTTTCCTTTATCAAAATATATCTATTCAAATCTTGGAAAGATTTACATTACTTTTTTGTCTGGTCGATAGAAAGATTTACATTACTAAAAACATTAGTCATTTACAACAACATTTCCAAAATCATAAATCAAACCCAATTAAAAATGATTTTCATCAACAGTTTGATAACAAACAAATAATGATGATATGAACTAAATTCACTTGAAGAACATTATTTATCTTTCTGAAAACTTCACTTCTTCTTCCATGCTCTGTCTCTTCTACTTGTAGAATCGCAAGATTGTAAATAGCTCATGACCAAGGATTCTTTGAATTATCATCGTACTTGAAACCACTTTTGTTCTACAAAATTTTGGATTAAATTAAAACATTATATTTAAGAAAAAAATGCATGAGTAATAACCATTATCATAGAAATTTGAAATACCTTTATACTATATTTTTCCAAACCGTGTAGCACACACTTCAAAAGAGATGTATCTTCAAATTGATCTTGTAGTTCATCAAAGCATAAAAACTACAACAGAAAAAAAAAGTCAAATCTTAATGTGAGAAAGAAATGTGAAAAATGGCGAAAGAAGAGAAGTTCTACATGAAAGGTTTTAAGAAAATGTGAGAAACTAACAAATCTCAATTATTATAACTGTTTTCAAAACATTTTTCAATATATTTAGCACCAAAAAAAAAGATTTGGGCGTAATATAGGGATATTGTGGGCGAGAGGGGAAAAAGGTTATTTGCTGATTTTGAGAAAATGATCTAATTTGTTTTCTGATATATTTGGATTTTTCTAGTTTAGAAAGATTTTCAAAAATAAAAAATCCCAAAACAATTGTATCAGTTTTGAATGGATGTAAATTTTGTATCATTTTCTAAGTGATATTAACAAAAATTAGTATTTGCATCAATTATTCAAGTGATATAAATTTAGATTTTAGTATCAATTATGTTAAAGTGATGCAAACTAATAGAGTTTTGTATCAATTTTGTTTAAGTGATGTCAAGAACACCATCATTTATTATAATTGATGTTAAACTACATATTTTATATCATTTATTGATAATTGATATAAAATAACATCATTTAACTTTGTGATGCTATTTAATTGATGCAATATACACCTTTTTTTGTAGTGGGGATTCCCGATGTATCCGTTCAAGCGTCCAACAGGAAGTCCTTTGACCAGAGTTGCCAATGTTGTTGTTTCTGCCGCAAGAAACCGAAATAGGTTTGTAACGGATGAAGAGATGACGCAGAGTCTTAACCCTACCGACAAAAGCATTCACCAAAACAAGTTCAAGTACTTATTCTGAACATATATATATGTCAGGTTTTTTTTTTATTTCTCTGTTTATTTACTTGTTGTGTAAACTTTCATTTCTAGGTTTCTTGATAAAGCGAAGCTCAACAACAAGATCTCTGGAACAGAAGTTGAAGAAAAAACAACGTTTCTAGCTCTCCTACCAATCTTTGGGAGCACAACTGTAATGAACTGTTGCATAGCACAACTAGCTACCTTCTCTGTAGAACAAGGCATGTTGATGAACAGAAAGCTCACAAATTCCATCATAATATCTGAATTATTAGTATTTGTTTGTAATACTGTGAAAACCCGGATATCATTAATCAAACAATAAAGTGGATACAATTTGAGCCTGAAATTACTAAAACTCTAAAACCAATGGAAAAAACAAATTATTTAGAAAAAACTGAAATTAAGAAAGATATTTGAAATAGTTATAAATATCATGTTCAAAAAAAATTCTTGTTTTTGTCAACTAAACTATAAATTAAAAGATGTCATTGTGTAATTGTTAATCCAATTAAACGGACAGTTGTTTACATGTTGCATCAATTACTAAAAATAAGAAAGTTGTAGACTATTGAAATTACTGAAAAGTGGTTTACCAAAGGCACTTACCAAAAAAATTAGATTGAGTACATATTCCTTAACTAATTTCAAAAATTTAGTCAAAGTTTTTTTTATGGTAAGACTAATCTAATTTCTAGTAACGTAAAGAGTGTAATTATTTGCTAGCATCCAAACAACACAAACCAGACACTTGTAAAAGAGGTCAGTAAATAATCTCCTTTATATAAAAGAGAAAGAATTATAGGCTTCTTAGGGCCTCCACATGAGCAAAAAATATGAATTTTCTTAACCAATGATAATTATTAGTATTAACATCAGCTCAAAATTCATACAAAGCTTATCTACAAATTTCAATGTCATAATAACTATAATGTCATTTAGGGTTCAGAAAAATCCAGTGGACACTATACTTAATTGGGCCTGATATTTAAAGCACTATACAGCGCAATAAATATACGGAAATATCAAAGGGTTTGGGGAAATATTACCGACGCTTCCACATACAAACCTTAAGCAAATCTGCCACCGTTACAAGATCCTCATCTTTATTTCCCACTCACTCATTGCAGTTCAAGAGTTTTAATGGCCACTACCATCTCATTCATAACCCCTCACTACCTCGCTTATAAAACCAACCCATATACGCAACCTTCAGTCAAGCTACACCCACAACAACCATAATCTCTCTCTCTTACGGTCCAGCGAAAGAGTTTCAGCAGTCTCGCAAGGAATTTTAAAAAAGGGAATCTGCTCATTCGTGTTGAACTACTTCTAATCGATTTCAGAGGTATAGCTATCACAACCTTCATAGATACACTTTGCAAACTATTCTCATTTATCGTAAAATTACAAAAGTTTAGTAATTTTCTTCTACTGTTTCGAATCCATGAAACCTTTGTTGATAGGTCGGTATCTGATGTTGAAAATCGTTTCAGTTCCTCTCATACGGCAAAAATAGAGAGTTGTGGAACTGAACATAATAAGAGGATAACAATTGTTACCTTTGTTGATTTGCTATATATATATACAAGGTCTTAGAAGTCGTTAGCTTTTGTCATCGATATAAGATAGCTGACACCTTTGGAGTAATATACTTGCTTAGGCAAAGCGAATATTCAATTCTCTAATACTCTTATTGTGTTCATGCTATTGCAGAGAAATGATTCGTGTTGCGAGGTCAGATCTTAAGCAGAAAAATTGACCTTTTTCGTCGCTTTACTTTGGAGTTTGTTTGTTTGTTTACTTTTGCAGATTGCTCCTACTGCTGCTGAGGCTAAACTCGCACCTACACATCCTATAAGATTGGGATTGGCTTTGCATTTCTCTGTATTCTACTACGAGATCATGAACGTGCCTGAAAGATTTTAGAGATTGTTGTTTACTAAGAAAAGAAAAGACACGATTGTTTCGGGGATTTGTGATTGTTTGGCTTTTTGCTGTTTAAGGCATGTCACCTTGCGAAGCAGGCGTTTGATGAAGCTATCTCAGAGCCTGACACTTTGAATGAGGAATCTTACAAAGATAGCACCTTTATTATGCAACTCCTTGGGGGACAATCTGACCTTGTGGACTTAATTGAGCTTGTGGATTACTTCCCAATTCTTGGTTATGTTGTGGTTCGGTGACAATTTTCTAAGGATAAGTCACTCATATTGCAGGTTGGTCTCTTGAAAATTTAAAACATGTATCATGTGAGATTTCTAGATGGTGAAAACCATTTATTCCCTGCAACTTCTTTATGTTGAAAGCGGAAAAGACTTTGTCGATCTTCTTTTCACTTTCCTAGCTCTCCATTTGAAAACTGCATGGTAAATACCTGGAAGCTATATCGTGCTAGGATGCATCGGTAACTTGTTTCAAAGCTTCAAAAGCTTGAACTTTAACAAAGGGAGAATTCTTTGGTATTATACTTGTCAGAAACGTCTGCTTGATGTTTGTTACGCTGGTTGTGATAGCGCACTGAGAGTGAAGATAGGCTCCTATAACTGCGTTTAAACTCAAATGGATCCAAGATGCAACAAAACTTATGACTATTCATATGACTATCCGAAGGGTTGTGGGTTTGTGAACAGAGAAAAAATATTTATGGTTTCAGATGATCATATCATTACACCTATGAACTTATCATCAAACATCTTCTCACTGAAGACGTGGAACATTAACTTGGATGATATAGAGGAGCAAGTAGTCAACATCAGCGAAACAGAGGTATGTATATGTTTTTGTTATATATATATATATATGCTCTTCAATTAACTCTCTTGAATATGACACTAATGCAGGCAATCAGACGATTAAGCCTCATTGATGACGTCCACCGCCCTAGGATGCATGGAAACTCCATTTTATGACGTTTCACGCTTCGGAATCGGAATCTCTTGGAATCGTCGTGGAATCGCGATTCCAAAAATTACCATTTTGGAAGCGCCTTGGAAGCGTCTTGGAAGCGTATGATTCCATTTTGGAATCGCGATGAAAATTTCTTTTCATTTTGGATGATAAAAATTAAATATTATAAAACTTAAAAAAGTTTGATAATTTTATAACTTAGAGAGAAAAACCCCTAAAAAATATGAATCATCACATCCCTAGTCACTAAGAAGTAAAAACGATTATGATTTTGCTCACAATCTCTGTAGAAAGACTCTTTAAGCTTCCAATGTATCTCACGGCAATCTCGTAGAAGAACATGATATATTTCATACTATATGTAATGAAACTATTCTTGAAAGATATGAGTTTGAAGATCTTTCCTCGATAAACCAGAGTTAAGAAGCAATTTTATTTGATGGAGCAAATGAAAACCAACATGAATATGATAGTCTAAATCCTTGGTTTTAGTATTATGGGTTGTTTATTCTAGTTAAGTTACTTAAAACTTTTATGTATTGGATTTATGATCCACTTTATAAACGAAGTTTTTCGATTTGGTTTAGTTTTAAATGTTAAAATGTATTTATATATATATATATATATATTTGATTTAGTTGTACGCTTCCAAAACGTACCCGCTTCCTAAATTTTCAAAAAAATCGCTTCCGCGTTTCCGAACGTTTCGCTTCCACGTATCCGTTTCCGATTCCATATAACATAGCCACCGCCTTGAACACAGTTTTCGGGAACTTACCCACAAAGAAACCGAAAGTAGAGAAACTCTAAAGCATCAATCCATGCCTTTTAGATTCCTCATTCCAATAAGCAGCAATTTCAAGTCTTGATGTCAAACATTCTTATATTTGGTTATTTGGAGTGGTATCTGAATTTCTAGCTTTTGTTTTTGAATCATAGCGTTTCCAGAGTTTTTGCTTAATAGTGTTATCATTTTAGAGTAGTAACTTGACTGCTTATCTAAACACACGACCAAATTGTTGAATAGTGATTAGTGCCACTGATAGAATTGTGATCATTCCAAGCTTCCAGTCGGCAATGTATTTCAGTAACTCAAATAATGAATGGGCTGTAATATTGTGGGCTCAAATGTTCGAGTGAATTGAGAGAGGGAATAAAACCAAATAAAACCGAAATTAATCTTTAAATTGAACCAAAATTAATTTGGTTTAGTTTTGCTCAGTCCCTCTTCGAAACTGAACCAAGTCTGAACATGAACAAAACTGATACCGTGATTTTGGTTTATCAAAGGAATTTGGAGCTCCAATGCACACAAATTTTCTAGATGAACCATTTATTGAATCACTCAGAAAATAAGTGGTTATTGTATGTAAGTTGGTTTTGGTTATGAATAAACATAAAGTTTAAACAATTCATTACCAACACCCGGCCGTAGCCCGGGGAAGGACCTAGTGCCATAAATAATAATGGCTTTAAATATTTTCCAGAAATATAAGTAAATTTCTATAGAAATATATGTATCGTGAGAATATATCTAACTTCTAGTAATGTAAAGAGTTAAACTATTTGCTACCATCCAAACAACACAAACCAAACGTGAAAACCACTGGACACTTGTAAAATTGGTAAATAAATACTAAGTGCTTTCCGTTTCTAATCTTAATTCATTTGTTCTTCACATCTCTCACGCAACTTTTCACAGCCCACCCATCGGTATCTTCAAGGTACACTTATAAACCACCAATTTCGTTAACATAGAACATATTCATTAATCGTTAATCTGAGGGAAAGTAGAGATGGAGAATGATATGGAAGAAAAATTTGAAGATTGGAGAGGTAAAGTGGCAACTCCTGGTAAACATGGTGGGATTAAAGCTGCTTCCATTGCTTGTGGTAAATTTCTATAACCCTCTAAACAAATCAAAATTTTCATTCTTAAAAATATTTATAGTAGATTTGGTGTGGGGCTAATGCAGTTGTGGAGATGATGGAGAATATGGTGTTCTTATCATATTCAACCAACTTCATCACATACTTTACCAAATCGATGCATTACTCATCAGCCAAAGCCGCAAACATGGTGACCAATTTCATAGGAACATCGTTTTTGCTCACAATATTTGGTGGTTTTGTCGCCGACTCTTTTCTCACTCGTTTCACCGGTTTCATCTTCTTCTGTTCCATTGAACTCCTGGTAACTAAAAGAAGTCTTTTTTAGTGAAAAGATTAATACTCCCTTTGTTTCATATTAAGTGTCGTTTTAGAACTTTATCTTTGTTTTATCATAAGTGTCGTGTTATATTCCCAATGCAGCTTTTTAATAGAATTTCTCGTTTTATTCATGTTCTTTAAACTTATCAAATAGTGTAAACACATTCTATAATGTTTTAATAAATGGTAAAATAGAAAATTATAGTATGCATCAAATAACCTTATACCACATATAATATGAAATGGAGGGAGTATATAACTTAAAAATTTACTTGTTTCTTTGATAGGGTTTGATCTTGTTGACTCTCCAAGCTTATAGCCCTAAGTTACAACCTCATGGAGAAAATACTCCTTCAACTTTTCAATCAATAGTTCTATTCACTGGAATTTACGCGGTAGCAACTGGTGTTGGAGGTGTAAAGGCCTCGTTGCCTGCTCATGGAGGTGACCAGCTCGATAGTCGAAAGCAGAGTCTGATCTCAGGATTCTTCAGTTGGTTTTACTTCTCTATCTGTCTTGGGGGTCTCTTGGCAGTAACCATTATGGTTTGGATCGAGGAGAACAAAGGATGGAGCTCAAGCTTCTTTATCTCTACCGCGGTTTTAGCCTCTGCGCTCGTTATTTTTGCTGTGGGATTCCCGATGTATCGGTTCAAGCGTCCAACAGGAAGTCCTTTGACCAGAGTTGCCAATGTTGTTGTTTCTGCCGCAAGAAACCGAAATAGGTTTGTAACGGATGAAGAGATGACGCAGAGTCTTAACCCTACCGACAAACGCATTCACCACAACAAGTTCAAGTAATTATTCCAAACATATTTTTTATTCGTGCTAAACTAGATAAACAAGCTTTATCAGTACCTTCATAACGCAAAACCTAACTTGTTAGGGATTCATTTCTCTGTTTCTTTAATTGTGGTGTAAACTTTCATTGCTAGGTTTCTTGATAATGCGAAGCTCAACAACAAGATCTCTGGAACAGAAGTTGAAGAAACAAGAACTTTTCTAGCTCTCCTACCAATCTTTGGGAGCACAATTGTAATGAACTGTTGCATAGCACAACTAGCTACCTTCTCTGTAGAACAAGGCATGTTGATGAACAAAAAGCTCACAAATTCCATTGAGGTTCCAGTCGCTTCCCTCAACGCCATTGCTCTTATCTTAATTCTCTCTTCTATAGCTTTATGCGAACTCTTAGGGAAAATGATCTCATCAAGCAACAACGAAAGATCATCGAGCTTCAATTTGAAACGCATAGGAGCTGGTTTAGCTCTTACTTCTGTTTCAATGGCGATTGCAGCCATTGTGGAGGCCAAGAGAAAACATGAAGCAATTCACAACAAGATTGAGATATCTGTGTTCTGGTTAGAACTTCAATATGTTTTCTTGACTTTCTCGGATTTGTTGACACTTGGAGGAATGTTAGAGTTTTTCTATAGAGAATCTCCGGCGAGTATGAAGAGCATCAGCACGGCGCTTGGGTGGTGCTCCACTGCGTTAGGTTTCTTTCTCAGCACGGTTCTTGTCCAAGTCACTAAGGCGGTCACGGGATGGCTCAGCGGAAAAGATCTTAATGAGTCCAAGCTTGAACTTTTTTATGTAGTCTTATGTGTTCTCAACACTCTTAATCTTTTCAATTATATTTTTTGGGCAAAAAGATATTAAACAAAAGAACAGAGTATATACAGTACTATGTCGCTTGTCTTACGTCCTAAACTCTTGAACTTTGTTATAGCTTGGCATAATCTTTGAGTGAAGATGCTATGTTATGCATGTGTGTGTGTGCTTGTGTACTTGTGTTCTTCTGGTGGTTCACAAGTTGGTTGAGATGTCATGTAATAATGGGATGAAATAATAATTAATCAACCCATTTAAGTTTCATAGTTTGTGATTCTACCCTTAATTCAGAAAGTGCGAAAGTAAACATTTTTTAAAAAGAGAAATTTCCATTTATCTGTGTGAGGATAGCCTCACTTTGTCATCTGTTAGCAATGTGACAACATGATCACAATAGTCCGCATTGACGTAGGCTTTATACATATTTGTCTTTGTTACTCGGAACAATGGTGGTTGAAAATGCGGCAATCACATAGTATTGCTAAATTGACGGTATTAAATCCAAAACTGAAAATGGCGTAAACTTAATTAATTTTTTTTTCTTTCTGAATCTGAAATTAATTGACGGTATTAAATCCAACCATTCAAAAACTTAGTTGCTCTCGGACTATTTAGAGTTATTTCTTTGACTCGTTTTTTCTTTTACAATTTTCACTCAAAATACTTTGTTTTCTTATGTTTCATCTCAAATTACTCCACCTAAACGTTTTGATATGCTGCGGACCAGCTTCTGATCGATTCGGCGTCACTTTTTTTTCCTTTTTTTCTGTTTTTTGCTTCTTTTTTTATCTCTTCATGCATTTTATGTAGTCTATTTTTTCTCTTTTTTTTCTTACTTGAACGTCGGAAAGTCGTCAGATAAAACATCTTTAGTCATGTTTATCCGATTTTTACGTAGTAATTGTTCAAAATGACAAAAGCATATCTTCAAAACAATATTAATCAAATAAATCGATTATTTACTAAATAATCGAACTAGACATAAATCATTGGACAATAATCGATTATTTACTAAATAATCAAACCACTAATTATTTAAAAAAATTCTTATGCATTTTTTTCCGACAATTGTTATGCATTAATTCTAGTTGTTGGCTACTAACAATCGGCTATGTGGCTTGATTTTTCAAACCGGACCTATAAATTAGTACAACAAACGAAACTAAAAATGGGTAGAAATTAAGATCAAACTACGCTAACTAATTTGAACGACTACTGATCATAGATAAACATAAATTTATAACTAATTACATTTTTTTTTAAAACGAAAATGACTCAAAGTTGGTCCAACTACATACACCAATATTACGCTTTCAAATAATTCAATGCCGTGTTGACAAGAAAATAATTCAAATGGCGTAACGTAACCATAATAATAATACTAATTCAGTATCCATCTTAAAGATTACAAAATTTTCACAAACGTTGAATATTCCACAAAAATATTAGTCTTTGGGTCCCACTTCTACGACTTCCACGTTGACTTTTTCCCTTTTTATGGTATACAATGAAAATTACCTGCCACCTTTTTTACTAAAATTAATAATATAAAGTATCATAATCCTTAATTTAATACATTTCGAGGACCAAAAAATAAATAAATTGACTTCAAAGTTTCATACACAAAAGAAAAAGTTTCGAGCTTTTTGCTCACTTCTTCTCTACACGATCCTTCTCAGTTTCGTTTCTGAATTCTCTTTACTCTTTAAAGCTAAGAGAAGATTCAGAGACTTCAAAGTTCCTTTTTTTCACTACTGAATCCTCGAAAGTTTCGATTTTTATCAGAAAGTTTCCGAGATCTCAGTGATGGTTTTGTACTTAAGCTGTAAATTTACGTTTCTGGGTTTGTTTCTTGTGTTGATTACGAGCTGGGTTTTGGATAGATGTGAAGGATTTGGTGAATTTGGGTTTGAATTTCATCATCGTTTCTCGGATCAGGTTGTTGGGGTTTTACCTGGTGATGGGTTACCTAATCGTGACTCTTCTAAGTATTATAGAGTTATGGCTCATCGTGATCGGTTAATTAGAGGTCGTAGACTTGCTTCTGGTGAAGATCAATCACTTGTTAGTTTCGCTGATGGGAATGAAACTGTTCGTGTGGATGCTCTTGGATTGTAAGCTTGTGATTGTTATGGTTTTGGATATGTTTTATGTTTATGTTTATCTATAAACTTGTGATTGTTATGTTTATGTTGAATTCTTGGTTTGGTGTTTGTGTAGTTTGCATTATGCGAATGTGACGATTGGGACGCCGTCTGATTGGTATTTGGTAGCTTTAGATACTGGAAGTGACTTGTTCTGGTTGCCATGTGACTGTACCAATTGTGTTCGTGAGTTGAAAGCACCTGGTGACTTGGTATTGTTTCTTTTTGATTTGCTTGTATACATACTTGCATTTGAGTATGTTGTTCTCTTGATTTTTTGTCTAGATTGTGAAGAATCTGATGTGTTTGTTCTATTTGAGACTTCGGTTTAGTTGTGTTTAGATAAAGATTAATTATAGGATATAGAGAGCTGACTTGGGAAGCTCTTTGTTGACTAAATCTTTAGCACTTAAATACAGTGAGATTGACACTAGAATTAGATGCATCTATCTTCTTAATGATCACTATATGGACTGTAATCTCAAGGATTTAGTGGACGGGGCATGTAGTGAATAAGATATTGTTATTATATTTGCAAGTTGTTGGGTTCCTTACATGAGTTTTGTTGTTGTTGTTGAACAGAGTTTGGACCTTAATATTTATAGCCCTAATGCATCGTCGACAAGTTCTAAAGTTCTTTGTAATAGCACGTTATGTGCAAGAGGTGATCGTTGCGCTTCCCCTACTAGTAACTGCCCTTATCAGATCAGGTATCTCTCTAATGGTACCTCGTCTACTGGAGTACTTGTGGAGGATGTGCTTCACTTAGTTTCAAATGAAAAAAATTCCAAAGCTATTCCTGCTCGGATTACCTTTGGGTAAGTAATCTCTTCCTTGTACGAGAAAACATCATAAAACTTTTTATGTTTCTCGAAGCATCCATTATGTCACCTAGCCTAAACCTTTGTGTTTTTCCATCTTAACAATGCTGGAGCAGTTGTGGTCAAGTTCAGACCGGTGTATTCCACGATGGTGCAGCTCCAAATGGTCTTTTCGGGCTTGGCTTAGAAGACATATCGGTTCCGAGCCTATTAGCAAAGGAAGGAATTGCAGCAAACTCATTCTCGATGTGTTTTGGAATTGATGGAGCTGGTAGGATCAGTTTTGGAGATAAAGGTAGCGTAGACCAACGAGAAACGCCATTGAACATAAGACAGCCACAGTAAGCAAGCGGTTGAATCAAAGAACTTGTTCATCTCCTTGAGTATACTTCTAATTACTATTTTGTTTTCCCGTTAATCAGTCCTACTTACAATATCACCGTAACTCAAATAACTGTTGGAGGAAATACTGGCGATCTTGAATTTGATGCTGTTTTCGACTCTGGAACCTCGTTTACTTATCTGACTGATGCAGCTTACACCCTTATCTCAGAGAGTGTAAGTCTTCATCTATATTGTACATGATCTTGGTCTGGTATTACATGGCTTATTAAACCCGATATGATTTTGCAGTTTAACTCTCTCGCTCTGGACAAGCGTTATCAAACTGATTCTGAGTTGCCTTTTGAGTACTGTTATGCATTAAGGTTGGTTGCCTCTTTACTCAGGGCACCATCTTTATGATTTTCTTTAAAACCCGACTAACTTTTGGATCTATCTATATTCGCAGTCCAAACAAAGATAGCTTCCAGTATCCGGCTGTGAATCTGACAATGAAAGGCGGGAGCTCATACCCTGTTTATCACCCGTTAGTAGTGATTCCCATGAAGGTTAGTTAAGAAGCCTTTGTTACAACGCACTCTCTCTTCCGTGTCTGCCATTACACTTAAAGCTGTCTCTCCTTGTGATGTTGCAGGACACAGATGTCTACTGCTTAGCCATCATGAAGATCGAAGACATCAGCATCATTGGACGTAAGTATCATTTGAAAATGTAGTCTTACTAAAACTTACAATTCGGAATTTTTATCGGATTTCTTCGCTCTTACAATTTGCAGAGAACTTCATGACGGGTTATCGCGTTGTCTTTGACCGTGAGAAACTAATTCTCGGCTGGAAAGAATCTGATTGTGAGTTCCTTATCAACTGTTCTTCCTTCTAAAGCATATTAGTCAAGATCAAGACATATCTCGTCTTGTTACTAATTTGTCTTTACTTTCATGGCTAAGGTTACACGGGCGAGACCTCAGCTCGGACACTTCCATCGAACCGTTCCTCCTCCTCGGCTAGACCGCCAGCTTCTTCATTTGACCCAGAGGCTACAAACATACCATCTCAACGACCAAGCTCGTCGACTGCTTCTTATTATTCTCTATCTCTCTCACTTTCATTCTTCTACTTGTCAGTTTTGGCCATCCTCTGATTAATTATATATAAATTTAGCCATATGGTATACACAAATTTGTATTCTTTAGAAGATTATTGGGTTAAAGATAATGTACTTCAGTTGTATTATTTTGTTTTTACATGTTGTATATGATAATTGATTATTACCTGTTAGTGGTCGGGTTGTAAACTTGTATAGCCATAATAAATACACTCTCTATACATCAGCGAAAAAATACTGTACGAAACTTGTATTTTTTTTAACCAATTAGTTTTGGTATAGTGATTTCCACTTGAAAATGAGTTGTCAAGTTAGTCGAGACCTAGGTTACACGGAAACTTCATCCAAGGAGCGTTCCCCGTTTCGGAATCGGAAACGCGATGGAAACACGGTGGAAACGCGTTTCCTAAAAATATTGATTTGAAAACGCATTGGAAACGCGACTCTTTATTTTGGAAACGCGATTTTTGATTTTTTGAAAATAAATTAAATATTTTATAAATATATGGATCTATTTATTATGTAATAAGTTTAAAAACACTCATATTATTTTTCTTCTATAATCGTTCATTAAGATAACATAAAATAAAATGAAGATGATAGTCTAAATATTTGAATTTGAATGTTATTTGCTTAATTTTTAGTTAAGCTATTTAATATTTATGTATTGGATTTTTGTTATTTCAAATACTTTTTAATATGGTTTTGATTTTTAATAATTTTTGTATCATGATAATATTATATCTATATTTGTATATATATATACGTTTCCAAAACGTATTTGTTTTTTTTTTTTAAACTCGTTTCCGCGTTTCCTAACGTTTCGCTTCCGCGTACCCGTTTCCGATTCCATGCAACATAGGTCGAGACCAATGATCAGATTCCTCTCAAACCCGAAAATATATAATTTGAATTTATTTTATTTTATATATTGAAAATTTGATAACGTCTTATTCTAGGATAAAATCTTCTTATAAGAATATTTGTATAACAATATGTTATGCTGTTAATCGGTTGTATTATTTTGTTTCTGCATGTTGTATATGATAATTGATTATTATCCGGTTAGTGGTTGGGTGGAAATCTTGTATAATCTAATAAATATAGCCTCTCTACCAAACAAAATTATTGTACTAAATTTGTAGTTTTTCAATTGAGTAGTTTTGGTCTAGTGGTTCCACTTGATGGTCCAAACGATTTCCCTCAAACGCGAAACTTTTCGTATTTTGTTTTTCAAATTTGAAATTGTAATTAATGTATGATCATATTAAAATCATTCTGAAATTTAGATATAATCTATTTTCTTTTATATATTGAAAATTAGAGAATTCTTATTCTAAGATAAAATATTTGTAAACAACATATTATACAATATTCGGTTCATAATTTATTCAATTATTAAAAAAACATAATGTTTACATAATCTTTTATAAATTTAGATGATGAAGTTGTTAACAAAAACCTAATAAAAAAAATACATATGAGGTAGGCACAATCAGGTGCATGGCAATCAGAATTCAAGTCTTCGCAGAAACTCTAATAAATTAGCACAACCACCAAGAGGTATGCCGGGAGACGGATTTGTACAACCACCAAGAGGTACATCCGGATGGGCAGGACTTGCACCACCACCACTATGGAGTATGTTTTTTTTACTCTTACGAGTTTTTTTCTGATACATATGTTTTTTTAGATTGGGTACCATCGCGGATGTATCCTCCTCATCATCACATGCTCTTCATCAAATCTCTTCCTTAAGGCTACATGTTTCAAGATTTTATATAAATAGATTTTGAATTTTAGTTTTTAAATTTGAAATTTTAGTTATGGTATAATCATATAAAATTATGCTAAAATTAGTTTATAATTTATTTTATTATATATATTTAAAGTTCGAGAATCTCTTTATCTAATAGAAAATATTTTTAAACAATATGTTAATACCAGATTTATTTTTAAGATTTATCTAGTTATATAAAAACATATATGTTTATTAAATCCTTTTAGATATAATGATATATTCAAATGATAACAGAGCAAAAAAAAAAAAAAGTTTTCTAGTAAGGGTAATATTGTAATTACAATTTTCCGCGGTAACCACACCGAGCCGCAAGAGAATTCTTCTCTCAATATCAAAAACATATATAAACGTGTAAATAGAATAGAAAAAATCTAAAGAAGATCAAAACAAGAGTCTCCGTCTCCGTTTCCTTCTTCTGAGAAATTTGTTGGTCTTTTCCTTCTTTGCATTACTTTCCTTTTACCTAATAATTTCACAGAAACTCTTAGTTATATATATGATATATATATATTTTTTTAATATATTTGGATGATCATAATTCATAGATTGTTTATTAAGATATACTGTTTATTAGAGAGTTTAGTAGAACAAAACCTTAATTCTTGTTGTTGTTGTTGTTGTTGTGTTCTCTTGTGATTTTGTTCAAGAACATTGACGATCATGGAGAAGGAGAAGAAAACAGAGAACTCTGGTTTGGTTCAGGGTAATGCAGAGAAGAAACCGGTTTGGAACAAGTCTTGTAATGGCGATTCTGTGATCAGACAAGTCATGGGAGCTTCCGCTTGGCCATGTCTTTTGGATACGACGAAGAATGCTTCTGTTTCGAATAAGTCTCCTTCTGATTCTTTGAAAAGTCCAGACGATGCATCATCATCATCATCAACATTTGTGCCTTTTTCTCAGGTTTATATTAATGGAATTTTTGCTTCTAATTCGACTAATTGTAATTGCTTTGTTGAGAATTTGATGCAACTTTATGATTATGTTTGGAAAATTTAGTATTTGAATTGTCGATTTTTGGGACGGGATAGATGTGGTGCGGGACAAATAGTAAGTATAGATTTTTGCTACTGTTTAGTGCGAGATGGGATGGTCGGTTTAGTTTCATAATGATGCATTTATTGGAAAAAATTTATTTTGAAAATCAGACAATGCTTGCAAGTTTATTGCTCTGTTTTTTTTTTTTGTACGGGATGTTTCTAAATGTTCTGATTTAGTAATGTAGTGTCTTTTGTCTTTGATTTTAGAAACATGAGTTTCTTGCTGCTGCACTAGACTTCACCGAACAAAAGAAAGAAAGTCCACTACTTAACCGGAAGTTAACATCTGCGTCCACTAATGATACTGTTGCTCAATCATCGGGACAAAGTTCATCTGGCTATCCCCAATTTCCTTTGCCAAGGAACACGTTTGCATCACAATCCAATGGTGGTACCCAAAATCAGTATCAACATGACACATGCAAGAACTATCCTCATCAAAGTCATGGACGTAGGCACAATCATGTACATGGATTAGCACAACCACCAAGAGGCGGATTTGCACAACAACTTGCACCACCACCACCACCACCTATGCTACCAATGAATGCGTATTTTTATCCGTTTACTAGTCCTATGGTTTTTCATGGTAAGTTAATAATTCCCATTAAAAATATTGGAGTTTTTTTTTTTAACTCTTACGAGTTTCTTCTAATGCATAAATTTCATTTTAGATTGGGCACCATCGATGATGTATCATCATCCTCATCACATTCCCTTCACCAAATCTCCTCCTTACAGCTTCATGTTTCAAGACAACTCCGTAAAAATTAGCCAAGTTCAATATTCTTCTTTAGAAACAAAAATACGAAATCAAGTTCATTACTACTTTAGGTAATACTTTCGTCTTATTACTGTGCAATATGTCCTCTCAAATAAATTTAGTCTTAATGTTTTTCTTTGCTTTTGTTACAGTGTAGAGAATTTACGTAATGACAAGTTCTTGTGCAAGATGATGAATGATGAAGGCTTTGTTCATATAGAACTTATCGCGGGTTTCAAAAGGGTAAATTTTTTTATCTACTTATGTTTTTCTTGCATGATGGTTTCATGGCTTCTCTTATTTTAGTTGATCTATAATTTTCTTGTTTTCTATATCTTTTTTAGCTCAAAGCATTGACAAGTAACATCCAGCTTATAATGGACGCTCTTCAAGGCTCAAACGTTGTTGAATTGAAGGTAACCTTTTCGATCACTTATACCATTTAAATTTTTAATTTTCATTTAGTTTAATGATAAAACGAACAATTTGGTTTAGTGATAAAACGAACAATGGTTTGGTTACATGATTGTTTTTTAATTGAAAATAGTGTGGGATTACAAAAGTTTGTTTTGTGTTTATTTGCAGGGTTATGAAATAAGGAATCTGAATAACTGGAGACACTTTGTAATGCCTCTAGACTTGCGGGTTACTTTTTATCCAAGCCCCGAATATGAAATGGCTAGCAAAGTTCAAAACATTTTGCTTGAGCCGAAAAAAGATGAAGCTGGAGCAAGTTCAAGCAATCAAATAGCTGATGAGAACAATAACTCAGCTTAACCCTACATTGGCTTGACCTTGAAGAAGTTTGCTTATGGAGAGGATTTTGGTGGGTTTATGTACCAACAACCGTTTTGTTACATGAACATACTTACTTCGTCCTCTAAATCCATCAGATGAGAAAAGAAAACGAAGAAAATAAATGGGTAAAGATCCCAGATTGAAGGAGCTGGGTCAAAAGACTCAAAATCTCCTTTTATATGTTGCTATATCTCGGTTCTTGTTATTTTTTTTAACTTAAGAATCTTTTTATGAGACCGATTAAAACGTTTTCTCGAAATTTCCAGTTACTCATTGTGAGTGTGTTTGAGCTTTTCGTACGTTACAATGTTAAAAAAGTTTCAACAACTATTTTAAAACCATTCATTCCATATACTTACATAAACATACACAAACTGCATAGAAATTTAGTTCCGTATATGTACAAGCATTGGTCACTTTTTTTTAGCCAATTATCAAATTTATAGTATTGTTTTCCCATTTTTAACAAGTTTGTGGTATTATTATTAGTTTGTTATATCATAAGATTTACTCCACTTACAGATATTTTTGTTTCTATTAAAAACAAGAATATGCATGTTTTAAATCCGGCTAACTACACCATGACGACACTAACACAAATCATTGCCACATCAATGACATTAGCACAAACCACACTATATGTGACATATAGATCGGTTTAGGGATATACTATCGTAGATTGATTGAGAACTTAAAAACTATCTAACATTTTTATGATTGTAGATTTTATTTATATATCATGATAGAAATCAATTAATTTTGTACACGTTAATAACAGAACTTTGTATGGTGATCATCTCTTTCTTCCCAACCGGATGATTAGATTGGTCTTAAAATAGAATTACACTTTTTAAAATGTAAATATTTAACTCGATATGACAAAATACCATCTCCCTAGAAACTCAAGAGTCAGGAGTTCTTTTCCCCTAAACTAGTTGAAAATAAATCACAATCGTACATAAAAATCATCATCGAAATGCTATATATATACACGCACCAAAACAATAGCTTCAGCACCATCTCTACGAAACTTAATTATTTCATCAAAATTAGAACAAAAAAAAAATATTTCATCAAAAATAATTAAAACACACTAACAAGTATGTAAATATAAATAATTAAACTACTCAGAGAAACAAAAATGGTAAGTTTCCTCAATGATTCTACTCCAATTAAAGTTGCTAAGTACATAAGAGTATAAGACAACCTTTTTCACCATCCAACGGTTAGCATTCATTTGGTTCCTTAAAGTTAAAAAAACTCATACTTCTTGTTCTTTGCTAGTTTTTAGTAATAATTATTACAACTATAATGTTGACGTTGTACGATCTAGAGATAAGCTATTGATAGATAGACATGCACTAGACGGTCAAAGAAACTCACGGGGCATCGTCGTTGTCCATCAGTTTATATCTAAGAAGATAAAAAAAGGATAAAGCAACGAAAATTTTAGTCATATTGTTTATTGAGTCAGGTTAATAGTCAGTTTTGTTTTTGGTCGCCAATTTGGAAAATATTATTCAAGAGATTTACCCAATCATTTGTCAAATGATCCCACAAAAGCGAGTACATTAATAGCAAACATATGTACCAACCTGATGAAATATATATATATATTTTCAAAATTACATTTAAATAGTCAATTACATGATATATGTTATTACAATTAAAAGGCACACACAAAAGTCTATCAGATGGTCAATTTCTATAACAATATAGAATTTGTTGTTTCAATTTTCGTCTTTTTTTCTTACAGGTTTACATACTCAATATTTTTGAAAAAATAAACAAAAATGACAAATCAAATACTTATCTTTTCTAGGAATTTGTTTTGATTTATGGCTATACTTGCAACAATTGAAACAATAACCAAATTTAAAAAAAATTATTATACCATAGCCCATAAGAAGAACATCATTACCATTCAGAGCACGTCTACTAAATCATTTATCACTTCTTCTTCTTTTTGGTTTTGGTCATATTTCAAATATGAAGTGAAAAGAAAGGTCCATAATGGACAAAGAAGTAACCTGTAACCCGAAGAGGAGCAAAGTTTGGGAAAGAACAACACAGACCTGAGTCACCTGACACTTGTCTTATCCTCAGAAACATGTTTTTTAATAGGAGAAACGAGAAACATTTTGGTCAATCGTAAAAAAAAGATTAACTTTCACTTGATGCAAATTATAATTTAAAATGGATTAGGTTGATATATAGCAATTAGCAACCAAACATATTTGCTATATACCAAACGAACCCATTTTAAATTATAATGATTTAGCAATGTAGTCCTAACATTTTGTTCAAAACGACACATAATTATTTGGAACCTAGGAAATTTAGTCGATATTGGAAAATTAATGGAGGTTTGATTATCTTATGATGTACATACGAAAATTGTACCTTTTTCAAAAAAAAAAAAAAACATACGAAAATTGTTTGCATAATAACATCAATGAATGACGAGATGTTTAAAAAAACAAGACCAATCATGAAGTGAAGAACTTATATCATAACTTTTCGTCACAAGTGAATAGTTACTCAATAATGTAAACACACAAAAAAACAAATCACCAGAAAAAGAATATGATGATGAGGAAATGTGCATATAATTAAACCTTATTGCAGCATTTTCCAATACCCCTAAAGCCTCTCGATTCTGGGAAAAGAAAATCAATCATATCAGACTCACAATTATCTTTCACTCAACCAATAAGAATGCTTCTATCAAAGAAGTGTTGGTTCTTTTATAAAAAGAATGAGAACTTATTATATCGGTAATTATAAATAAAGACGAAAAGATTTATACCCGGTGGGAATAGTATACTGATAATTATAAAGAGAAAACGAGCTAGAGAGAGATTTGATAATTTGAAGAAAGAGTTGTGAAATTATATCATTTACATCGAACGAAAACGTTCGTATATATAGAAGTGAAAAAGCAGAAGTTACTATGTAGCATAGTGACGATGGGCTCCATATGAAATTAATTTTTACCCATTTCACTCATCTGCTTCTTGACTTTTGAGTACATGCCTTTTGTAACACTCCCCCTTGGAGACCAGTGTCACTATTGTCTATTTGCTTAGCGTCCTTGTTGCCTCATTAAAAACCTTTCCAGAAAAACCCAATGGGAAAAACCTTAGTAAGGTAAAAAGAGTACAACCGCGTAAGCTCCCCCTCGAATGATCAGGTGTCATCTTGTTGATGACGCATTCCAATGTTGTGGACATGTTTCCTGAACATAGTGGTAGGTAATGATTTTGTGAAGAGATCTGCAACATTATCACATGATCGAACATACTTGACTTCAATGACTTTAGTCTTCTCAAGTTCTTGAGTGTATGAAAAGAACTTCGGAGGGATATGTTTGGTTCTATCACTTTTGATATATCCTTCCTTTGTTTGAGCGACGCATGCAGCATTGTCTTCATATAGAATAGTTGGTTCCGTGTTTACGTGGATCCCACTGCTTGATTGGATGTGTTGGCTTATTGACCTTAACCATACACACTCTCTACTTGCTTCATGGAGTGCGATGAGTTCGGCATGATTGGAAGAAGTTGTCACGAGTGTTTGCTTCTGAGAGCGCCAAGATATAGCAGTGCCTCCGATCGTGAAAACGTATCCAGTTTGTGATCGGGCTTTATGAGGATCTGACAAATATCCTGCATCTGCAAAACCAATCATTTGACCGTTTGAATTCTTAGGATATAATAAACCTAAATCAATCGTCCCTTGAAGATAGCGGAAAATGTGTTTGATCCCATTCCAATGCCTTCGTGTAGGAGACGAGCTGAATCTTGCCAAAAGATTTACAGCAAATGATATATCAGGTCTTATACAATTTGTAAGGTACATAAGGGCTCCGATGGCACTCAGATATGGTACTTCAGGACCAAGTATCTCTTCATTTTCTTCATGTGGTCGGAATGGATCATTTTCAACTTGTAATGATCTAACGACCATAGGAGTACTCAAAGGAGTTGCCTTGTCCATGTTGAACCTTTTTAACACTCTTTTGGTATATGTAGATTGGTGTACAAATATACCTTTTTGAGAATGCTCAATTTGTAAACCAAGACAATACTTTGTCTGTCCGAGATCTTTCATCTCAAATTCCCCTTTCAAATAATTAGATGCTTTATGTATTTCATCCTGAGTTCCAATTATGTTTAGATCATCAACATATACAGCAATTATCACAAATCCAGATGTTGTTTTCTTGATGAAAACACATGGGCATATGGGATTGTTTACATATCCTTCTTTTGTTAAATGTTCACTGAGACGATTATACCACATACGTCCAGATTGCTTTAACCCATATAATGATCTTTGCAATTTTATTGCACATAACTCTTTGGGTTTGGAACTTAATGCTTCTGGCATTTTAAACCCATCAGGAATTCTCATATAGATATCACTATCTAATGATCCATACAGATAAGCAGTAACAACATCCATGAGACGCATTTCTAGGTTTTCACCAGCTGCTAGACTCATCAGGAATCTAAACGTTATTGCATCCATAACGGGAGAATAGGTTTCCTCATAATCTATTCCAGGTCTTTGAGAAAAACCTTGAGCCACAAGACGAGCTTTGTATCTCGTAATTTCGTGGTTCTCATTTCGTTTTCGGACAAAAATCCATCTATATCCAACATGCCTTACATCTACAGGTGTAAGTACTATTGGTCCGAATACACTACGTTTGTTGAGTGAATCGAGTTCGGCTTGAATGGCTCCTTTCCAATCTCTCCAGTCATGTCTCTTTTGACATTCATATACAGACTGTGGTTCTGGATCTTCGTTTTCCTCATTTATTTCTTTCGAAACCAAATATGAGAAAACGTCATCCACAACAGCCATTTCACTTCGATTCCAAACCTTCCCATTATGAATATAGTTTATGGAGATTTCATGATTTTCTTCAAACTCATGATGCTCTGCATCATCATTCGTTTCTTGATGTGATTCTTCCAAAATATTTTCTGCTATTTTGGGAACATCAGACTTTTCAGATTCCTTACGCTTTCTAGGATTTTTATCCTTAGAGCCAACAGGTCTACCACGCTTCAAGCGTGTTCTAGACTCACGTGTATCATCTGCTTTTCCTTGTTCTTGTGGAATTTCAATCCGAGCAGGAACATTTGCAGCTGGAATATGTGACTTAGTCACCGTTTTAGTATCTATAAAAGCGTCAGGTAACTGATTTGCTATACTTTGCAAATGCATAATTCGTTGAACTTCTAGTTCAGATTGTTTTGTAGGAGGATCTAGGTGTAATAAAGATGGCACACTCCACTTTATATCCTTTCCTACTTGTTTGTTTTCTCCCCCTAGAACTGGGAATTCTTTTTCATCAAAATGACAATCGGCAAGCCGTGCCGTAAACATATCACCAGTTTTTGGTTCTAGGTATCGTATGATTGATGGAGAATCATAACCAATATATATCCCCAACCTTCTTTGTGGTCCCATCTTTGTACGTTGTGGTGGTGCAATAGGCACGTATACCGCACAACCAAAAATTCTTAGATGGGATATATTCGGTTCTCGACCGAAAACTAATTGTAATGGAGAATATTTATGATATGCACTTGGTGTTATCCGAATGAGTGCTTCTGCATGTAAAATGGCATGTCCCCATACTGAAGTTGGAAGTTTTGATCTCATGATCAATGGTCTTGCAATTAATTGCAAACGTTTAATTAATGATTCAGCCAAACCATTTTGTGTGTGAACATGAGCTACCGGATGTTCAACCTCAATTCCCGTTACCATACAATAATCATTAAAGGCTCGGGATGTGAATTCACCAGCATTATCTAATCTAACTCTCTTAATGGGGTAATCAGAAAACTGAGCCCTTAGTTTGATTATCTGAGTTAGAAATCTCGCAAATGCCATATTTCGAGATGACAATAGACATACATGTGACCATCTGCTAGATGCATCAATCAACACCATAAAATAGTGGAACGGTCCACATGATGGGTGTATTGGTCCACAAATATCGCCTTGAATTCGTTCAAGGAACTTTGGTGATTCTTTATCGATTTTGGTTGGCGATGGCCTTATGATCAATTTTCCAAGAGAACATGCAACACATGTCTTTCTATTTCCCTGATATATCTCTTGGATTTTTAGTGAATGACCATGTGAGTTCTCAATGATATTTCTCATCATTGAGGTGCCTGGGTGACCAAGGCGATCATGCCAAAGTGTGAAATCTTCCGGATTTCTTTTGATCACTATATGTGATTCGATTGCACTTATATGAGTTTGATGCAATCCTGAAGGAAGTTTTGGAAATTTTTCCAGTATATGCCTTTTTCCGGACTTATCAGAAGTTATATACATATACTTCTTTCCATTCTCAGTTGCAGACTGAGTGTTATATCCTTGAAGATATATGTCATTAAAACTCAACAAATTCCTTTTAGAATTCGGAGAAAATAAGGCATTACGTATGGAAAACTTGGTTCCATTCGGCAACGTAAAGTTGGTTTTACCAGTTCCTTCAATCAAGTCTGCGGGACCAAATATTGTGTCAACTGTGATTCTTGTTGGTTTTAAGTCAGAGAAATACCTTCTGTGTTTCAGAATAGTGTGTGTTGTTCCACTATCTGGTATACAAATTTCTCTAACGTTTCTCTTAGATACTGTTTCGTTCGTATCGTTGTCCATTTCTGAAATTAAGATAAACATCAATAAACTAAAAATAAAATTCATTAATGAAAGAGGAAACACACAATAATTATACATTTTGTTGTTAACACAACATTATTCATCAAAACAACTGAAAAGCATAATATTATACATGACATAAGTAGAGACTATTCAGTAGTCTCACTACAAGCATTTCAATCTTTCGTAAGGTCAGTCATTTCGGTGTCATCCTCAAAGTCCAAAGCATCGAGATGGGTATCACCTTCAAGGTGTTCCATTAGGTTTACTTCCTTTCCTTTGCCTTTAATAGACTCTTGGTACAACTTGCAAAGATGTAAAGGAGTTCGACACACACGGGACCAATGTCCTTTCGATCCACATCTGTGACAGATTCCGTCACGCTTCTGGGTGACATTACTGTTGGCTTCCTTGCCTTTAGAATTCTGTTCAGAGCGAACCCATTTGAATGACTTCCGTCCTTGCGGGTTATAATACTTTCCACGACCTCGATTGAATCGACCACCACGACCCCGATAAGTTTGACCGCCTCTTTCTGGATTTTGCACATCCGTTTTCTCCGGATTTTTCACAACCATAACATTCACTTCAGGGATTGCTTTGGTTCCCACAGGTCGAGCGTTGTGATTTTTGATGAGAAGTTGACTATTCTTCTCCGCTATTTTAAGCGCTACAATCAGCTCAGAAAACCTTCGGTACCTGCATTGTTCTGCTAGAACATAGTGTTCCTTATGGAAAGTGAGGTAAGTCTTATTGAGCATTTCTTCTTCGCTCACATGCTTACCTCAATATTCCAATTGGGACACAATTCTTAACATGGCAGAATTATACTTTTCTACCGATAGAAAATCCAGAAACCTCAAATTTGCCCACTCATCAAGAGCATGGGGGAGAGTTATTGCCCTTTGGTTGTCAAACCTTTATTTTAGAGCTTGCCACAACTCTGCAGGGTCTTTTACTTTTGCATAATCATGTATCAGATTTTCATCTAGATGTTTTCTTAGGAAAATGATCGCCCTTGATTTCTCATGGCTAGGCGATTCGTTTCCCTCTCTTATAGTATCCAATATTTTTAATTCATCTAGATGAAGTTCAACATTCGTGGACCATGCTATGTAGTTTTCTCCAGTGACTTCGAGAGCTGGAATCTTAAGCTTCTCGATATTTGCCATTTATTTCTAAAAACAAAAATTATTAAATATTATTAGAATTTCATTAATTAAAATCAACATTAATAATAAATGAAATTACAAGAAATGTTAACGCATAAAACATTAGGGTATAACTCATGATGTACTCTTCCGGAGTATAATCACCAATGGAAATACCGTAAATACAAGCAAAAATTACAAATGCTATAATAATTAACAAAAATCGAAACATTTTCTTAGTTTGAAAAGATGAGATGAAATTGTGAATGAAATGAAATGATGAAAGATAAGTGTATTTATAGATTGAAAAATCACTGTTCATAGCCGTTGGAAAAGTAGATAAATTTTGAAAAAAATTCTTTGTGACCGTTGAAAGTAAAATATTAAAACAAAACTCAATCTGAAAAACACTTTAAAGAGCTACCAGTTAATTTACCAATTTCATGTAAAATTATATACAGGTGACTAAACCTCCTATATAATGATAATAATGTAAGCAAATATTTAGTAGTTATATTATGGTGACAAAGTCATCCACATAATATAAATGAATATTTAACGGCGAAATTATGGTGATAGAATCATCCACATATAAACAGTAAATAAATTATACGGTGCATTTAGCAACCATGTATAAATAATAAATAAATTATATGGTGCGTTAAACAACCATATATAAACCGTAAATAAATTATATGGTGCGTTAAACAACCATATATAAAAACAGTAAATAAATTATATGGTGCGTTAAACAACCATATATAAAAACAGTAAAATAATACCGAGGCGAAAAACCGCCTACAATATAAACAAATGAATAGTGGTGCATTAAACAACCACTAGAAAGTAATTGATATTATAGAGGCGGCATGTCGCGCACTATAATAAATTACACAGTATATAATATTTATAAATATATAGCATAACGGCAGAGTGATCGTGCTGATAACGTGTTATAAAAAAAATGAGAACTTATTATATCGGTAATTATAAATAAAGACGAAAAGATTTATACCCGGTGGGAATAGTATACTGATAATTATAAAGAGAAAACGAGCTAGAGAGAGATTTGATAATTTGAAGAAAGAGTTGTGAAATTATATCATTTACATCGAACGAAAACGTTCGTATATATAGAAGTGAAAAAGCAGAAGTTACTATGTAGCATAGTGACGATGGGCTCCATATGAAATTAATTTTTACCCATTTCACTCATCTGCTTCTTGACTTTTGAGTACATGCCTTTTGTAACAGGTTCCATTTTTTTCAAAAAAAAAGAAGTGTTGGTTCCATTACCTATATATATTTATTTATTTATTTTTCATATATATATATAGCCACAGGTTGAAAACTTTTTTTTTTTTTTTTATAACTCGGGTGATCCGGTTCAACGGACACCATGAGGTCCGAGTTAGGTCGCTGGAATGTTTATTCCCTAGCTAATTTTTGGGTCAACGGGCCATGAGACCCGACTAATCCCGGGGCCCGGAGAGCCATGTGAATGCTCCGATAGCCAAATGGAAATGATTAAATAATTCTACGCTTGAGGGGAATCGATCCCTAACCTGGACCAACAGGACAATTCCTCCTCAAGTGGGAACCACTAGACCCCTGCCACTTGGTTAGGTTGAAAACTTGAGATGACTAATCCATTGTTTTTTCATTGTTTCACGCAACTTTGTTTTAAAAATGGTTCACTAGACCATATTTAATTGGAACTGAGGTCAAACCCATATTATGATAGGGTGCTTAGTGACGGATACTATTTTTGGTTGTATTGGCAAATTGTAATAAAATCCTAGGATAAGATTAGAAAGAAAAAAACAAGAAACTCGATAAGGTTCAAATTTAATTTTCTTATAGTTGATCAAAACTGCTAATCGATTTCAATTTTGTTTAACAATATGCATTATAAAGTTCACATAATGTAGAGATACCACTAATACAAATTATTATACCCTTTTCTTTTTACTCAAAATCAAGCTCTCCATTAACCAAATTGTTTACACACTTGATTTATCAACCTCTACATTTTCCACAATCAAATTTGGCATACTAGAATACAACTTTAAGACCTAAGAGCATTTTTGCTATTCTAAATGCCACACTGTTCCCACCTCGAGGGGTAATTCTACTTCTATGTCAGTACATCAACAAGCTCTTTGGAATCAGACTCGAAGATGACCTTTGTGTATAAAAAAACAGTGATAGATTAAACCGCCCATCTAACGCTTTCATCAACTTTGACATGGTTTTAGTTCCCATCCAGATAACACTAACGTAAATCACTACGTAAGCAAAATTAGTATAATAACTGAAAAAATATTACTAAAAAGTAAAACACAAACAGAAAAGTTGGTAAGAAACTAAAGCTGAAAAAAAGGTCACACTTGAAAGCGCTATAAAGGGTGTTGAACTGTGATATTAAAGCTAGACCAAAACCATACCTTTTTAAAAACCAAAGAATCTCTTTACCCACCAACTCTAGATTTAAGGATCATCCTAATTGCTAAAATAATCAAATCTTGTAATTTTAAAATGATTATCTTACGTGATAAAGTTTGACGTCATAACTATACATAATCACTATCACATTTTGGATTAAGGGAAAAAAGTCATCTTATGATTTTTATTTCCAAAACAATTGTCTCTTCTACTGGACCCAACCATCATAATACCAAAGAAATGACCATTGAGAGAGAAGAAGCTCACAGTTTCTGCTCTCTCTCTCACTCAAAGATATAAGACATTTTGTTACCCCAAAACCAAAAGACAAAGTTGTTATGTTTTGTTCTCCAATGTTGTCATCAGCAAAACATAACATCAACCTTAGTACTATTTCAACTTCCTCCTCCTCCCCATCATCATCATCATCAACATCAACATCAACATCATCATCTCAATCACAAGCTCAAAACATGTCTCAAGTAAACATGGAAGAAGTATGGAAAGAAATCAACCTTGGTTCGATTCACCACCATCGCAAACTAAACATTGAACATGAGCCAATGTTCCAAGATTTCTTGAAACAACAACAACCACCACAACCTTCTTCTTCCTCCGCTCTATACATCTCTCCTCTACCTATTCCTGAAACTGTTCTCAGCTTAAACCCTAACTCCATTAACACCCACTTGAAAGAATCTACAAGATTTGGTTGTTTAGGGAAGAAAAGAAGCCAAGATTCTGATGAAAACATAGGTGAGAGAAGGCATAAACGTATGATCAAGAACAGAGAATCTGCTGCTCGTTCCAGAGCTAGGAAACAGGAATCTACCTCTCTTTACTCATTCAAATTCATGTGAATCAAAGTGAAAGTAACAAAAATTCCTCTGTCTAAAAGTTGTATATGGTTTCTTTCTTTCTTTTTTATAATCTTTCAGGCATATACAAATGAGTTGGAGCTTGAGATTGCTCAACTGCAGAAGGAGAATACAAGACTCAAGAGTCAAGAAGAACAGGTAAAACCAGACACAAGTTCTTACTATTAATGTGATTATTTGAAGTCTAATTCTATTTTAAGAAACTTCATCAAGAAGTGATCAAGATTCTGCTACTTAAGGTCTTGAGTTATGATTCTGTTTCTGTGTGATGTTGGAGAATGTAGTTAAAAATGGTGGAAACAATTCAACATCAAGTAAAGAAAACACTTCAAAGGACATCAACAGCTCCATTTTGAGAGAAAAATCTGCAACTACTTTTGGTTTCATTTTGGGGAAGTTTAAAGTGTTTCTCATGAACCAGAGATAAGTAAGTACATTTTAGCTACAAATTTGTGGAAGTAAATTAGTGTGTGTGTTTGTGTATGAAAAAGTATCTAGAAAAAAAAAAAAAACGAACTTTCTTCTTCTTATGTCGTTTTCCTATCAACCCTTTTGACTTTTGTACTATTTTCTCTACTTAACTTGTTGTATTCTTGTAATGCCAAGTCTTATCTTCACTGTAAGACAGAAATCTCTGTGTGTTCTGTTTTCACTGTTTAACCCATTACTGCACTGTAGTGTTCTTGTTCATACTGGTCAGGAGATGAGTCTTGATGATGTCCAAGAAAATAATAACATATTGTTGTTGACTTGTTATTGTGTATGTTTTATTAAAAAACCAGAGACAAAGACAATAAACACATAAAGAGAAAATTTGGTGGCAACTAATGTGTGCTAAAGTAGGAAGAAGTGTAACCATGAATTCTGATTGTCCCTCCTTTTGGTTGATTCACATTCTAATGGTATACTTTAAAGCCCAAACCAACACTTTAAAAGTATAAGCATTAAAGAAAAAAGTTTGCTAGAAATAAAGTTTTATGTACTCTAGTGTTTCGGTAAATCATTCTTTTTCTAGAACTTGAAAATGTATATATAAATGTTTACCGTATAGTCATCTTCGCAACAAAAATGATAAGAACAAAGAATGTCGTCAATCACTTCGTCTAGCTCCATTAACCACATGTTTTTGTTTTTGTTAAGCAGACAGATTGAAAACTTTACACTGTATGCTTCCATGTTTTTATTTTCTGTTTTGGAAACATTGTATAGGTTTATAATCTTGATTGTAAATCTAAAAAACTTCATTTCGATGAAACATTTTGTACTTAAATACAAAGACCCAATACCTCAACTAATAAAGATCTTAGGCAAAGTTTAGAGGTTGCTGATTCGAATGGTGTTTGGGACGAAACTAATATTACACGATGTAGTTTCGGGCATCGGGATTACGAGTTTCAGCCTCGAACCTCTTAGTAATTAAAAAAAAACATTTAGTACTTAAAAAAAAAGAAAATGTTTATAGTCAAAGAGGCAAAGTCAATGATTATTATGTTTGGGTCTATCTAACATTCTATGGGCCTGTCTTTTGGGTCTTATGGTCCAAAACAGCATCCTATGTAAAGCGTGTTTTGTCAAGTACAAGACACCGGTTTAGTACTATACCTATTACCAAACACACCTTTGGTTCGTTAAAAAGGAAACTCCTTCTCCTATAAATATCAAATCATTGAGGTTAAGAAACAAAAAAAATTCTGGATCAGAGAGAGATCTTCAAAGTCTGGGAACTTTTCTTTGATTCTTCTCTGATCTCGAGTTCTTACCAAATCCTATCTCTCTTCTCGATTTGGAATCTATTCCAATTATTATGTCTGGATAAGACAAAGCCCTTTAACGTTTGTTCCACTTGCGATCTCTCGTTTGGAACCAATCTAGGGTTTCTCGAGTTCGGTTCTGAGAGATCGGTGTGAGAGATGTCTCGGTGTTACCCGTTTCCATCACTTGGATATGTACGGAACGAAATCGTTGATGGGTCTCTGATCAAATCGATCAAGGTTTGTTGAGTAATTTTTAAAGTCCATGGCTTTGGTTTTTTTCTTAAATTTCCTAAGTTCATGTGATTTGTGAATGCTCAGCTTCCTTTGTTCACTAACTTGGTTCAATCTTATTTGAAAATTGACAAATTGATCGGCTTGAAAGAATTGAGAAAGTGTGAAAATTTGTAGTCTTGATGGGAATCTAAATCTTACTTGAAATTCATAGTAATGTATGTCAAAGCATGAAATTGGAGTAATATTCTATACATTCACAATGAGAGAATTTGATTGAGTCTTGAAATTTATGACATTAGAGTAAACCATTGTAGTAATCAATGTGGGAATTATACATTGTTTGTGTTTCTTTCTCTGCTTCTTTTGCCCCTTGGAATGGTTTTCGATTATAAGATTATGGACATTGATGATGTTTGTTCCATTGGTTTGAATATCCAGGGGGCAAAGGAGAAAGTTAAGAAAGATAGAAAACACAAGAGGAAGGAGAGGGATAATGAGGCGGATCGAAGCAGAAAACACCGTCATAAAAGACGGCGCAAAGATGATAAGAAGGTTAATGATCGTTGCGGATTGGTGAACAGTGAGGTCGAGTTCTTGGAGAAGAGTTGTCTTACAGTGGAACTTGAACAACAAACGTCGTCTCAGACTTCTTGTGATAGCTTTCTTCATAGCAATGATAGACCGAAGCAAGTTCAGAGTCAACCCCTTGATGGTAGGCATAACGACTCTGGTGAGTTTGTTTGTGTTTACTTGTTGTTGGGTCTGTTTGCTTGGCGTGTACACATGATGGTGACATTGTTTCTTCAAATTTGTTGCTATGAATTTGAAGAAATCAGCAAGCGGATCCGGTTAGCTAGCAAAGAGCAGAAAGATCACGAGGTGATGATGATGACCAACAAGGATCAAAAACCGTGTTCTTCCCCGGAAAAGTTATATGCTTCTTCAACTGCTCCTAGAGATTCCGTTGGTCCACGAGATGCAAATTTTGGTTCGTTGAGAGAAATCTCAACAAAACTCAGTAAAGAGAAGAAACCAAACCCACAGAGAGACGTCGAATCCCACGAAAAAAACACAAGGATCAGTAGGCAACTCGGTAAAGAGAAGATGCCATCATCATCTTCATGTAGTCTTCAAGAGCTAGAGAAACCGTCCTGTAGTCATCAAGAAGTCATTGGATGCAGCAAATGCCCTCCTTCTTTGGCGGTGCGGTTCTTAAATCTAATCGAGAACTGGACTCCCGATCGGGTTGAGAGCAAGCTCACAGACTCGGTAGATCAAGAATGGTGGTTGTACATGAAGCTTGGCGCCAAACAAGATAACCATCACAAAATAATCAATCAGACAATTAGCGAGGCAAGTGGTTCGATGGTGTGGCCAACTGCTCGATTTCTTCCAGAAGCCGAACTACACGCATTGCCATTCACCGTCCCGTTCTGATTTCTTCGAAGCTGTTGTGGTCCAGAGAGTGATTAACATGACCAACATATAGTTTTTTTAATGTATATTTAGATAGCCTTAAAACTCAGAAACATATGTGTGATTCTTTGTAGATGTGTTACTGTTTATATGGTAATTGAAACTCAATTTTACATGAGATTCCAACACTAATCTTAAAATGCCAACTTCCTTGTACTTGCAATACGATTTGGTTTTGGTTTGGTTTGGTTTGGCTTTCGGTTTAACGGAACCAAAATGGTTTGTAATTCGATGTGGAACATATTTGGTTCGGTATAGTTTTTGATTTCGATTTGGTTTTAGTTTAAAAATAAAATTCATAATCATTTAGTTATAATATTACTATATTTAATATGGTTTTTATTTTATTTTTTAAAACGTGTGGATTTATTATTTTTATTATAAATTATGAGAACGGTTACATCAACGATTCTACAACGAGCATGCCTTCCGTCTCCGTTTTGATCTATGCCACGCTAAACGATTTTACCCTGCTTCAAGCTGAAGATCTCATGTATCCTTGTTGGCATTAATCTGCAAATACAATAATTTGAATATATCTTAAAATAAATTTTGGTTTGGATATACTAGAATCGGTTTAAGTCATTGGTATAATATTTCTCGATTTCTCAATTATTATGTACTTTTTTTTGTTCAATTTCGGTTTAAAATGTTGGCTTAGTTTGGTTTGGTGTTTTATTGTAGATTCCAAAAGAGTCTTTGGGTCGTTAGATCTTAACATAAAGTAAAACATCGGACGGTGGATATCGAGCAAAGCGTACACGTGTCATAATTCCCCAATTCAAAGACTTTTTTTTGACAAATCGAACAAAAAACCTGAAACCCAGAGAGATCGAGATTTAGAGAACGAAGAAGATGATCGGAGACGGAGCAGAAGACGAAGAGAAATGGCTCGCCGCCGGTGCTGCTGCTTTCAAACAAAACGCATTCTACATGCAACGCGCTATTGTAATTCTTCTTCTCTTCGGTGACTATTTGAAAATTTCTAATTCCGTTTTAGGGATTGTTTCATAGCTTGAACCCTAATTTTGATTTTGATTTAGGATTCGAATAATTTGAAAGATGCTCTTAAGTATTCGGCTCAGATGCTTAGTGAGTTACGGACTTCGAAGCTTTCACCTCATAAGTACTATGATCTCTGTGAGTTGTTTTCGATTCTCTGATCATATGTTTCGATTAATCCCTAAAATTCAACTAAATAGGGTTTTTGTGTGATTTGATTTAGATATGAGAGCTTTTGATGAGTTGAGGAAGCTTGAGATTTTCTTTATGGAAGAAACACGACGTGGTTGCTCAGTTATTGAACTCTATGAACTTGTTCAACATGCTGGTAACATCTTACCACGTTTGTAAGTCACTGATACATATTCATATAGTCTCAAAGATGGTTTATTTGATCAATACCTAATGTTTGCTAGCAATTTTTCGGATCATTTTAGTACTATTTGTTCATTTTGTTTTTCGGTCTCTGTAGATATCTCCTATGTACGGCGGGATCAGTTTATATCAAAACCAAGGAAGCTCCTGCAAAGGAAATTCTTAAAGATCTTGTTGAGATGTGCCGTGGGATTCAGCATCCTCTACGTGGTCTTTTCTTGAGAAGTTACCTTGCGCAAATTAGTCGAGATAAATTACCTGACATTGGTTCTGAGTATGAAGGGTAAGTACTTTGATATTATTGTTAGGTTTGTATCTTCCTAGCAGCTGTAACTCGAATGGAGATACTTGCTTATGCTTGTTTTATCTTCTTAGGCGTAATTTAGTATCACTAGCTTCTTTTGACGTAATTTAGGATGTTGGCTGTGTGTTGGATCAGTTAGCCTGATATTTAGTAGTATCATTATTCATTTCTATTACAGTCACGAAACTTTTGTTAATGACATACTGAAATCTAGATTCATCTGGTTGATAACTCTTCTGCTAATCTTTACAGAGATGCTGATACAGTCATAGATGCGGTGGAGTTTGTACTATTGAACTTTACCGAGATGAATAAACTATGGGTCAGAATGCAACACCAGGTGAGTCATGATTCGAGATTGTTATGCACCCTTCTATTCAGTTTGAAACGAGGTTGCTAGAATGTTTGCACGTCATGGAGATATAGTTATTCTATGAGGGGATGATTCTGATCACGCAGGTGTTGTATTGCTTGTGAATCATTACCCTTTGATGATCCTGAGTTGAGGCTTGCTGTCGGGCTTTCTGGTCTGCAGGGACCTGCTCGAGACAAGGAGAGACGGGAGAAAGAGAGGAGCGAGCTTCGTGACCTTGTAATATGTCTTTCTTACAACTGGTAACAGTCTACTGAAAGTGCCTACCATTCGTTTTGTGCTGATGGAAGTGTGCGTTTACCCTCACGTATCAGGTTGGAAAGAACCTTCATGTGCTGGGTCAGTTAGAAGGTGTGGACCTTGATATGTACAGAGATATAGTCCTTCCTAGAGTCTTAGAGCAGGTAAAGTATTATATCTTATACACACGTATACACAAGCAAAGTTAACTTCTTCCCTAACCAAAAATTGCTTTTTCTCTGATGATTTCTCAGATAGTGAACTGCAGAGATGAGATTGCCCAATATTACCTAATGGACTGCATCATTCAAGTTTTTCCTGACGACTATCACTTGCAGACTCTTGATGTACTTCTTGGGGCTTGTCCACAACTTCAGGTAGTTTGAGTAGCCCTCTCATAGTTAGCATTATGCTCTGCTCCCATTTAACTAATTTTGCTGTATTAGACAAGAAATTGTGCATGGTCCTTCACTATTGATTAGTATCAACTACACTCCTGTTTTTCTCACTTTATCTCTGGTTTTCTTCTCAGCCATCAGTTGACATCATGACAGTGCTTTCACGTTTAATGGAGAGGCTGTCAAATTATGCTGCCTTAAATGCTGAAGTATTACCTTATTTCTTGCAAGTGGAAGCTTTCTCAAAGTTGAATAATGCAATTGGAAAGGTAACCTTTATGTGTAGGCTGTGATCGACTTGCTTGATATGTGCAATTGCAGTTGGTTTTCTGTAAAAGAGGAGGAAAGTAATGGCAGCTTAGAATCTAATTGACTTGACTTGTTAGCGTCATGAAAGACATGGAGGAGGCGCAACTATCTTTGTTGCTTGACTGTTCTTTCTTTAAGTAGAAACAGTGTTCTTTATGTGTTGGATGTAGTCACTGCAAAATATGGCCCTTCTTTACACAGTTCTTCATAATTGTTCCACTGTTTAAATTACATGCTTTTAATGCCTTTTTGATTTGATGAAATCAGTTTCTTAGTGGAAATACTATTATGTTGCAGGTGATAGAAGCACAAGAAGAGATGCCTATTCTGAGTGCAGTAACCCTATATTCCTCTCTTCTCAAGTTCACTCTTCATGTTCACCCTGATCGGCTTGATTATGCGGACCAAGTGCTGGTCAGTTTTTCTTATAGCGACTGTATTTACATATTTTTCTTTTCTTAAGCCAGGTTTAAGTAACTCTTATTCTGTTCATGGGGCTTAATGGCTCTCTGGATCTCATTTTTAAATAATCTTGTCGTTCTATTCACATTGCTGAGACATTGATAATTTCGTGATAGCTGTGTTGGAAGATTCCAATCTTTTTATATAAAAAACTGGAACAACTTGAAAGAGTGTGAATTTGATGTTCTCCACTTTCTCTGCCCAGGGATCATGTATTAAGCAACTGTCCGGAAAAGGAAAGATTGATGACACCCGTGCAACAAAGGAGATTGTCTCACTTTTAAGTGCTCCCTTAGAGAAGTATAACGATGTTGTCACCGCCCTTAAACTAACAAATTATCCCCTTGTAATGGAGTACCTTGATAACGAGGCAAAGAGAGTAATGGCTACTGTTATAATTCGAAGCATTATGAAAAATAATACTCGTATTGCTACAGCAGAGAAGGTAGATATCTCTGTTCCCTTACCTCTTGGATTTAACCATTTGCTGGTAAAGTTAAATTTCTTTGTTTTACTTTTGTAGGTTGAAGCACTGCTTGAACTGATTAAAGGACTTATCAATGATTTGGATGAGCCGCAAGGCCCTGAGGTTGTTATAAATATTTAGTGATATTTTCTATCTTGTGCTTCTAGACGTACCTCTCAACTGCTTTTGAATCACAAAAAAGAAGTCTGAACCCTATAAGAAAGTTGAATTTAGACTTCTGTACATTTTCTTCTACGCGTTTAGGTTGATGAAGAGGATTTTGAGGAGGAGCAGAATTCTGTTGCCCGTCTCATTCACATGTTATATAATGATGACGCAGAAGAGATGTTTAAGGTACATGGAGCTCTTGCACATTCAGATTCATTCATGTGTGTCATCTCATTATGTTGACATTAGGCTTTCTAGTAATTGGCCTGCGTTTTAGGGCATCAGTTGTATTGCATGCATTTCGATTTGCCTCTATTCTTTGTTTGCAAATTTCCTAGCCAGACGTTTATTGTACTTCGCCACCAGGAGTCATTACTTCAACATTCTATTAAGGTTTTGGCTTTCAGTCTTTGAAGCTGGTTCATTGAAATTTCAGATAATCAATATCCTGAAGAAGCATTTCCTGACAGGAGGGCCTAAACGCTTAAAGTTCACCATTCCTCCCCTTGTTGTTTCTGCTCTAAAGGTTTGATTTCTCAAACAAAGTTATTCAAAATGCATAGACATATGTGAATTGATCACAATCTTTTAAGCCCCTCAGTTTTTTTATGTTGAGTTTGATTAGCAATGACATGGTTTTGTACTTTGGTTGTTTCTTTTTATCTGTTATACCGCATAGAAGTGTATCTGATATAGTTTGTGATTTTTTTCTTCATAATAAAAGATGTAATTTTTGTCATCTATGTTTTAAATTGTAGCTAATCAGGCGATTGCCAGTGGAAGGAGACAATCCTTTTGGAAAAGAGGCTTCAGTGTCTGCTACCAAAATCTTCCAATTTCTAAACCAGGTCAGTTTTCATAATTTTTTCAGGGGCCTAGAGTGTTCATTTCTGGTTTTCTACGGTAAAAAGCGTGTTTCAGAATTACATTTCCTTTGTTAAACTTGGCCAAATTGTTCATTCATTTCTGTTCATATAGGTAGAACAGTGTGTTTCAGAGCTACATTTCTTTAGTTAAACTTGGCCAAATTGTTCATTCATTTGTGTTCATATAGGTAGAACAGTGTGTTTCAGAGCTACATTTCTTTAGTTAAACTTGGCCAAATTTAGTTCATACATACGAGCTCATTGAGGACGAGCTCATTGAGGACGAGCTCATTGAGGACATTGAAAATTCTCAGTCTGACAGTTTTTGTAGATATAGCAAGGGTACCACTGATATGACTCGGACTCCGTTTCTACAGTTCTTTTCTTTATCTGTTGGATTATTTTGCATGTTGCAGATTATAGAAGCAGTACCTAATGTTCCATCACCTGACTTGGCGTTCCGGCTGTACTTGCAATGTGCTGAGGTAAATAAACTACCCTTTGTACGCGTTGATTGGTTTGCAACTGATATCATAAAAATGCTCACATATTTTTCATATTTCATCAGGCTGCGAATAAGTGTGATGAAGAACCAATTGCATACGAATTTTTCACCCAGGCTTACATCTTATACGAAGAAGAAATTTCGGTTAGTTATATTTTCTTAGATGTTAATGTGCTACTTTTTTCCTGTCTGGTATCTAAATCCAAATAAGTGAGGGAGCTTAGTTTTTCTCATGCTTCAAAAACTCTTCTTTTTAACAGGACTCAAAGGCCCAAGTGACCGCTTTACATCTTATAATTGGAACTCTGCAAAGGATGCGCGTATTTGGTGTTGAGAATAGAGACACTTTAACACACAAGGCTACAGGGGTATTCCTCATGATATATTAATACGTCTCTTCTTAGATTTAATTTTCTCTACTTAAAAGCTGATAAAGGAAAACTTATCCCCTTGCAGTATTCAGCGAAACTTCTAAAGAAACCTGACCAATGTCGAGCTGTTTATGCATGCTCTCATCTGTTCTGGCTCGAAGATCACGACACGATACAAGATGGAGAAAGGTATATTTCATGTGCTCGGTAGAACGCAGTGTGTTGTTTTAACTCACCATCTCATCATACTTTCTTACTTTTTGAAATCAGGGTTCTGCTTTGTCTCAAACGAGCGCTGAAAATTGCAAATTCGGCTCAACAAATGGCCAGCACAACTCGGGGTAGTACAGGATCTGTTACTCTCTTCATCGAGATACTAAATAAGTAAGCGTTTTTTCTTCTTTCTAACTTGCTCTTTGACACTTTCTCTTTTGACTGTGAAACATCATCGTGTAGATGCTTAACGTAATGCGAATGTGCAGGTATCTCTATTTCTATGAGAAAAGGATTCCACAGATAACAGTTGAATCAGTTGAAAGCTTGATTCAACTGATTAAGAATGAAGAATCCATTACATCTGACCCATCTGCTGAATCGTTCTTTGCAAGTACGCTTCGGTTTATGGAGTTCCAAAAGCAGAAAGGTGGTGCCATCGGTGACAGATACGAGGAGATTAAAGTATAGAATATCATATTGGTAAAAAAAGAGGTCACAGTTTGTTTAAGGCTTTGGGTTTGTCGAGGAAGTAACTTGTGTGTGTTGATTGCTTTGCTCGAAATGTAAACCTGGTTTAGGTTTGGTTTATTCCTCAGAGTTTTTCATGGTTTGTAACTTGTGGAGTTTGCTGTGTTTATACGAATCACTTATTGGTTACTTGTGAGTAAGTAATCTGAGTTTTTAACATTGGATGTTAGATAAGGTTCTCACAAAAATACATAATTGTTAAAAGTTTCCGTTTTATGTAAGAGATATGTGGGGTTTTTTTTTTTTTATGTGAGTCCGATTTCAGACAAATACTTGTTGGTTCAGGATCATTTCCTCCTACACATTATCCTATGCTTGCTGAAGTAGAAGCTTTGAGAGTTGCGGTTGTGGAATCGCACAAGCTTGGCTACCGAAACATAACTTTCTGTGGGGATTTGCAAGGCCTTTTTACACACCTCAACATAAGCACCTTCCTCACATCATACAATTACGGGACATTGTTAGGATAGCGAAGCTTTGTAATTTTACATTTCGCCATATATCTAGAGAGGCTAATGGTCACGCCGATCATATAGCTAAGCAAGCTTGGACAATCTTGCAGCTATATAAATGTGATTGGAATTCTTTGACGACAAAAGAAAATGTGTTTTATTTTGCTCAAAAGAGAGATGTTGAAAAAAAAACCATTCATTATAATTGGATCACACAAAAATTTCAATATCTAATGAGTAACTAATTGGTCCAATGAATGTTTGGTTAAGTTCACAATGATATTTCACAAGACATCATATGTGTGTGAAGGCATGATATACGAATGTTGTTGCAGAGAATGTGCAAAGAAAATTGGTAAAAATTAGCACGAAAACTAAGAGCTAATAGCTTGACTGTTAAAGATTTCAGGCAGAGCCTAGAGCTCGTTGGTTTGAGTGGTGTTTGAGACGAAACTAATATTGTGGTTTTAGGAGATTACAGGTTTCGGCCCCGAACTTCTTGATAATTCAAAAAAACAAAATTAGCAGAAAAATTTAGAAAATGGACAACAAAAATTAGTTTCTCATGTTAAAAAGAAAAATCAAATATTTTCGACCCAAAAAATGAAGTTAAATAGAAGAAAAACGAATATTAAATAAATTAAATTTAGGTTAAAAAACAAAATAAACAGAAAGGTAAAAAAGGAGAAGAAATAAAAAGCAAAACAATCGGGAAAAATTCATGGCAGAGAAGAGATTGTGAACGCTTCAATCGCATTTATTTTCTCCTTCCTCCTCTCTCTCTCTCGATTCATCTTCTTCGATCTCATCTCTCCGATTAGGGTTTCACATTTCTAGGGTTTTTCTTTCTACCGTAGTCACCAATTTTGTTTCTATTTTAGATCTGAGATTTTTGAATAGCTATTCTCCAATTCTGGTGGAGGAGGAGATAAGGAAATGAGCGCTTCTAGGTTCATCAAGTGCGTGACCGTTGGTGACGGAGCTGTTGGTAAAACCTGTTTACTCATTTCTTACACCAGCAACACTTTTCCTACGGTATATATACACAACAATCGATTTTTGTTATGCTTTGAATTGATGAATCGATTTTTGATTGGTGTATAATGGATTTGTGGATTACAGGATTATGTACCGACTGTTTTCGATAACTTTAGTGCGAATGTTGTTGTTAATGGTGCTACTGTGAATCTAGGATTGTGGGATACTGCAGGTACTGTGAAGAAGATATGTTGATCTTACTTAGTGTTATGGCTTGTTTTGATGAGGTTTGTTTGTTGTTGTTGTTGTGTAAACAGGGCAAGAAGATTATAATAGATTAAGACCGTTGAGTTATCGCGGTGCGGATGTTTTCATCTTAGCGTTTTCTCTTATTAGTAAGGCTAGTTATGAGAATGTTTCGAAGAAGGTGTGTTTCTTGTTTTTTGATTTGGAGTTTTTGAAATGAGTAGTGATGAAAGTCGTTATTTGGTTGTGATTTTTAGACGATGGTTTTATCTGTTGTTTGCAGTGGATTCCAGAGTTGAAGCATTATGCTCCTGGTGTCCCAATTGTTCTTGTTGGTACTAAACTAGGTACGTTCTCGTAATCACGAGACATTTATGACACTACCATACATTTGTTGGTTCTGTTTTGGTTTGTTCACGTCGAAGATTTATTCATTTCTTATCTTTTAGCACTGTTGATCTAATGGAAATTAAGCTAGGGTTAGAAGCTTGTTTGTGATGTTTCTTCTTTCTGCTTTAATGAACTTTGGATACTTTGTGGGTTAAAGGGTTTATCGTATCTCACACTATCTCGTAAAAGACCTTTTTTTAGGATTCTTGTGCTTGATCCATCTAGACCTTTTTTTCTGATTGCTCGACTTTCATCTGCTGCTTATGCTTTGTGTTCATCGTATGTGGCAGATCTTCGGGATGACAAACAGTTCTTCATTGACCACCCTGGTGCTGTACCTATTACCACTGCTCAGGTAAACAGTGTTTTCTATTTAAATACGGTTCAATTTACTCCGCTTGGTACTTACGACAAAACCCTCTTAACCATTCCCCACTTTTGTTATCGAAGGGAGAGGAACTAAGGAAGCTAATTGGAGCTCCTGCATACATTGAGTGCAGTTCAAAAACACAAGAGGCAAGAAAGAAAAACATCTCTTTTCTTGAATCATGAATAGTACATGAGTTTGCTATTTTGCTTCAGCTTTGAAACTGTTGTTTGATTGAAATGCAGAACGTGAAGGGGGTGTTTGATGCAGCGATCAGAGTGGTTCTTCAACCTCCAAAGACGAAGAAAAAGAAGAGCAAAGCACAAAAGGCTTGCTCCATATTGTAATTTCTCAACGTTTCTTACCTCTCTCTGTGTCTCTTCCACTCTAGTAAAGGCTTAAGAAGAAATGGTTCAAGAGTTCGTTGTTTGTGATAAGCTCTCTTAATCCTTTAAAAAAAGATTACTTCTGTTTTACTGATAAATACTTTCCAGCTTTAGCTGAGAGCTAATATTGCCCTACCACTTCTCTTTCTTCCATTTCGTGAGTATCAGAAGTTAACTCTTAAACAATGTCGTTTCAATCATGGACATTAAGACATATAACAACATTGGCAATATTATTGTTCTTATTGTATAATGCTTGTTACATGATGGGGCTCATGGTATTCACGTTAGCATCAACCAAATCTTTTGTTTTCACATGCTTAAGATATTCATGAATCATTTTGGTAGGAGAAGATTCTATCTCCACATTACTGAAAACAGAGAATTTGTCTTAATCATATTATAAAATTTCATACTCTTTTTATTTTTTAATAATGTGAACATTAACATACAATAATACTAATTCAGGTGTTTTCTTCCTTAAACTTTCAAAACAGTGAATAAAAGCAATCACTTTTTTAAGCATAATACAAAGATTCCTTATTCACTGATTATAAGCAGTTATTGAAGATTAGAGAACAACTGGCCTATTAGCTCAGTTGGTTAGAGCGTCGTGCTAATAACGCGAAGGTCACAGGTTCGATCCCTGTATAGGCCATTTTAGTACTTCAGTTTTTGTTTCCTTTTATACTTGTGAGACCAAAAGCAATGGAACTTGATCATTTCACATCACATCTTCAAAACAAGTATCATATTTTATTTAAGTACAAGCATTCTTTGTATCATAGTAACAAAAAAAAAACTGGATTCCTTCCCCTCAAAAACCTCTTCATCAAAACATTTGACTGAACATTACAAATTCACATATATACAAATCCAAGATCCCGAACCTACGATTAGATTTTTGCCCGTTGCTTCAAGCGGAAAATGAAGTTAAGAGCGTTGATGATTTAGTAGTGAGTGACAAAATGGTAGAGACCATAAGCTTTCTGTCAATAGGCTTAGTGAGATAAGCATCCATTCCTACTTCCAAGCATTTGGCTTCATCAGAAGACATTGCGTGAGCTGTCAATGCCACGATTGGAATGTGCAGTTCGGTGCCAATCTCTGCTCTTCTTATCGCCTTTGTTGCTTCGTATCCATCCATTTTCGGCATCTGCCATGAGAAAATGTGTTATGTATTTACTACTTGTCGACTCGGTAATTGAATTGAAATCAAAAGTGAAAGGAACTTTACCTGGCAGTCCATGAGGATCAAGTCATAAAATGAAGAATTTTGGAAACCACTCTGCGTCGTTTCTTGTTCGGACAATTTGTATTCTTGAATTGAATCTTGTGCACTGATAGACTTGTAGTTGAGTGCATCAACTGCTTGTTGTCCATCCCAAACTGCAGTTACAGTTGCTCCCATTTTCTCAAGCATTATAGTGGCTACTCGTTGAAGAACCGGTGTATCTTCTGCTAGCAAAATCCTTATACCCTGAAGAGATTTCTGATTCTTCCCATCCAAAGCAATTCCTGAATAAAGCCGGTTACTTCGATCTTTCCAATCTTCTTCTTCTTCTTGTTTTTTCTGAGTACCAGATGTTGGGTCATCATTGCTTTTAGCGATGTCAAGAAGGTAGTTCTTAAGCACTGGAGAGGGCAAGGTGCTTGGTTTTACAGATTTATCTCCTTGTTTCTCACTAGATGTCTCAGAAGAATCATCGGAACTGCAAGTATCGTATTGTGTTGGATCGATTTCTAAGCAATCGTGGGATTCATCGCTACCATTCCCTCTGTTGCTCATCGTGTTAGACAAGCTTCTCTTCCGGTTTTTTATCACAGCCTCTAGAATCTGTATCATTTTGGCTTTGTATAACGGTTTGTTGACCATCATGACATGGCCTTTTCGTCTGAGCTCTGTTTTAACTGTATTGGAAGTGTCATGCTTCAGCAGCCAAGCAAACTTTGCTTTGCTCGAGAATCTGTCGAGATAGTTAAGCTGTTCTTTCCATATATCGGTAGTGAGATCGAGAATTCCGATATCCACCACAATGACAAACACAGGGTTCTTGATTTCTTGTATATTCGAAAGTTCTGCTCTCAGTGATTCAGCAATGTTGTGCTGTGAATCGAAGCTGTTTTCACGGCTTCCTGTCTCGAAGAGGTCTCTAATGATCTGAGTCAGCTCGTTCCAGTCTGATGCTTCAACAGTTGCAATGCCGTGTTTACGCAACCACTTTGATTGGATCATTCTTGCTGTACTTCCAGACATTGAAAGCAAAACCTGTTGCATTCAAAACCATTAAGTTCACAGTCACAGAAGCTTTAAAACATGATATTGATTTAGTTCTCAGTGTACATACCACGAGACCGTACTTGGAGAAATCTGGCTGGCAGATTTGATCCGCATTGTCAGGAATAGTCAGAATCAAGTATAGTCTCATTATAGTCCCTAAGCCATTCTTCTGCACTACTTTGATATCTCCACCCATCTTGTTTACCTGTAGAATTACAAAGTAGATATCAGATGATTCGATTGCTTCTATGACTCATCAAATTCTAAAGTTTCAGTGACTTGACTTACCAAGTTTCGCACGATGCACAGTCCAAGACCAGTTCCTCCGTGCCTGAAAAAGACCGGTGAGATTGAGATTCAAAACAGAACATACTTTTCCTTAATCATTATCACTTACGTTCTAGTGGTAGAAGGATCAGCTTGCTCAAAGCTCTCAAACACAGAGTCCCATTTGCTTGGATCTATACCTGCAGAAAATATTTATACAATAAAATGGTTTTCAGAACCTGATATCGCGAATGAAATGGATAGCAGAAGGAACTCAAGTCATACCACATCCAGTGTCATCAACCTCAAACCAAAGAACCATTTTGTTCTCGTTTTTACAAGACTTCTGCGAATGATTTCTATGATGCACTAGTTTTGTCTTTATTGGAGCCCATGGTTTCTTTCTGTCACCAGTTAAGCTCATCTCATCATGTAGAGAATTCAGATTCTCGCACCATCCACGAAGAATAATGTGGCCCGCTGCAAAGTAACCATTCTTTAAAGATTAGCAATGCATCTCTGTCATGCAAAGAGAACATTATATAGATTGTAACTAAACTTACTTGTTGTAAACTTTATAGAATTGCTTATAAGATTAGCAAAGATTTGAACAAGTCTCGCTGAGTCCCCTCGGACTAATGTTGGCATATCATCTGCGAAAATATACATATACATGAGAGTTTATAACCCAAATATTCATCATCGGCGGTCTAAAATATAATATCAAGTCATACCAGAGAGGTCAAGAACTGTCTCTACATTGTGGTTAATACACTGCACTGAGAACATGTCAACAAGCCCTTCGAGTTCTCTTCCCAAATCAAACTCAGCTTCTTCTAGAACAAGCTTTCCCGACTCGACCTATAAAACAGAAAAGGAAGAAATTAGCTTGTAGCTGCTAGTGACATGCTAGTTTCAGGACAAGCTCAATGTTTACTCCATGCCTAACTTAATGGTTAGCAGATGTAATACTAAAGCTTGAAGATTTTCTTCATAAAGCCAAACTAAAATAAGTGTTTCATCTGATTTCTAACCTTGCTCAAGTCCAGTATGTTGTTGAGAAGCCGAAGGAGTGCAGTAGAGCACTTTCTGATCTGAGTGACTGTTGCATATTGCTCATTTGAAAGACAATCATCCGATATTAGAATATCTAGCAATCCAATCACAGCAGCCATAGGTGTCCTCAACTCATGGCTAAAAAATTGCAAAAAAAATCATTTCAGTATTTAGCATTAAGAATTTTAAACAATCAAAAGAACTTTTGCAGGAAGATATTAGATGCAGCAATGGACCAACCTCATATTTGCCAAAAACTGACTTTTGTAGTTGCTTGAAGCTTCAGCTCTTCTCCTTGCATCCAGTTGCCTTATCAGCTCTGCTCTTAGTTTCATCTCCTTTGAAACTCCATTTGTGAGGATTAAAATGCAGACACATCCAATAATAAAGATACAGACAGAAGCAGAAATCAGTATAACCAAAGTCTTGAATGCTCTTTCATCCACTTTTCCCATAATGAACTTCCTGGGAATAATGACAACACCTACCTGCAAAATAAGTACCGAAAATTCAACAACGCAGACTCTGGGAATCTAAATCATACCTAGACTATTGATACGGAAAACTTACAATAGGAAGTCTCTTGAGGTTAAGATAGAATGAATCAATGTAATATTGTTGGTCACCAAGCTTTGCATTCTCCGCATGAATTTCATGAGGACGGTTTCTTCCATAAGTTTTCTCTAACCACTGAGCTCCTGCTTTTATAGCCCACTCCTCTGAATCAATGGCCTTCATCAACTTAGGTCCCTTTGATGTATTTGTTAAAAGAGGACCATTTGTAGAAGTAGCAAGCAAGTATCCTTCTTGAGATGTCAAATAAATATGTCCACCGTGGACTTCTACAAGGTCTCTCATCAACTGTCCTACGCTGTATAGCGCAGTTGTTACCCCTACAACAGCTACAATACTTTTATTTGAAGCATCAAAGACAGGCAAAGCCGCTGAGAGAAGCGGAGAGTCCATGTATTTGCTTACTGTCACATGCCAAGAAGCTTCACCATCAGGCACTTGTGAGATTCCTGCGATGTTGATGAGATCATCCGGTGGGATTTGAAGGGGCTTTCCTAGTCTTGCCCCTGTTATTGGATCAAGCTGTTGCTGGTACCAAATAGCAGACATGTTCCCATGTATTGTATGGTTGTGCCACCCGTGTCCGAGTGTCATACTTACATCTTCAGGCCTCGTTCCACTGATCGAATAGTTTTTTAGATCGGAGAAGATGTAGTATGTGCTACTACTTGCTGGATCTCTGTGAAAAGCTTGGACAAATCCATTTCTGTATTTTATGGTTATGGCATTCAGAGCTTTAGCACTAGTAAACAGAGCCCATGTCACATCTTTCATTGCTTGATACATCTGATAAAAGTTCAAGAAACAAAGTAAATAAGCAACATCACAAATCAAACATAGGAGCCATAAAGAAAAGAATGAAACCTCGACGAGTTCTTCTTGAGTTGTTGGCTTATCATATTTTCTAATGACATATTCAGATAGCTTGACCTGAGCTGTTGTTAGCTCGGATGTGGTGTTTAACACACTCCACATCCTTAAGATTGGACGCTGAAGAAGCTCATATCGAAGACCATACGCTAAAGTTTGAAGCGATTGCTTAGTGTAAATCCTAGTGAAATGCCATGTTAGAATGGTTAAAAGACCAATCAGAATTGCTAACATCACCTGCATAAACACAAACAAAGGTTCCAACTTTCTCATCAAATGGATCATAAACTAAACTTTCCAAATCAAGAATCAAACAAATTTCAAGAATTCTAACCATTATCGCGAGGCGAACAACAAAGACACTGTAGTAAGAAGACAAACAGTGACTACTAGCGTACTGAAACTCTTCTTGTTCAACATCACCACGCAAAATCCTCCTCTCTCTTGGCAAATCTGACTTACTTCTCCAAGGGGTAACCCATTGAGTCATTTTATCGAACACCTTACTGATCTTCTTCTTCTTCTTCTTCCTCGAACTCGAAGGAGAATCAGGAAGACTCTCAATACTCACTGAGAAGCTATCTCCTCTCATGATGATCAACCAGACTACAAACGAATAAGACACATGTTGAGTCTTTGTTGTTGTTGTTGTTTAAATTTGGGTGGTTTGCTTAGTGGAATACTAATGACTATACTGCTTCTTGTGTCACTCCCCACTTTTTTAATCAATACCAATAAAACAAAAACAAAAAATCATTACTTTACTAGGAAAATCAAAAACCCATGAAGAAAAACTTGTAAAGGTTCTAACTTTCTAATCAGATGAGTGGCAAAACTAAGAGAGAGTAGAGAAACAGAGTACTAGTTTATATAGAGAATAAACAGAAGAAGAAAAATGAAATCTTTGAGCTTTAGAAGGAAATCAAATAAGGGAAAAAAAAAGCAAGATTTGGGGATTTATTTTAGAATTTGGCCAATGGGAATGTTTAGAAGGTAAAATAGCCAATGGGGATATTTGGATTCAGGTCCACAGAAATACAGAGGCTGTACGGAATTGAGAATTTTCCAGGTTTTAGATTTTTATATGTTGAACAAAAAAAAAAGATTTTTATATATATTTTATATATTATATTTTCGTTTAACAACTTTAAATAGTTTAAAGAGCAAGGGACCTAACTTTATTTGTTTGTCTCTCTTTCTCTTAGAAATCGGAATGTTTCAAAAAAAGAAGTTTGGTGTTTTTATCTTTGAGCTACTTAGTGGTTAAATTGTATATTAAGTACTACTCCAATGATGTTTTAGGTTTCTACAAACAAATTAAGAAATTATTTATTTTTTATTTTTTTTCTAAATAAAACATGTTTTATCATCAATTCCAAAAAAAAATCAACCAATAAAAAAAAACAATCTGCAGAATTTAAACAGTCAAAAACTCAAAATCACAATTAATTTTACATAAAAAATTGAAAACATCAATCTAAAAAAAAAAAAAAAAAAATCACTCTAAAACATCAAGTATAAAAGAACGGAGGGAGTAGGTAATTAAATCAGTATAAATGCGATTTTATAATAAATAAATAAAAAGTTAAAAAAATGGATACTTAAAAACAAAATTAGATGTAGAAGATTTTCAATCCTCTTAAACAATTACTAGATAGATTCGTTTCTACGCAATCAACAAATACGTGAAGACTTCGGAAAACACATTGAAGAATGAGGTATTTTACAAGACTTCAAAAAAAAAAAGTCGGGAGAATGAAAAGAGAGACAAAAGGTGGCTCTGGAGTCTGGACCGAACAAATAATGGTCACATAGTATCTGAACATTTGAGAGAAATAAATATGTGGTGCCAAAGAGGAGGAAATGTCCACTTAGCCGGTCATACGGTTCTACTATGCTACATCTAGTCTCTCATATGATGGATCGCTCCCTCAAAATCAGCTCCTTTATTCTTTCACTGTTCTTTGAGTACAAATCACTTGCTTTTACTTTTATAAGCACAAAGTAAAAAATATTTTAGCCTTTGATTGAGAATTCAGACATAGATAATCGAAAGAATTTGAACTGATCGTATAAAGAAAATATTTAGTATCTATTCCAAGTTCCTGATACGAAAACTAGGGCTCCGTGCTTCATCTCCAGTGTCGATCAAGAGTGCTAACAAATGCCAAATATACTAGATGAAGTTGAAGCTTTGGATAAGCTTCAAAGAGTTATGTTTTATTCTCTTAGTTCTATTAGTAGAGTCAAACTTTTGTTAGTTTTGTTCCTGTTAGTAGAGTCAAACTTTTGTTCATGTTCAAAAAATTTACGGAAACGACAACATCACTAACGGATCCAAACATCAAATTAACTTATTTACATGACAATCTATATCTGGTTTTTAGTTATAATCTGATACTAGGATTTTGTATGCTATTTGTTCAAAGCAAGATTCAAATCTAACTTTGGCACCGAGCTAATAACAAATGAGATCACAATCAAAAGGAAAAAGATTTGAAAATCTTTAACAAAAAAAGAAAAAGATTTGAAAATCCAAAGAAAATCTCAAAAGGGATTAGTAAGAAGACTTAAGGTGGTGAATGGTAATGATGACTACTTAAAAAAAGAAAAACGAAATGTCCATGCGTAGTTTAGTGAAACTTGTAAGCCTTTGAATCCCCAAAGTTTCACAATGCATTATAATTTGTTTTATATGTATTTGGATATGTATAGATATGATTTTATATAGTCGTTCAATTAACATTGTGTGCTCTTTGGTCACTAGTGGTTGTGGAGGCAAAGCCACAAAGAGCAAGTTGATCATAAATAATCAACATGTATACGCATATTAATTAGTTAGGTATTAGAATGATTTATGTGCTAAATAAAAATGATATAGATATTTGGTACATACTAACAGTTATTAGCCATTAACGAGTGAAAGACATTACGAATTGCTAAACTAAACATATTTTTTCATATTCTTTTAAGACGGTTTATCTCAAGTTGTAACAAATTTTATAAAATTAATCTCTAAGATATTGCAATGTAAGCTCAGACAAATCATAAACGAAGCAAACTCGTCCAAGCGAAACCGATTCCAAAAGAATAGACTATTCAGTGAAAACTTTTTAGTGGCAATTTAAACTGTTTTACAAATTTGGTGTGTTAATTTTCAAAAATATCATAATGAGTTGTTTTTTTTTTTTCGTCACAAACTTCTTTCATTCATCAAACTTTCCACAATACAAAGAGAGAGGGAATTAGACACTCTCTAATCATATTACAACATAATTGAAATGCAATTAAACTTAAGATAGATATTTTATCTCAAGAGATGGACATCAGATTCAAGGCATGCCTCGAATGCGTTAATGTCTTCATGGCAAAGCCGGAAAATATGAAATTTGTCACTTTCCAATGTGACGTTGAAATCGAACACCTATCTCCGGTAATCGTTGAGACGAAACTAGTTGCTTCTTTTGATCTTGAAGAGACCGGTATACAAAAAGACAAAACAGTAAGATTGTTTTTTAGGGTTTCCGGCGCATAGCTCGTAAATACATTAACTCTCAAAAGAGTGATAAAGATACGACCACTCTCTTTGAGCTCTTTGAGAGAGTAGAAGGTGGTAAAGTTCTTAAGAAACTTGATCTCTCCCCATAATGAGTTGTTTATTTTATAAAATGTCACTCATTAAGTCTAAATGAACTAAATTACACTTGTTTATTGAAGGTGGTGTTTTATAGGGATTAGGATTTATGGTCTAGGGTTTTTAAACCCTAAATCTATAAATCTTAAAAAGTTTTTTGAGCTCTAACAAATCGTAAACCCTAAACCTAAAAAAGTTAACCCAAATTTGAAAGATATTTTGGGTAAATGATATAATTTAAGTAACATTTTATAGAACTTTTTAAACGGCGTTGTTTTTTAAAAGTGGTATTTTTCAAAAAATCCATAATACTACTGGTATGTTCTAACCAAAGAGGGCGAATCAACCTAACAAAGATACTCCACTAAAAGTAGCTGAAAATTACAAAACACCTCGATAAAAATCTGATAAGAAACCCAAATTTCAAACAACTTTGTGATGTAGGAACAATGACAAAATTTGTCACACCAAGGTAAAATTTGTCGCTTGACCAAAATCGGGTAAACACGACAGACAACGCAAAACTAGACATAGAAAACCAATATCGGTACAGAAATGAAAACAAGAAAACTGGGATCATTAGAGCATTGACTGGAACATGGTATATGTCTCAAAAAGAAGAGAAAGTAATTCATAAAAGGAGAACATGACTATGTCCAAAGGAGAAAGCAAGAACAACGATCACAAAAGTGAATAACAAATAAACTATATATAAAAACAAAATTACAGTATGTAATACCACATTTTTTGTTTACCAAAAATACCAAAGTTAACACGTTCGAATATCTTTACCTAATCGTATTACTAGTAAATCAATGACAAACAAAATTTAAAGGTAAACTAAACATATATAACAAAGAATTGATAAACATCTTTAAAGCATAGCTCGACTATGACTTGTTAAAAAAGTCCCACGAGGGAATAAGACAAGAAAATAAAGTGAAGATGCGGTAAGCATACAAATCTTTATATTAAAAATAGTTTGAAGATTTAGATTTAAATTATATAGAATATAAATAAAAAAGAGGATAAGATTAAGTGGTACAAAGCACTTAATAGTAACCATTGCTGGTTTTGTCACTTATAGGACATTTGATTCGATTTTCTCTTAGTCTTTCATTGCCCTTTTGGTTCTATATTTCTATTCATTATCATGTGGACCTCTGTATATCTATATAATCATTCTTTTTTTTTCTTTTTTTTTCAGATTCTAGAAATAGACCAGTGTCAATCTCATGGATTTCTGGAATCAGATACGAATGTCTTAAAGATTTCTGAATATTTTTATATATATATATAATAGCTTAAATTACTTAAATATTTTACGCTTTTCGTTATTTCCACATTTAGACACTCGTATATCGAATTATCAATGTTCAAACAAAATGTCAGATACTCTAGCATCTAGAAACTTAAGTCATCTAACAGAATATATGTGATTGCATCGATTCTATGGACCAGTTAATAAATTAGATCTATAAAAGAATATAATTCATTTTGAAAACCAAAACAAAAACACTTCAAAAACTTTATTTTTTATTTATAAATTTTTGGAAAAAATTAACCACCGAATTGAATTTGCTTACTTGAAAACCCGACTAGTATTGGAAAAGAAAATGCATATTAATATTTTTCTACTAGGATTATTTTGTTTTGTAGTGTTAACATAAACACCACAAAAAAAAATTAGGGTTGTATAAGCAGGAAAATTAAATAGTTTTATAGCATTAAAAATTTAGAATTATTAATGGTTTTGAAGAACACAATTTTACATTTTTTTGTATTTTGAATGCCCACGATTGGCCCAGTAGCCAATAGGTTTCTCCATCATTTGTTAAATCTGTACCAACTGTATTGCTTTTTGCATAGGATAATTGTTTTGCTCTGGTACTGCTAGGAGACCATCTAGTCTTTCTGCATTCAGGTAGCGACTTCTTATTTGGAGAAAGTAAAATCACTCCCAATAATAAATGATATTAAATAATAAGGGTTATTATCCACTACGGACACTTTTTAAAAAATGTTCTCCAATATAGACATTTTCTAACAAATGAGGTATTTTTTCTTTTATTTTGTCATTTTTATGACCAAATTACATTTTTCTTCCCTTTCGTACTTTTGATCCCTACTTTTCTTTTTTATATTATCTCTTCTCTCTCGTACTTTTGGTCCCCACTTTTTATTACTTTTTTCTTTCTTTATTTCTGATTTTTTTCACTCTTCTTTTTCTTTCATTTTTTTCTGAAAACTTAAAACAATTTACAATAATTTAATGACACAAAACAAATTACATTTGACCATAGTTTCTCGCCGATCGACCACACATAATCGACCATGTATCGTCGACCATAGTTTATGGTTTCGAATGCGACGTAGTCGTTTCGTCTTCTTCGTCCTTCTCCATCCCAACATCAATTTCACGACTCTACTACAAACATCAATAGAAATATCTATGAAACTCCTTCACCTTAATTTCACTGTAAATTTTTCTTACCACCATCAGATCTTACTTGATATATCTATTAAGTTTTGACCATCAATATGTGTACATGAATATGTAACCATTAAAACAGGACAATCGATACATAACTATCAAGAGGTAACTTAATTATAAGCAACTTGAAGATTGTAAGTGACTTTTGATGAGAAACTAAGTCTTTAAATCAAAAACAAGAAATGACATGGATTCAGTAACAAAGATAGCAATATAAAAACTAACAAATGAGTATTAAGGGAAAGGTTAAGTCTTGAAACAAAAACCAAACACACAAGCATATACTTCAATCGATATATAAGCCATCCATTCGTGACCATCTATATGTGACTATCTATATGTGACCACTTATACATGACCATTCATACGTCACCATCTGTACATGTGATTAAGTTTGAATATGTGGTTAAGTTTTATTACACAAATGAGTTTGGTTAATTCATGTGACAAAAACAAGAATAAGTTACATCGGTGACCATAAAAAATTAACCATAAAATATTGACCATGTAATAGGTAAATAAATCCAGAAATCCAGAAATCTGAATCTATAGATCCGAATAAGACTATGTAACATGTAAATTGAATCCGGAAATCTGAATTAAATTATTAATTTTTCGTGATTTACATAGAATGTATGTTCATGGAATAAATAAAGAAAGAAAAAATCAAATTAAATTGAAATTAGGCATGACCAAAATCTAACCGTAACCGTATTTCGGACCGTAACCGTATCGCTTTAAACCGTAACCAAACCGTAACCGTAACCGTAAAAGTTGATTAGTGATGGTTAAACCGTAATCGTTAACCGTAACCGTTATTTAACCGTAACCATATTAAAACCGTCGGTTAACCGTAAGGTTAAAATTTTAACCGTAACCATTTTAAAATAAAAATAAATTATGTATGATAAATATGACATAGTAAAATTATGTGTAATCAATATTTATCGAGTCTAATTTTATAATATTTAATTAGAAAAAATTAAATCAATAATAACTAAATATTAAAGCTGAATGTCCTAAATTGATTATTTTCTAACTAATATAAATAATATTAAAACACATCAAATTTACAATGAAAATAAATAAGACTAGAAAAACTATTAATTGTAACAAAAAAAAATCGTGGTAATAAAGTTATGCCTATAAACATGGCATCTAACTAATTTGATGAGAATTTTGTGAATTATGTTATATTTTAGTTAAACTCAAAGATTTACTTAAGTTTGAAATAAAATATGGTCGTTTACGTTACACAATATAAATGATTTTGACTAATTGACTTTGTTAAGATAAATTAGTTGCCGTTTGTTTTAGAATTTTATTACCATTTCTCACGATTGCACGACCATGACTTTTTAAAATATATTAAAATATATTTTCCATAATATTATTGTTTAAATATTTCTTTTTAAAAAGTTACATAGTTATATAATTATAATCTAAATATTAACCGTATCTAACCGTAACCGTACCGTATATAACCGTAACCGTTTCAACCGTAACCGTTTTAACCGTATATTAAATGGTTAAGGTTAAGGTTAAAAGAAATTGATAACCGTAACCGGTGGTTAATAAACCGTAACCGCAATAAATGTAACCGTGGTCATGCCTAATTGAAATACATGAGAAAGAAAAGAATATGTGAGGAGAAAAAATGAGTTGGGTAGATAAAAAAGAGAAAGAAGTTGTGGATAAGAAAAAGAGAAAAAATATAGAGAATAAAAATCAAAAAGTAAATAAAAATCAAAAAAGAATGAAATGATATATATGTCTTTTACGCATACAAAAGTGCCTCATTCTCACCAAAGTGCTTCTTTTGGTTATTACTCTCTCCGTTTTTTTTTGTTAGATGTTTTAGTTTTTTACACATATTAAGAAAACCAATTAATGCTCAATTATATATGTATTGTTTTTTTTGACTAAGCACTTTTCAATAATATTTGACCTATAAGAATTCACTAATTTTATTTAATATGCTTTGAAATTAACAATTCACCATAATTTCTTCATTAAAAATATATTGAAAAAGTAAAAAATCAATATTTAGAAATAAGAAAAAAATCTAGAACATCAAATATAAAAGAACGGATGAAGTACTTTTCTAGAAAGGGTCTATAATGATAATATTTCCTTATTAAAATAAGACATTTTCAAGACATTTTAGACCTTAAGCTTGACTAGTTTTTGTGGTCAATAATAATTTGCAACTTTAGTTTCTTTGCTTTGATTGATAACTTTACTTTTTTTTACTCCAAATATTCTGCTGGGCCAAAGATTTACTTGGCTCATGTTTCATGTTTGCCAGAAAAGAAACTATATAACTAACTAGATTAGGAGCCGCATAATATGTCGGTATTAGATATTAAAATTGATTATTTATATAGTTACGATTCTTATAATTATATTTTACATTAAAACACATATAAGTATATTCTAAAATGAAACCCGTGTAATCGTATTTTAAGTTGAAAACCGTATAATTATCAATTTATTTATCATAAATAACATTTTATTAACCGCAAGATAGAAAAATATAAATTAGTTCAAATCACCTATGCTTTATATAATAAGATTCTTTTATTTTCTCTATTATTTTTGTTTATTTATTTTTCATAATTTCTTTAGATTAATGTTTTTACTAACTATTCGTTCTATACTTTCAGTTTTTTTTGCCACTTATATATCTTCTCGGTTTTTTTCTTAATTTTTTATATATGTAGTTTGGATTATAAATTTTATTTTATTTCTTAATTATATTAGACTATTATAAAAAAAATTATAATTAGTTTGAACTATTAGAATTTTCCTTTTTACTATTTAGTTAGTCACTTAACAATTTGTTTTGTTAGTTTTCTATTATTTTTTTCTAATTAAGTTAAACTATTACAATTTTTTATTTTCATTATTTACTTAATTATTAAACAGTTTTCTTGTTAGTTTTCCGTTTTTATTTCTTTTTACACATGTCATCATCTCGATCGATATTAGACACGTGACAAGATCTCGTGAGTTACAATTTTGACAAACTCTACTTTATACAATAAGATATACTTTGACGTCTTTAGCATCATATCACTTCAAAGAATATTTTCCATCCAAAATATGAATCATCTTATAATTTTTACATTAGTTATTATTGCCTTGTGTTTTGGTTTGAGTACCCAACATTGTCCCCCAAATGTTTTAGAAGTGCGGAATGAACTTGACCCTCGTGCTATTCTCAAAGTCAATTGTTCATCCAATGTAAACCAATTTCCTGAAGGCAAAGATGTTAATTTCAAGGATTCATACAGACTTGAGGTTGTAGAGCGTTTAAGCAAGAGAATAGTATGGTGTTGTACTTTAAGGCATGGTCAGAAAATGGAGAATCATTTTACCATATGGAGAGCATACAGAGGAGGCTCGACCGTCAATCCTCGATGTACTCAGAAACGATTATGGATCGCCAAACCTGATGGAATTTACTTAAACAATAATGTCAAAGGGCCTATTGCACCAATGGGATTGCAATTTAAATGGGATGTTACTAAATAATATGCTTTATTTCTTCTTCTAAAACTAATTGAATGTGAAGTTTTTTTTGGTTTATGAGAAAGTCATCATTCTAACTCTAAGTTAGAATATTAGTCAATTTATTATATATCTATGTATGTTTTATCAATCTATGTATATATGTTATCAATGTAATAACTACCATTAATGGTAATAAATTTTTCATATCTTTCGTTTGTGACGAATTTGTTGTCTTCATGAAGAAATTTGGTATGAAAACGCTTAACTAGTATGAGTACACAATCTAAACTTAAATGATAACCATTGACCACCATCAGAAAACTGGGGGACAGACTCGTTTTTACAATTTCGAGACAGACTTGTGGTATGGTTTATTTCTCCTACACTTGGAATTGTCCTTCATGGGTGGGGCGAAGGGGTAAAAATGTGAACCAGTGTCGACTGGATAGATCGATTGGAAATGAGAAGTAACACGTATATTCACGAATATAACATCTTGGACATTTACACTCTTGGTCTTGGATACGAGAATAGAATGAACAAATCTGCGTCACAGCTTCCATGAATTAGATTGAAACCCGATGATCGAATGTCAAGTTGGAATTTGGGACTGAGAATAGGATGCGGGTTCTGTGGTTATCATCAAGAAACAAGGAACCACCTTTCTTCTCATGTCCGTATTCTGCTCAGACGTGGCAACCCAACTTACACGTATAGAGTTGACAAAAAGAATGAACTTAAAAAAAAAAAATATATATATATATATATATATATAGGGAAAAATAATGTTAAATTTTTTTCGAACTTTCAAATTATGAAAGAACTAGTATATGGCCCGTACTACGTACGGGTAGAATACATGATCAAAATAATTATTTTTAAAAAATCTTTAAAATTGTAGAAAATGGATATTGTTCATTTTAAACAGGTGAAACGGTTTATTTTGGATGAGTGGGAGAGTGAGAAAGTGAATTTTGTCTTTATTTTTGAAAAACAGTTTCATAGATTCGTGTTTTTCTAATAAAAGTTAATGATGTTAGATGATGTGTCACATTTCTATTGGTGAGGTGACTTGTGTTTTAGTAGTAAAGGATGTGTTGGAGAATATAAAAACTGCGTAACGTGAGTTTGGGGATTTATAGTTGAAGAAAAATAAAGAATATAATTATGGGCAATTTCCAAAAATATCACTTTTTTAAGTTTTTTTTTTTAAATACCACTTTAAAGTTTTTTTCCCAAAAATACCACTTTTTTTTTCAAAGTTCCAAAAATACTACTTTTTTAAAATTCATTTTTAACATTCAAAATTAAACCCTAAACCCTAAACCCAAACTCTAACCCCTAAAACTATACCCTACTTTTGAATTAGTTAACCCAAACCAAAAATTTTAAATTCTAAACCTTAAATCACAACTTTTAAAAAAGTGATATTTTTGGAACTTTGGAAAAAAATGTGGTATTTTTGGAAAAAATTTTTTAAGGTTGTATTTTTGGGAAAAAAAAACTTTAAACTGTAGTATTTTAGTGAATTTCTCTATAATTAAAAACAGATGTGTTGCTTATGACTTGGAGACTAGAGTATAACTTACACCTAAAACGATTTGCAAGGACTTTGTTTCTACATTTCTCCAAACAAAGCACCATATATACAAGTAAATGGATCTCCTTCAACTTCACATGCCTTGACAAATCGGTGCGTGACAAGTTAATCTCTTCATCTTAGAAGTATCATTATTTTGCCTCGAGATAGTCGGGTAAGTTTTTATGAATTTTGATGTCTTCAGTTGAAGGCTTCCATTCTCTCTTCAGGAGCCCTTATTTTGTGTGGAACATGTTGACTTTCCTCTTTTTCTAGCGCCATATTGTAGAGGTCAGATCTCGGTTCCTCTACACAAGTCATCTCGCGATCTTCTGTGTTGACTGTGGCCACCATTGTAAAGAATAGGCAAACATATGGTAAAATCTCCTTCCTCTTCGGAGAAGACTTATGCCTCAGCTAAGGGTGATCCCTTCCAGAAGAAATGCTGCGAAAGAGTACGGAGGCTGAACATATAGAACCTCCAAAGATGGTTCATGGGAAAGTGGGATTGGGATTACTCTACTGAATCTGACACCTAAATCATAAAACCACTAATAAGAGTGTTTATCATGTGTTAAAGTCTGTATTGCCTTTGGTATGGGCTAGATGTCTTGCTCTAGTACCTGCTGGGAGACCATCTAGTCTTTCTGCACACAGGTAGCGACTTGTTGTTGGAGAATGTAAAATCACTCTCAATAATAAATATATCACATAATATTGTTAAAACATATAATACACTTTCAAGATTTTTTAACATCAATCTTAGACTTTTAGCTTAACTAGTTCTAGTGGTCAAAATTAATTTGCAATTTTAATCCCTTTGCTTTGATTGATTGACCTCACTTTTCTACTCCACATATTTTGTTGGGCCATAGCTTCACTTGGCTCATGTTTGGGTTTAAATTTAGCTTCTTCTTTTTTAAAGTTATCTAATAGAAGCATTAAAGTGTATTTACCATAAATAAACTATAAATACTATATTTTAACGTCTTTAGATTCATATTACTTCAAAAAAAAAAAATTCCAAAATATGAATCATCTCATAGTTTTTACGTTAGTTATCGCCTTGTGTTTTGGTTTAAGTATAGAAAATTGTCACAAAAGCCTTTTAGAAGTGAAAAATGAACTTGATTCTCATACTATTCTCAAAGTCAATTGTTCATCCAATGTAGATGAATTTCCCGAAGGCAAAGAAGTTAAATTCCAGGATTCATACAAAGTTGAGCTTGAAGAGCGTTTAGGCAAGAGAGTAGTATGGCGTTGTACTTTAAGGCGTGGTCAGAAAATGGATAATTCTTTTACCATATGGAGAGCATACAGAGGAGCCACGCCCATCAAACCTCGATGTGGTCAGATAAGATTATGGATTGCCAAACCTGAAGGAATTTACTTAGAAAGTAATGAAATAGGGACTATTGAAAAAAAGGGATTCCAGTTTGGTTGGAATTACTAAATAAAAGGCTTTATTTCTTCTTCTAAAACTAATTATATATGAAGTTTTTTTTTTTGGTTTATGATAAAAGTCATCATTCTAATTCATAGTTAGAATATGAGTCAATTTATTATCTATGTATGTTGTATCAATCTATGTATATATGTTATCAATGTAATAACTGCCATTAATGGTAATAAAAATTTCATATCTTTCGTATATGATGAATATGTTGTTTCATGAAGAAATTTGGTATGAGATCGCTTAACTAGTATTAGTACACAATCTAAATTTGAATGATAACCATTGACGACCATGAGAAAACTCGGGGATAGACTCGTCTATACAATTTCGTCTTACAAGACAGATTTGTGGTATGGTTGATTTCTCCTACACTTGGAATTTTCATTGAAGGATGGGGAGGGATAAAAATGTGAACGAGTGTCGACTGGATAGATCATTGGAAATGAGAAGTAACACGCATATTCACAAATACACCATCTTGGACATTTACGCTCTTGGATACGAGAATAGAATGAACAAATCTGCGCAGCAGCTTCCATGAATTAGATTGAAAACCAGATGATCGAATGTCAAGTTGGAATTTGGGACTGAGCATAGGATGTAGTTTCTGTGGTTATCATCAAGAAAGAACCACCTTTCTTCTCATGTTCGTATTCTGCTCAGATATGGCTACCCAACTTATAACCCATGGTTAGGTTTTTTGCATCTTAACCCATTGCTATTACTCATATGAAACTTTTGCATTCTATGTTATAAAATCTGTTAGCAGCTCATCAAAATCTCTATCTTTGAAGCTTTTAAAAAAAAACTTCATTGTATGTTACATTCATTGTACACAAGAAGTGATGGGATAATATTTTTACCTTCTTTAAAACAAAACAAAAAAAATAAACTTAAAACTGTAGATATTTCAAACTCACAAGATTTTAATAGCTCAGTCGGTTTTGTTTGCTCCATCCATCATAATCTTTCACTATCCTTGCACAAGATGAGATATTTATAAAAGAAAACATACGGTAAGGCTCCGACGCTATCGAGGTTTGTCATCCTCTTAGACAGAGCCGTGGCTAGAGATAATAAGGCTCGATGCGAGACTAATTACTAAAAAAAACAAAAGAAAAAAAAAATTACTAACTCTAAATTAATATGTGTATTTTTTTGCAACAAAATTATTAACCAAACTTTCAAAACCAATATATTTAACCAATTTTTTTTCGATAGATAAGATAGCAGATCACTCAATCTTTTTTGTGACATACTCGAACGAAGAAAATATTTCATCAACTTCAGTTTTGATAAACTTTTTTCCGTATATGTCACTGAAACTGGAATAGTCAACAATATACGATATACGATAACCTATAAACCTATTCCAATTTAAAATTAGGGAGCAGTTGTTTATTAAATTTCAAATCATGTTTGGGTTGCTTAATCAGATAAAAGAATCTAAATTAAAATTAGATGAACACAACTACAATAAAGAGATTACTTACCAATTGATTGTGTTAGTTTTTGTAATTGAGAAAGACTACAAATGTTTCTCTCGATTAAGAAAAGTGAAAGAGATTAAGCGGTTGATTATTACCGTAAAATTACTTTCTTTGATTATTTTTAACTTCTAATTAGTTGTTGTTTTTAATAACCCTCAAATTAAGTTTTTTTTATCACGTTACATTATTGCTAATGGTAGATTTAATAAAATTTTGGGCCTCTAACTTATTATTAATGATAAGTTTAACAAAATTATGGGCCTTTAATTTTTCTGCAAAAATTTTGGGCCACATGCCAATGTCTCTTTCAAATGGTCATAGCCACGGCCCTGCTCTTAGGTAGGAGGTTACATTGTCACATAAATCGTTTTTCAACTCCATTTGATTTTAAAGTAGATTAGATTTTCAAACTTTTGATTCATTATTGATATTACAATCTAATGACTTGGTTATTCTTTTAAAATCGTTAGTAATGTTTTGACAAAGTAAATATGATATCATTTGGTTTCCTATAATTCACTAACAAATGATAAAAACAAAAATTAATCAAGTGATTTGTACAACGAAAAGAACACGATCCTTTCTTTTTGGGAAGTTATGTTGTATATAACTAAGAAAAAAAATTATAATTTGCAATCTAACTAATTTTTCTAGATTTAAGGGCTATGATTTTGCCACATATGCCCCAATGAGTTAGATTGTTAACTAGTATAATTATTTTCTAGGTACTAGTTAGAGACATTGAAAATTTGAAAAATGGAATCCTTTGTACTAGTTTTTAGATCATCGTAATTAACATCTATCGACGTGTTGTTATTTTCATTTGATTTGAAGAATCACTCCCAATAATAAATATATTACATAAGATTATTAAAATAAAATAAAAATCAAGATTTTTAACATCAATCGTTAGACTTTTAGCTTGACTAGTTTTAGTGGTCAATATTAATTTGCAACTTTAGTTCATTTGCTCTGATTGATTGACCTTACTTTTTTACTCCAAATATTCCGTTGGGCCAAAGATTCAATTGGCTCATGTTTCATGTTTGCCAGAAAAGAAACTATATAAATAATATACTTTGACGTCTTTAGCATCATATTACTTCAAAGAATATTTTACATCCAAAATATGAATCATCTTATAATTTTTACATTAGTTATTATTGCCTTGTGTTTTGGTTTGAGTACCCAAAATTGTCCCCCAAATGTTTTAGAAGTGCGGAATGAACTTGACCCTCGTGCTATTCTCAAAGTCAATTGTTCATCCAATGTAAACCAATTTCCTGAAGGCAAAGATGTTAATTTCAAGGATTCATACAGACTTGAGGTTGCAGAGCGTTTAAGCAAGAGAATAGTATGGCGTTGTACTTTAAGGCATGGTCAGAAAATGGAGAATCATTTTACCATATGGAGAGCATACAGAGGAGGCTCGACCGTCAAACCTCGATGTACTCAAAAACGATTATGGATCGCCAAACCTGATGGAATTTACTTAAACAGTAATGACAAAGGGCCTATTGCACCAATGGGATTGCAATTTAAATGGGATGTTACTAAATAATATGCTTTATTTCTCTTCTAAAACTAATTATATATGAATTTTTTTTTTTAGTTTTAAGAGAAAGTCATCTTTCTAACTCAGAGTTAGAATATGAGTCAATTTTATTATCTATGTATGTTGTACCGATCTATGTATATATGTTAATATGTTATCAATGTAATAACTACTTAATAAAGTTTTCAATTCTTTCGTTTATGATGAATATGTTGTTTCATGAAGAATTTTGGTACTACACAATCTAAACTTAAAAGATAACCATTGACCGACCACCATGAGAAAACTAGGGGATAGACTCGTTTTTACAATTTCGTCTTAGACGGACTTGTGGTGTGGTTGATTTCTTTTCTCTTTTTTTTTTTGCTAAGAGTGGTTGATTTCTTTCTTACACTTGGAATTGTCCTTCATGGGTGGGGCGAAGGGATAAAAATGTGAACCAATGTCGAGTGGATAGATCGATTGGAAATGAGAAGTAACACGCATATTCACAAATATACCAGCTTGGACATTTACGCTCTTGGATACGAGAATAGAATGAACAAATCTGCGTCACAGCTTCCATGAATTAGATTGAAAACCAGATGATCGAATGTCAAGTTGGAATTTGGGACTGAGAATAGGATGCGGGTTCTGTGGTTACCATCAAGAAACAAGGAACCACCTTTCTTCTCATGTTCTTATAACGAGACATGGTTAGGTTGTTTGCATCTTAACCCATTGCTATTACTCATACGAAACTTTTGCATTCTTTGTTATAAAATTTGTTAGCAGCTCAAAAGCTGTGTCTTTTTGAAGTTTTCTTAAGCTTAAGTTACATTCATTGTACAAAAGAATTGATGGGATAATAATCTTATCATTCTTTATAAAAAAAAAGATTAAACTTAAAACTGTAGATTACAAACTCACAAGATTTTAATAGCTCATTCGGTTTTGTTTGCTCTGTCCATCATCATCTTTCACTCTATATATCCTTGCACAAGATGAGATATTTATAAAAGAAAACATACCGTGCGGCTCCGACCCTATCGAGGTTTATCATCGTCTTAGGTAAGGAGGTCATATTGTCACATCGTTGTTCAACTCCATTAGATTTTCAAACTTTTGATTTTCTTTGTTTTTTGTCACAACTTTTGATTCATTTAAGATGATTCATTATTGATATTACAATCTAATGACTTGTTTATTCTTTTAAAATCGTTAGTAATGTTTTGACAAAGTAAATATGATATCATTGCTTTTCTATAACAGATTCGAATTCAATAACAAATGATAAAAACAAAAAATTAATCAAGTGATTTGTACAACGAAAAGAACACATTCCTTTCTTTTTGGAAATTATGTTGTATAACTAAGAAAAAATATATAATTTGCAATCTAATTACTAATTGTCTAGATCCAAGGTTTATGATTTTGCCACATATGCCACAATTAGTTAGATTGTTAATTATAATTATTTCTTGGTACTAGTTAGAGACTTGTTATGAGACACTGAAAATTTGAAAAATGGAATCCATTGTACTAGCTTTTAGATCATCGTAATTAACATCCATCGATGTGTTGTTATTTCATTTGATTTGATTTTTTTGGTTTCGTTAGGTGTCACACTGCGATTACTTTAAAAACAAAGAAGAGAGGGAGAGGGAATAATAAGAAAAGATGTGTGTGTATCTATATTGAATTATTGAATCGCCAATTTGTTTGGGTTCCTAACTAGTATGTTTCATTTCTTCTTCTTAAAACTAATTATATATGAATTTTTTTTATTATAAGCAAAGTCATCATCCAAAATCAGGGTTAGAATATAAAACATGTAATTTAATAATTATGAGTCTATTTGTTATCTATGTACTGTGTATCAATCTATGTATGAATGTTATCGATGTAATGGCTACCATTCATTGTAATAAATTTTTCATCTCTTTTGGTTATGACGGATATGTTTTTTTCAAGAAGAAAATTGGTATGGAATGTGTAACTCGTGTTAGTACATTGTTAGAATTGTGGCTAATGACATGACCTGCAACTTAAATCATTGACATGGGAACGCTTACTCGTATTTTTTCTTTCAAGTTTCTACTATTTTGTATGAATTTTTGGGAGCATCTAGTTTGAAGATATATAGAAAATACAATAAAGTTCAACGTATGAGAAATTGAAAACGTGAAAAATGAAATCCTTTGTACTAGCTTTTAGATCATCGTAATTAACATCCATCGATGTGTTGTTATTTTCATTTGATTTGATTTCTTGGATCGCATCTTGGGATTACTTTAAACAAAATCATAATAATAATAATCATCATATATATAATTAGGGAGTCCTCTCTCCATCTAAGGTGTCCACATAGGCAAAAAAAAAAAATTAAATTAATTTTAGTTTTAAGTTCATTTAGTTCATGTTTATGTATATTTATTGTTACTTATAACTACTAATTTTTTAATTAAATTAAAAAACGAAAAATAAGTCAATAAATTACTAAAAGTAGAAATTAATATTTGAGTATTTACTATGAATTTATGATAACGATAAAAGTTTATATATTCAATTTCAAAAATTGGAAATATGTAAAATGAATATACAAATAAGAAAAAGTGAATAAAGATATTAGCGACATCAAAGATTCAAAGAAAAAGAATATTGAGTGTCAGAAAATTGTTAAGAGGCTATTGGTTTTTTTTTGTCATGAACGCACTTACACCTATTCGTTAAAGAAATACATGAGCATATTTGAACCAATGAGGGATGAACGTGTTAATTTAAGAGGTTGTTGATCTAAAGATAAAGAATATATATTATTTCACTAAAATGATATTGAACCATCTAATTAAAGATGAGATAATAAGATGAAAATTTAGGATATACGATTTTATTTATAATGTTATATAATTTTATGGAAGTATGAAAGAAAAATATGAAAGTGTTATAATACTATTATTTTAAAGATATAAGGTATAAATTGGTGTAAGACAAAAAAAACACGCATTGCTTGAGTTATGTTCTACCAAAAATAAGTAAACAAAGTAACATAAAATTGTAAATAGTTAAATCAAATTTTTGTCGTTAAGTTTAATAAATGCATCATACGACTATATTTTAGGATTATTTGAGTATTTGTTTTTGAATTAAAAATTACAATAATGAATTACTTTTATTTATATGGTCATTAGAAAATAATCTAAATATTACGAATTTATATATAAGAGCGCTGAATAGAAATGTTAATAAAAAATAATCAAAGAAAAAATAGATTCAATGATGTTAGTTATTGAAGTATCGTCATAGAGTTTTAGTCGATTGTTAAGAGACTGAAGACTTAAAAAAAAAAAAAGGATGTATAATTTCACTAAAGGATATTGAACGAATTAACTAAAATAAGAAAATAAGGTGAAACTTTAGAATAAAATATTTTATTCAAAATGTTATTTTCAATCTTTGGAATTAGAAAAGAAAAAAATTGAAAACGTTGTAGTATCGTAATTTAAAATAAATAAAAAATCTTAAATTTGATATATATAGTATAAAATTAATGGTCACATTATTTATAAATTGTACAGCAAAATATATCGAGAATAATTTGTGATCTTTATGTAAAAATGTATGTAGTTCTACAAAAAAGCATTCCCCGGCGATCTTCTGTAATTCAATATTTGAATCAATGATTTTAAAAATCTAGAGAAACAAAAACTATTTTCGAAATGTTTAAGAAAACGTAAAAAACAATTATGTATAAATTAACTTTCTATAATTATATTAGTGTTTTGTGAAAAAATGACAAAAGTAAATATATTGGGTATATTTAGAATTTGTTTGAAGATTGGATGAATTTATTATGCAATAATAGATAAAATAATAAGTTCTCAAAAACTAAACAGCTATTTATTTAAAATCAAATACTAAATCGAAATAGTTTCAAAAAAAGAACTAAAAACAAATAAATAATTGAAAATATGGTATGATAATGTGTAATTAAATGTAAAATATATATACTAACATAAAATAATTACTAATTCATGTTATACATGATATTGATATACATGATATTGATAGAAAACATAGAAAAATAACACAAAAATATCAAAAGAAGCCAAACTCGCGCAACGCGCGAGTCCAACCCTAGTATATATAATTAGGGAGTCCTCTCTCAATCTAAGGTGTCATTTAAGCAATTAATTTTAGTTTTAAGTTCATTTAGTTCATGTTTATGTATATTTATTGTTACTTATAGCTACTAATTTTTTTAATTAAATTAAAAAACGAAAAATAAGTCAATAAATTACTAAAAGTATAAATTAATATTTGAGTATTTACTATGAATTTATGATAACGATAAAAGTTTATATATTCAATTTCAAAAATTAGAAATATGTTAAATGAATATACATATAAGAAAAAGTGAATAAAGATATTAGCGAAATCAAAGAAAAAGAATCTTGAGTGTCAGAAAATTGTTAAGAGGCTATTGGTTTTTTTTTTGACATGAACGCACTTACACCTATTCGTTAAAGAAATATATGAACATATTTGAACCAATGAGGGATGAACGTGTTAATATAAGAAGTTGTTGATCTAAAGATAAATAATATATATTATTTCACTAAAAGGATATTGAATCATCTAATTAAAGATGAGATAATAAGATGAAAATTTAGGATATACGATTTTATTTATAATGTTATATGATTTTATGAAAGTATGAAAGAAAAATATGAAAGTGTTATAATACTATTATTTTAAAGATATAAAGTATAAATTGGTGGAAGACAAAAAAATCACGCATTGCTTAAGTTATGTTCTACTAAAAATAAGTAAACAAAGTAACATAAAATTGTAAATAGTTAAATCAAATTTTTGTCGTTAAGTTTAATAAATTCATCATACGAACCATATTTCAGGATTATTTGAGTATTTATGTTCGAATTAAAAATTAGAATAATGAATTACTTTTATTTATATGGTCATTAGAAAATAATCAAAATATTACAAATTTATATATAAGAGCGCTGAATAGAAATGTTAATAAAAAATAATCAAACAAAAAATAGATTCAATGATGTTAATTATTGAAGTATCGTAATTGAGTTTTACCCGATTGTTAAGAGACTTAAGGCTTTAAAAAAAAGAGGATGTATGATTTCACTAAAGGATATTGAACGGTTTCACTAAAATAAGAAAATATGGTGAAACTTTAGAATATAATATTTTATTCAAAATGTTATTTTCAGGTTTTGAAGTAGAAAAGAAAAAAAATTGAAAACCTTGTAATATCGTAATTTAAAATAAATAAAAAATCTTAAATTTGATATATATATATATATATATATAAAGTATAAAATTAATGGTCACATTATTCATAAATTGTACAGCAAAATATACCGAGAATAATTGGTGATCTTTATGTAAAAATGTACGTAGTTCTACAAAAAGGCATTCCCCGGCGAGCTTCTGTAATTCAATATTTGAATCAATGGTTTTAAAAATCTAGAGAAACAAAAACTATTTTCAAAATGTTTAAGAAAACGTAAGAAAAACATTATATATAAATTAACTTTCTATAATTATATTAGTGTTTTGTGAAAAAATGACAAAAGTAAATATATTGATTATATTTAGAATTTGTTTGAAGATTGGATGAATTTATTATGCAATAATAGATAAAATAATTAGTTTTCAAAAACTAAACAGTTATTTATTTAAAATCAAATACCAAATCGAAAGAATTTAAAAAAAAGAATTAAAAAAAATTAATAATTGAAAATATGATATTATAATGTGTAAATAAATATACAATATATATACTAACATAAAATACTTACTAATTCATGTTATACATGATATTGATAGAAAACATAGGAAAATAACACAAAAATATCAAAAGAAGTCAAACTCGCGCAACGCGCGAGTCCAACCCTAGTAATAATAATAAGAAAAGATGTATGTGTATCTAGATAGTTGGAATATAAGCACGATAGGTTAGAGTATTTTGAGTTGGATTATGAAAATGAGGGTAAATGGTTAGATTTTATTGCTATAATTTACATGTAAAAAAATTAATGTCATATCCACTCAAACTCTCTATTAAGTAAAATGTGTGACGCCCGTAAACCATTTTTTTGGTAAAATGGAGGGGCTGTCGATCGACACACTTGTGGTCTGTCGATCGACAGGGCTCTTAAGGGCTGTCGATCGACACACCTAGTGGTTGTCGATCGACAGGTGCTCGAATTGGCTGGTTTACTGGTTCGATTTAAGTCGTTCAATTGGACCGGGCCGGTTTGGGTAAACCCTAGGGCTTCGTATATAAGAGTTTTTGGCCGCATTTGAGCGAACCAAAGTCCCAAAATCAGAAACAAAGAGTTTTGAGAGGAGTTTCTCTTGTTCCTGATAGTTTGTGGATTAGGGTTTCGTTCTTGATCGATTTGAAGAGGAATTTCGTGGTGATTGTAGCTGAATCTGTTTCTAGCCTCATTATCCAGCAAATTCTATCCGAAAATCTAAGGTGAGTGCGTGACCATGGCTTCTGGGCCGGTGGATTCGTTAGGGTTGTATGGTGGTAGGTTAAAACTGATTGATTGTGATGATTGATGTTGAAACTGTTTGTTTTGTTGCTTGTGGATTGTTTGGATTGTGTTTATGCGTGCAGGTTTCGTGTTAACGCAGAGGAGGAATCGATCCGAGAGGATTATGATCGATTTCCCATGAATCTGCGACGACCTGTCGATCGACAGCCCTAGGGTGTGTCGATCGACAGGGTCACACGAGAGCTGTCGATCGACACCTAGAGGTTGTGTCGATCGACAGGTGATCGAGGAGCTGTCGATCGACACCTAGAGGTTGTATCGATCGACAGGGTCCCGTGGAGCTGTCGATCGACAGACACCGTGGGTGTGTCGATCGACAGGGTCCAGTTGAGCTGTCGATCGACAGGCACCGTGGCTGTGTCGATCGACAGGTCTGAACAGGGGTGTCGATCGACACCTAGTGGTAGTGTCGATAGACAGGCCGCCTGTTGGGCTGTGGTTGAGTCGTGTTGTTGTGTTTGTTTCGTGTGTTGTTTGATGCGTGTTTGCCTGAGCGGATCCATCGCGTCTGTGTGCGCAGTCGTAGATGGGAGGACCATCTCACTGGGTATTTATGATAATACTCACGCATCTCTTTTTTCCATGTGATGCAGGTAAAGGCAAATTGTGATCGTGGAATCATGGCAACGAAGAAGGAGATGATCTAGGGTCTCGGTTTCGTGCTGTGTGGTTTTATTGCTTTCCATTTCTGTTTTAGAACTCCGCTAGGTTGCTGGTTTTATTGTATTGGAATTGTTATTGGAAGTGTGTTGAACTGGTTTAGTATTTTTAATGAAATGGAATACTTGGTTATTATTGTGTTATCCGCTGTTGATTATTTTCTTGAGTTGCTTGGTTGTTGAGGATAACATTTATGGGAATGCTAATCCGAGACCAAGGGTTTAAATGTTTTAAAAAAAAAAAAACGGGTCGGGTCGTTTCAGTTTGGTATCAGAGCGATACGATTTTAGGACGGGCTAGAACTGCTAGGATTGAATTTGGTAAAATTACAATTATGTGAGTTTGGGGGTTCTAGATCATCTTCCTTCGAGCCTTCAAAGAGATTCCACGGTAAGTGTTGATTGTTGTGTTTGAGTCTTTCTAGTTCTTAGCTGGTCTGCGTGTGAGTGCAGTGAGATGGCTAGAGGAGCTAGAGGGCGTGGTCGTGGGGGCCGAGGCCGAGGGCGTGGACTCGTTGAGGAGCCAGTCGTGAGCGAGGTTCAGAGTTCCGCGCATGGGCCTGCGGCAGGTCAGCAGTCGGTACATGATGGACAGACTGCCAGTGTGACTGCCAGTGTGGGGGCCAGTGTGGGTCCTGTAGGGGCTGGTTTGGGTCCTGTTGAGGCTGGTGGTGCTGGTGGTGTTGGTCCAGCTGTGGGTGCGGTTGCGGCCGCGGGTGTAGCCCAAGCTAGAGATGACCGTTTGGCTGACCTGCTGACACAGTTGTTGGAGCGGTTACCGGGTGCGGTGCCAGTGCAGGCTCCAGAGGTGCCACGAGTGGCAGAGGTGCAGCCGAGGGCTGCGGTTGCTGAGGAGGTTCCGTCTTATATCCGTATGATGGAGCAGATGCAGAGGATCAGTACGGGTTCTTTTGCGGGTAGTGTGAAGCCTGAGGAGGCTGACGAGTGGCGGATGAGAGTGGAGCGGAACTTTCGTTCGATTAGGTGTCCCGAGGGATACAAGGTTGATTTGGCGGTCCATTATTTGGACGGTGATGCACATCTCTGGTGGAGGAGTGTGGCGGCTAGATGGGCCGGGACTGCGATGGCGTGGTCAGATTTTGTGACGGAGTTCAACTCCAAGTTCTTTCCTCAGGAGGCGTTGGATCGTTTAGAGGCGAGGTTCTTGGATTTGACTCAGGGCACGAGGTCGGTGCGGGAGTATGACGTGGAGTTTAACAGACTCCTGGGTTATGCTGGTAGGAGCTTCGAGGATGAGCAGGCTCAGGTTCGGAGGTTCTTGCGAGGACTTCGTCCGGATCTACGAACTCGGTGCAGAGGCATCAGGTTCGCGAGCAGAGTAGAGTTGGTAGAGGTGGCTGCACAGATCGCGGAGGATCTGAGGGAGCAGGCTGCGATCGTGGTTCCAGCTGTTCAGCCTCGGAGGCCTCAGCAGCAGCAGGTGCAGCAGGCAGGTCCGGGCAAAGGCGGCAAGCCTGCGCAAGGACAGAAGAGGAAGTGGGAAGGCGCTTCGGGATCGGGCCAAAGTGGCCGAGGCTGTTACATTTGTGGGAGTCTAGACCACCAGAGGGCGAGTTGCCCGAAGCGGAGTGAGGTTCGAGGAGTTCGGACGTGCTATCAGTGTGGGGAGTCGGGGCACATCAGACCGAACTGTCCGAAGTTGCAGCCGTTGGCAGTGGCAGTGGTCCAGCCAGTAGTTCAGTATGGGCCGGTGCAGCCTTTGGATCAGATCGCGGCGATGGAGCGTCCGCCGGCTATTGCAGCGCCGGGAGAACCGAGCTCTAGACCGATCACATGTAACTTTCTAATTCAGACTTTGTAAATTCAGTAGTGCAGAATGCTTAGTGCTTGTGTTAGATTGTTTGCCTGTGATAGAAAGTTAGGTTGCTTAGCACTTGGGAATTGTGTAGGGACCTTGTTTGTAGGTGGGTGTGAATCCCACGTGTTGTTTGACTCTGGAGCATCGAATTGCTTCATTACTCCGGACCATGCCGAGAGAAGTGGTATCCGGAGTGACGCTGGTGAGCGGACTGGACCGGTTATGGTTGCCGGAGGTGAATTTCTAGCTACGCATGGCCGGGCGAAGGAGGTGGATATTCTGGTAGCGGGAGAGTTGATGCCAGCTGACTTAGTGATTAGTCCGGTGGAACTGTACGATGTTATCCTTGGTATGGATTGGTTGAATCGGTACAGAGTTCATCTGGATTGTCATCGGGGTCGGGTGGTATTCGAACGTGAAGGTGGCAGGTTGGTTTATCAAGGAGTGAGACCGACTTCAGGTAGTCTTGTGATCTCCCTTGTTCAAGCTGAGGCGATGATTGAGAGGGGTTGCGAGGCTTACTTGGCCACGATTGTAATGCCGGAGGCTGTTGGTGGGGTTGCTGTGAGAGATATTCGGGTCGCTCGGGATTTCGAGGATGTCTTTCAGTCGTTGCAAGGATTACCGCCACCTCGGTCGGATCCTTTCACGATTGAGTTAGAACCCGGAACGACGCCGTTGTCTAAGGCGCCTTACCGAATGGCTCCAGCAGAGTTAGCGGAATTGAAGAAGCAGTTGGAGGACTTATTGGAGAAGGGGTTTATTCGACCAAGTACTTCACCGTGGGGAGCACCAGTGTTGTTTGTGAAGAAGAAAGATGGTAGTTTCCGGTTGTGCATCGATTATCGAGGTCTTAACCGAGTCACTGTGAAGAACAAGTATCCTCTTCCGCGAATTGATGAGTTGTTAGATCAGTTGAGAGGGGCTACTTGGTTTTCCAAGATTGACTTGGCATCCGGTTACCACCAGATTCCGATCGACGAAGAAGATGTTCGGAAGACGGCTTTCAGGACTCGGTATGGGCATTTTGAGTTTGTAGTGATGCCATTCGGGTTAACGAATGCACCTGCAGCGTTTATGAGGTTGATGAACGGAGTTTTCCAGGAGTATCTGGATGAGTTCGTAATCATTTTCATCGATGATATTTTGGTGTATTCGAAGAGTCTGGAGGAACATGAGGTTCATTTGAGGAAAGTTCTGGAGAAGCTGCGGGAACAGAAGCTGTTTGCGAAGTTGAGTAAGTGCAGTTTCTGGCAGAGAGAAATGGGATTTTTAGGTCACATCGTTTCTGCAGAAGGGGTTTCTGTGGATCCGGCAAAGATTCAGTCTATCCGAGATTGGCCTAGACCGAGGAATGCAACTGAGATCAGGAGTTTTCTTGGGTTGGCAGGCTATTATCGGAGATTCGTCAAAGGTTTTGCGAGTATGGCTCAGTCTATGACGAAGCTGACGGGAAAGGATGTTCCTTTTGTGTGGTCGGCTGAGTGCGAGTTGAGTTTCGCGAAGCTGAAGACGATGTTGACTAGTACACCAGTATTGGCGTTACCTGAACCGGGTGAGCCTTATGTGGTGTACACAGATGCTTCGGGAGTTGGTTTGGGTTGTGTGTTGATGCAGCATGGTAAGGTGATTGCTTCTGCTTCGAGGCAGTTGAGGAAGCATGAGGGCAATTATCCTGTTCATGACTTAGAGTTGGCGGATGTGGTCTTCGCGTTGAAAATCTGGAGGTCTTACTTGTATGGTGGCAGAGTTCAGGTGTTCACTGATCATCATAATCTGAAGTACATTTTTACTCAGCAGAATTTAAATGTACGACAGAGGCGATGGTCAAAGTTGTTGGCTGATTACGACTTGGACATTGTTTACCATCCGGGTAAGGCTAACACTGTAGCAGATGCTCTTAGTCGGAGGAGGTATGATTCATCTCAGGAGCGGGATGTGGAGAATCTGGTGAGTGTGCTTAGTACTTTGAGGTTATGTGTTACTTCAGAGGAACCGTTGGGGTTAGCGGCGGCAGATCAGGCGGATCTTTTGAGCAGGATCCGAGTAGCTCAGGAGCAGGATCCAGTGTTGTTAGATCTCTCCAAGGCTACTGGTTCCGAATATCAGGTTTCTGCTAACGGGACTATCTTAGTGCATGGACGAGTCTGTGTTCCTAAGGATGAGGACTTGAGGCAGGAAATTCTGAGAGAAGCTCATGCGAGTAAGTTCTCGATTCATCCGGGAGCGACTAAGATGTATCGGGATCTGAAACGGTATTATCATTGGGTCGGGATGAAGAGAGATGTGGCAGATTGGGTTGCAGCTTGCAATGTGTGTCAGTTGGTGAAGGCTGAACACCAAGTTCCTAGTGGCTTATTGCAGAGTCTACCCATTCCAGAGTGGAAGTGGGACATGATTACCATGGATTTCGTAGTAGGGCTGCCGGTTTCTCGGACCTATGACGCGATTTGGGTGATTGTGGATCGTCTGACTAAGTCAGCACATTTTCTGGCCATTAAGAAGACAGACGGAGCGGAGGTCGTGGCTAAGAAGTATGTGAAGGATATTGTGAGGTTGCATGGAGTGCCAGCGAGTATTGTGTCGGATCGAGATCCGAGGTTTGCTTCAGTGTTCTGGAGAGCTTTTCAGGCTGAGATGGGCACTAAGGTGCACATGAGTACAGCTAATCATCCGCAGACGGATGGGCAGTCCGAAAGGACGATTCAGACACTGGAAGATCTGTTAAGGATGTGCGTGCTAGATTGGGGTGGTCATTGGGCGGATCACTTGAGTTTGGTGGAGTTCGCATATAACAACAGTTTTCAGGCGAGTATCGGAATGGCTCCTTTTGAGGCGTTGTATGGGAGGCCATGTCGTACTCCGCTATGTTTTACCCAAGTGGGGGAGAGGAGCATCCTTGGGGCTGATTTTGTTCAGGAGACGACGGAGAAGATCCGAGTTGCGAAGCTGAACATGAAAGAAGCTCAGGATCGGCAGAAGAGTTATGCCGATAGGAGAAGGAAAGAGTTGGAGTTTGCAGTCGGAGATCGAGTGTATCTCAAGATGGCGATGATGCGGGGTCTGAACAGGTCCATATCCGAGGATAAGCTGAGTACGAGGTACATGGGTCCGTTCCGGGTTGTGGAACGTGTGGGACCAGTTGCTTATCGGTTGGAGCTGCCTCCGATTATGGAGAAATTCCATGATGTGTTTCACGTTTCGAAACTCAGGAGATGCTTGCATGCTTCTGAGGAGGTAGCAGTGACGATTCCTGCAGGTCTTCAGCCAAATCTGACTTTTGGGATGAGGCCGGTTAGGATTCTTGAGAGAAGTATCAAGGTTCTGCGTCGGAAGAGAGTGCCGTTGTTGAGAGTCTTGTGGGACTGTGACGGTATTCAGGAGGAGACTTGGGAACCAGAGGCAAAGATGAAAACGAAGTTCAAGAAGTGGTTCGAGAAGCAAGCAGAAGAGTGAATTCGTTTTTCTTTGTGGGTTTCAGTCTCGGTTTCTGTGTTGTGATCACCGTGTGTGGTGAGGTTTTTGGTTGTGGATTTTTGTATTTTCATTAAGTTGTAATGATTATGACATTTTTCCAGTGAATAAGAAAGTGTTTTTCTTATGTGTTTGACTTTGAGAGTCATGTGTTTGTGGTTAGAGAACCCCGAAATGGAAGTTTTATTGCGGATAGAACTTGCCAGTTTCGGTGGGGACTCTAGCGGTTTTTGTGTGTGTGTGTGAGAGAGAGTCTCGGAATAGAAGTTTTACGGTGGTTAGAACTGTCTAGTTCCGGGAGAGACTCTGCAGGGACATCCGAGGTGAGGGATGGTCCGGGTGATCTGTGATGATCACGATTGTGATGGTATTCCGGGAGGGGAATATCATGTGAGACCTTAGGAGGTAGTTCTGGTCAGAGGTGCATTATAGACGTTAGGAATTGATTGCATAGCTCAGAGTTAGACCTCGGTCTTTCTTGGAGATTAGTCTCCGGCAGATCTTGAGAGATGCGTCTCTCCGGGGGACAGTGGGTTCCCCGCATACCGATCGTTCGTCAGGACTGCGCGGACTGAGATCGTGAGGGTATGGGGATAGTTTGGGAGGTTGCGACCTCTGGCAGATCTCTGCATACCGAGAGCTTGATAGACTGTGTGTCTTGATGGATTGAGGTGTGTGGAGATGATTGAGTATCGAACACCGTCAGGACTGCGCGGACTGAGGTGGGTTGATACTAGACACCTAGAGCTGAGGGGTGACGATCCCAAAGCTAGATGGTGGTTATGAGCTATGGGCAATCAATGTCTGAGACGGGTCTATGTGCATAGGACGGTTGTGAACCTCGGGAAGGTCTGGGAGATGTAGTCTCCGGTGTTGCTGGCGGGTTAGGCCAGGGTAGATTGGTGGGTAGTGTTAGAGGATTCGAGGACGAATCCAGTTTTAGTGGGGGAGAATTGTGACGCCCGTAAACCATTTTTTTGGTAAAATGGAGGGGCTGTCGATCGACACACTTGTGGTCTGTCGATCGACAGGGCTCTTAAGGGCTGTCGATCGACACACCTAGTGGTTGTCGATCGACAGGTGCTCGAATTGGTTGGTTTACTGGTTCGATTTAAGTCGTTCAATTGGACCGGGCCGGTAAACCCTAGGGCTTCGTATATAAGAGTTTTTGGCCGCATTTGAGCGAACCAAAGTCCCAAAATCAGAAACAAAGAGTTTTGAGAGGAGTTTCTCTTGTTCCTGATAGTTTGTGGATTAGGGTTTCGTTCTTGATCGATTTGAAGAGGAATTTCGTGGTGATTGTAGCTGAATCTGTTTCTAGCCTCATTATCCAGCAAATTCTATCCGAAAATCTAAGGTGAGTGCGTGACCATGGCTTCTGGGCCGGTGGATTCGTTAGGGTTGTATGGTGGTAGGTTAAAACTGATTGATTGTGATGATTGATGTTGAAACTGTTTGTTTTGTTGCTTGTGGATTGTTTGGATTGTGTTTATGCGTGCAGGTTTCGTGTTAACGCAGAGGAGGAATCGATCCGAGAGGATTATGATCGATTTCCCATGAATCTGCGACGACCTGTCGATCGACAGCCCTAGGGTGTGTCGATCGACAGGGTCACACGAGAGCTGTCGATCGACACCTAGAGGTTGTGTCGATCGACAGGTGATCGAGGAGCTGTCGATCGACACCTAGAGGTTGTGTCGATCGACAGGGTCCTGTGGAGCTGTCGATCGACAGGCACCGTGGGTGTGTCGATCGACAGGGTCCAGTTGAGCTGTCGATCGACAGGCACCGTGGGTGTGTCGATCGACAGGTCTGAACAGGGGTGTTGATCGACACCTAGTGGTAGTGTCGATCGACAGGCCGCCTGTTGGGCTGTGGTTGAGCCGTGTTGTTGTGTTTGTTTCGTGTGTTGTTTGATGCGTGTTTGCCTGAGCGGATCCATCGCGTCTGTGTGCGCAGTCGTAGATGGGAGGACCGTCTCACTGGGTATTTATGATAATACTCACGCATCTCTTTTTTCCATGTGATGCAGGTAAAGGCAAATTGTGATCGTGGAATCATGGCAACGAAGAGGGAGATGATCTAGGGTCTCGGTTTCGTGCTGTGTGGTTTTATTGCTTTCCATTTCTGTTTTAGAACTCCGCTAGGTTGCTGGTTTTATTGTATTGGAATTGTTATTGGAAGTGTGTTGAACTGGTTTAGTATTTTTAATGAAATGGAATACTTGGTTATTATTGTGTTATCCGCTGTTGATTATTTTCTTGAGTTGCTTGGTTGTTGAGGATAGCATTTATGGGAATGCTAATCCGAGACCAAGGGTTTAAATGTTTTAAAAAAAAAAAAACGGGTCGGGTCGTTTCAAAATGGATTGTGAGAATCTATCAAACTTGAACAACACAAAACTTTAGTTGGTCATTTTAAAATCTTTAATTGAATAACAATGGATGTCAAACTCTTTTAATGAAAAGATTGTAAATACAAGAACCAATAACACTAAATTTCAATTACTTTCAACAATGATATTATCCATACAAGAACTAATAACATTAGATTGTGTCTGTTTTTTAAAATCCATGATTGAATAATATTCTAACTATTTCCTTAAAAAAATATTTAAACATTATAGTATTTTTACCCTTAAATACTACACTTTGACATCTTTAGTATAACGCCCCGACCGCCCTGCCGTGGGCCCACGCCCACTCTCAGCTCGCAAGCCGAAACTTCTCGGCCCGCAGGCCCGAGACTTCTCTGGCGGTCGGTGCGTTAGTCCGGGAGGCTCGAAATGCATGTTTACTGACCCTGCAATCACCACGCGATCTTTCCCCGAGTTTTGGCCTCACTCGCCCGTTACTGGAAATGACTTCCCAGTAGGTCACCCATCCTTCGATTGCTCCAGCTCAAGCACGCTTAACTCTGGAGTTCTCTCAAGACAAGTGACCGAAAAGATAAGTGCACTTTGGTGACATAGGTAGCCAAATCAATTCTTTTAAACCTCTCCGCATGCACCACATATTCTCAGACAATGCACCAAGCATTTCTAGAATATGGGGTGTTACAATCACCCCCTCTCACAGCGCGCAACGTCCTCGTTGCGTACCTAGACCGTTACCCTAACAGTGCTATACCCACACTCGTCAAGGTTCGGCTCTGATACCACTTATAACGCCCCGACCGCCCTGCCGTGGGCCCACGCCCACTCTCAGCTCGCAAGCCAAAACTTTTCGGCCCGCAGGCCCGAGACTTCTCTGGCGGTCGGTGCGTTAGTCCGGGAGGCTCGAAATGCATGTTTACTGACCCTGCAATCACCACGCGATCTTTCCCCGAGTTTTGGCCTCACTCGCCCGTTACTGGAAATGACTTCCCAGTAGGTCACCCATCCTTCGATTGCTCCAGCTCAAGCACGCTTAACTCTGGAGTTCTCTCAAGACAAGTGACCGAAAAGATAAGTGCACTTTGGTGACATAGGTAGCCAAATCAATTCTTTTAAACCTCTCCGCATGCACCACATATTCTCAGACAATGCACCAAGCATTTCTAGAATCTGGGGTGTTACATTTAGCTTCATAATAGTTCAAAAAATATTTTAGATCCAAAATATCAATCATCTCATAGTTTTTACGTTTGTTATTCTCTTGTGTTTTGGTTTGAGTACACAAATTTGTCAGCTTAACACTGTAGAAGTGCGAAATGAACTTGATACTCAGACTTTTCTCAAAGCAAATTGTTCATCGAATAAAGATCACTTCCCCATTGGCAAATATGTAAAATTCAAGAAGTCATACATAATGAACTTTAGCGAGCGTTCTGGCAAAAGAATAGCATGGCGTTGTACTTTAACGCAAGGTCAGAAAATGGAGAATTCCTTTACGATATGGAGAGCATACAGAGCAGGTGCTAAAATTCGATGTAATCATATACGATTATGGATTGCCAAACATGATGTAATCTACTTATAGAGTAATGTAGGAAGGGTCATTGAACCGAAGGGACGCCAATTTGTTGGGGTTACTAAATAATATGTTTTATTTCTTCTTCTTAAAACTAATTATCGATGAAGTTTTTTTTGGGCTCATAAGCAAATTCATCATTCTAATTCAGGATTAGAATATGAAACATATAATATAACAAATTATAAGTCCATTTTAAATCTATGTATTTTGAATCAATTTATGTATGAATGTTATCGATATAATGGCTACCATTCATGCTAATAAAGTTTTCTATCTCTTTCGGTTATGATGAATATGTTTTTCAAAGAAAAAAACTAGTATGGAATGCTTAAGTCGTATTAGTACATTGTTAGAATTGTGGCTAATGACATGCAACTTAAATCATTGACATGGGAATGCTTAACTCTTATTAATACTGTTTTCTTAAATCATTGACAACCATGAAAAAATTATGCGTAATAGATTGAGCTCTATTCGTACTTCCAGTGATGACTCTAATAATGAGGGCATGGTTAGGTGGTTTGCATCTCAATCCCCTTAATCTATTGTTATTCTTCATACGAAACTTTTGCATTCTTGGGCATAAAATATGTTCTGTTTTTGAAGTTTTTCATACTTAAGCTACATTCATTGTACACAAGATTTGATGGAAAAATACTTTTACATTCTTTCAAAGAAAAAATACTTAAAACTGTATATTTCCAACTCACAAGATTTTGTATATAGTTATAACCATAGTGGAAAGAAGCAAATTTTTGAGTTTGAAATCTATCGAATTCATGATGCAATCGCTATGTAGCAATTGAAATCAAGGTTGAATTGGATTGACCCAACAAAGAAACCCCAAACTCACTTGCACATACAATAATAACATATTTTGTATCAACTCATTACATCACATGATGATTCTCAGAGAAACACACAAACACTACTTCAAAGTCCAAACCCATTCTTCAGTTTTACTTTTGCGTTTAAGAGACAATACAAACAAACATGACCAATGGGTTCATTAACCCTTACTACTCTTTCTTTTGTGAAGCTGCAGATCTAATGGCGGATTTTGCAAGCGTCAAAGGCTTGAGAACGCTCTTCGGTTAATTGCCTTACTGATTTTGAAAGCAGCCCATGCTGTTCCAAAAGCATATCCTGAAGATGTATTAGCTCAGCTACAGAGAGTACTATGACCTGGAACAGAGAGCAAGTGCGACAGCTGCTAAGCTAGTGCTATAGATTCGTACACAATCTGTATTATGTACTGCAACAGGTTTGAACACAGTACTGCTACAGGCAGACAAACACAATACTGCTACAGGCAGATGAACATAATACGCTACAGATTCAAACACATACCTGCAACAGATACAAAACACAATACTGCAAAGGGTTTTTCTCTCAAACGTTTATACTAGATCAAACGACAAGTGCTTTTACAAGTTCACTCACCAACTTTAATCCTAGCCTCACGTGTTCACAAGTCACACATGATCTTGTGAACCTCTCACTACCCCTTAGCCCATTTGACAAAAGATCTATTTTTGCTAGACAATCTCAAATCCACTTTGCTAAGGACTATGATCTATTGTGTTGACGTGCAACCACGTTTTCACCTCCTATTTATACCCAATAGGATTTGACGGCTAACCCTAGCCTTGTTCTCCAAGTTTTGGAAGATATCAAATCTTCTACAATATTCATCTTACCATAATCTTTGTTAATGATAAATGGAAATCTTCTTCTTCCTAAATCCTCTTCAAACTAAGTATATTTTATGTCACTTAGCTTGTAGATTCGTCGGCCCAAGCCCATATCCTCAATTCCAATCCATTTCTGCTTTGTAGCACTTTGTAACTGCTTCAGAAACCATTTCAGAAAATTGCTTCAACTCAGTTGCATCTTCACTTGTATCAGTTCATAATGAATTCTAAAACTCATTCAACATACACTAACATATCCTACTGCCTCAAGCCCTTCATTTGTCGCCTCAACAGCTTTACCACCATGCCTGCATTCATCAACACAAAATATATATAACTATTTCTCTTCAACACTTCAATCTCCAAGCAAACCGAGAGTTTCAAATCCCGAATACTCATGCATGTTACTTACATGTGATCAACAAGTTCGGTTGTAACAGTGGACGAGGTAGATAGGACGTTCCTTCCAGCTACTTCAAATGCATCATATACCTTATCTATCAAAACAAAAACCAACGATTCCAACGATTATGAAATCTAAAGATAGCCGCGATAAGTATTTCTATAATATAGATAACGGACTTACTGAATCCGTCAAGAGATGCAAGGACGATTTCTCTAGGAAGAAGACTAAAGAACTTCCTTCCAACTTTGGTATTTGCCACTGAACTTGTAAAGAGCCCATAAACTTTAATAACTCCATATAGAATCCCATTTGCCACATTTTCTGTCATTTTTGTCATCCTCTTCACTCTACATAAACAAAACAATCCAACGCATTAGACATTAATACACATACCAATCAAATCGAAATCACATTTGTGTTTATCTTGGTCACATTTGTCCAAACATTCCCTAAATATTATTAGGGAGGTGATTTTAAAAGTATTTATGTGTCATCTTCTCATTTAAACTTAGACAAAAAAAGCTATGTTCACAGAGTGCGAAGAAACCAAGGTGTTATCTTTTGATCTATAAAAAAGAGTTTAAATTTTAAAAATAAATTCAACATTACTATATATTCCTAAAAATTTCAATAAAATTGCGAAACAAAAAAGTAAAACTAAAAGAAAAAGATGAAGAAATGTATAAAGTTTGATGAAGTTTCAAAATTAAAGAGTGATTTTTATAATCTTTTAAAAAAATTATTTTGCATGTTTGCTTTACTTATCTTAAATATATTTTTTGGTGGTAAAAATTCATTAACTTTTTTTTAGATTCAATTTAAACCGATTTACTATACGAGTTAATCCAAAAATCTATAACAAATATTTTAAATTTTAAAAAGAAATTCAATATTACTATATATTGAATTAAAAAAAAGTAAAACTAAAAAAAAAAGATGAAGAAACATTATTTAATAAAACATAAGAAAACAAAAAATAAAAAACATATATCAAATAATTTGCTATGAACCCTAATATATAAAAAATATTATTTTATTTAAATTGTTATTTACAATGAAGTGTGACACATATAAAATATTTAATAAAAGATATTAAATACATATTTTAAAAATTCAGTAAAGGGAAAATTATGAAATGTGCCATTTTATTTCAGTTTCTTTCAAAATGTGTCATTCTTCCAATTTTCTTATAAAATCTGCCATTTGATTTTATTTTATTTTTAGTGAATGATAAATGACATATTTGACCTCATCTCTTCCACACTTATCATCTTTCTCTCTTCTTATCTTCTTCTTCAACCACACAAAAATCATCTTTTTTTTTCTTGCTTTCTCCTTCTCTCTCACTGAAAAAATGGTAAATGGTGGTGGCTGGTGGTGATAACGAAAATGACGACGGAAGTATTGGTGATGGATAAAACGGAAGCATTGGTGGTGGACAAGATAACTACTTGGTGGACAAGATGACGACATAAACGGTGGTCGGAGGACAATATGACGATGAAAATGGTGGTCGGAGGACAAGATGGCGACGGAGACGGTAGTCGGAGGACAATATGGCGACGGAGACGGTGACCGGAAGACAAGATGAAGACGACAGTGAACAATATGGCGACTTGATGGACAAGATAGTGACGGAGACAGTGGCTGAAGGACAAATTGATGACGGAAACGGTGGCCGGAAGTTTATATGGTGATGGAGACAGTGGCTGAAGGACAAATTGATGACGGAGACAGTGGCCGGAGGATTATATGGTGATGGAAACAGTGGCCGGAAGACAAGATGGTGATGGAAACAGTGGTCGAAGGACAATATTAAGACGACGGTGGACAATATTAACAAAAAAAGAGAAAATATGAGAAGGGCAAAATCGCCTTTCACTCAGACCAAATCAAAATTGAAATTGAGATTATGGCAGATTTTGAAAGAGCAATTCACTAATGGCACATTTGAAAAGAAATTTCACTTAAAAAGGCAATTTCAGAAATTTTCCCTTCAGTAAATATAAAAAAATAGACTTATATCATTAAATTGTTTTCAATTTGGTTTTAAATATTTGTTTCCGCAAGTCACTTAGTTTTCCTAAAATACAAATCACATTCCACCTACAATAAAAATTCTATAAAGTAATAAACTCGACAAAGTAATAAATTTTGCCGGTCCTGAGTCGGGTCAGTGCAAAATTTAAGACAAATCGATAAGATGATAAGATAATAATTTTTTCAAAAATTATATACAAATATATGGTCCCATTAATATTATAAAATAATAACTGCTATATATTTTTTTTTTTTATAATAAGTGATGTTGTAGAATAAACAAATTGTTTCAAAATATATTATATTTTTAACTTTAATAAAGAATTAATTAAGTTTTTATTGTTTTTAACCATTTATATTTAGTAAATATTTTTATTATTAGTTAAATTATGTTTTATTATGAATTTATCAATTAATTATTATTTTAATTTATTTTCATGATTACTTATAAAGTAATAACTCTATAAAGTAATAAATTTTGGTGGTCCCAACATTATTACTTTATAGAATTTTTACTGTATAATGGTTGGTAAAACATCTTAATCCACCACTAAAATGGAATCAATCTTCTAGTATCTAAACCAATGCATATAGTTATGTCACATACCAACACACAGTTACCAAGATAAACACAAAGAGTTCCCTTTTTCCTGAAACTAACTACAAGACAACATCACAAACCTCTTTAGTATATAGAGATCGACTCATCACCTAAAAATATTTCTTCTTTAATAATAGAAGATTATTAATCTTTAATTTAATAACAATGGATTTCAAACCATTTTAATGAAAAGATTGTAAATACAATAATAAATAAAACTAGATTTCAAACTCTTTGAGCAAAGATATTACAAAGATATTACCAATACAAGAACTAATAACACTAGATTGTGTGTGGATTTAAATTCTATTAAAATCCATGATTGAATAACACTCTAACTCTTTCCTTTGAACAAATATTTAACAAATACATTATAGTATGTTTACCCTTAAAGAAACTATAAATACTACACTTTGACATTTTTAACTTCATATTACTTCAAAAAATAATTTTGATCCAAAATATGAGTCATTTTATAGTTTTTACGTTTGTTATTGTCTTATGCTTTGGCTTGAGTACACAAATTAATTTTTGTCCGCGTAGCGCGAAATGAACTTGATTCTCATACCATCCTTAAAGTCAATTGTTCAACCGAGGCAAAATTTACGATGACGAATATGTACAATTCAATAACTCATACAGTATTAAGTTTCTCAACCCTTTTGGCACATGAATAGTATATCGTTGTACTTTGGTGCAAGGTCAGAATATGGAAAATTCTTTTACCATATGGAGAGCATATAGAGGAGCCGCTATTATTCGATGTGAGCAGATACGAATATGGATTGCCAAACTTGATGGAATTTATTTAGAGACTAATGTAAAAGGGAATCTTAAACCGAAGGGACGTCAATTTGTTTGGGATACTAAATAATATGTTTAATTCCTTCTTCTTAAAACTAATTATATATGAAACTTTTCTTGGGCTTCTAAGGAAAGTCATCATTCTAATAGAATATGTAACATATAATATAATAGAATATGAGTCCATTTCTTATCTATGTATTTTGTATCATCAATCTATCTATGAATGTATGGATGTTATCGACAGTAATAAAGTTATCGTCTCTTTCTGTTACGACGAATATGTATTTTAAACTCGTTTTAGTACATTGTTAGATATGTGGCTAATGAGTAATGGCATGCAACTTAAATAATTGACATGTGAACCCTTAACTCGAATTAGTACACCGTTTTCTTAAATCATTGACCACCATGAAAAAACGGAAAGCCGGATATACTCGGTTTATGCAATTGCTCTGTTGCAAGTTGAAAAACAAGAAAACTTATTTCATACAGGAATCAAGGTTGAATTGGATTTTGACCCAACAAAGAAACCTCAAGCTCACTTACACATACAATAATAACATATTTTCGTATCAACTCATTACATCACATGATGATTATCAGAGAAACACACAAACACTACTCCAAAGTCGTCCAAACCATTCTTCAGTTTTACTTTTGCATTCAAGAGACAATACAAACAAACATGATCATTGGCTTCATTCAGGAACCCTTACCCTTACTACTCTTTCTTTTGTGAAGCTGCAGATCTAATGGCAGATTTTGCAAGCGTCGATGGCTTGAGAACGCTCTTCGGGTTAATTGCCTTTCTGATTTTGAAAGCAGCCCATGCTGTTCCAAAAGCATATCCTACTGCCTCAAGCCCTTCGTTTGTCGCCTCAGCTGCTTTACCACCATGCCTGCATTCATCAACACAAAATATATATAACTATTTCTCTTCAACACTTCAATCTCCAAGCAAACCGAGAGTTTCAAATCCCGAATACTCATGCATATTACTTACCTGTGATCAACAAGTTCGGTTGTAACAGTGGACGAGGTAGACAGGACGTTCCTTCCAGCTAGTTCAACAGCATCACAGACCTTATCTATCAAAACAAGAATCAACAGTTCCAACGATTATGAAATCAATAGATAGTTAAATTAAGCCGCCATAAGTGTTTCAATAATATAGATAACAGACTTACTGAATCCGTCAAGAGATGCGAGGACGATTTCTCCAGGAAGAAGACTAAAGAACTTCCTTCCAACTTTGGTATTTGCCACTGAACTTGTAAAGAACCCAGAAACTTTAATAACTCCAGAGAGAATCCCATTTGCCACATTCTCTGTCATTTTTGTCATCCTCTTCACTCTACATAAACCAAAACAATCCTAGGCATTAATACACATACCAATGTTCCATCTTAATCACATCTTCATCACAAAAGGCATTTGATTTGTCCAAACATTTTCCTAAAATAGAAATCACATTCCACCTAGATAATGGTTGGTCAAACATCTTAATCCACTACTAAAATGGAATCAATCTTCTACTATCTAAACCAATGAATATAGTTATGTCACATACCAACACACAATTACCAAGATAAACACAAAGAGTTCCCTTTTTCCTGAAACTAACTACAAGACAACATCACAAACCTCTCAAGCAAACATATGAAACACTTACTAAAACATGAATCAGGTACCATGCCAATGTTCCATCTTGATCACATCTTAATCACAAAAAAGACATTTTTCCTAAAATAGATATCACATTCCACCTTTTTTGGTTGGTCAAACATCTTGATCCACCACTAAAATAGAATCAATAACCTAACTAATATCTTCTACTATCTAAACCAATGCATAAACACAAACTAACTACATTAAATCATCAAACCTCTCAAGCAACCATATCATACATACCTTTTGATTCTTTTCAAAGTATCAGGATGAACATCACTCTCTTTCTCAGCTTTACTCAACCTCCGTTTCATAAAATCATTACCCCACTTAAGCCTATTAATACTCACATCACCACACCATAAAATCCCTTTAATCAAATGACCAGAGCCACTCGCAATCAACTTCGCAGCCTTCCCATTATAATCCTCAACATTAGGTGCTAAAGTAGTCCAATACGCAGCACATTGCTTCTCCACAATCTCTTTCCTTTCACCAACAAGCTCCACCGGAGACGTCTCTCTAACCACAGTCACATCTAAAACCTTATCCCCTGACTCCTTAGCTTCCTCTGAAACTTGTTGAACAGTGAAACAACTGTAATCAGACAAAATCTTCTCAAGTTCTTCAATCAAATGTTCTTGACCCTTTGAAGCAATTGTAAGTCCATAGTTCAACATCTCATCTTCTTCATCTTCATCACCAGAATCATGTCGGAGAGTAAAGAAGTAATGAGAATCATCGACTTTAACAGAGTTTGCATCTTTAGTCAACGGCCATTGAATCTCATCAGAGACACGAGCAAGAACAGCGATGATGTTTCCATCTTGAACTAGACGGAGAATCGAAAGATCGCCACAAGCGAGTTCTACACTGTTGGATTGATCGATTAAGTGGAGAATCGCGCCGGAGATTGTGAGGATCACTTCTTCTGTTGCTGATGGAGGAGCAGAGATTGGGATTGAAGTTGATGATTCTTGTTGTTCAGGGAAGAGATCTCTAGCGAGATCATCCATGTCAAGAGAAGGGTAGAGATTGGAAGTTGTGGAAGAGGAAGGAGGAGCTTCAGGGTTTGATGTATCAACAGTTGGGTAAAGAGAAGAAGATTGCTTGTTTGAATCGGAGTCCATTATTCGCCGGAGAAGTAAATCGGAGAAGATTGAAGAAGAAGAAGACTTGGTTCTGTTTTTGATGTATTGTTGTAATAAATAATTGAAGAAGAAAAGGACCAAACCAAGTTAAGTATCTCTGTCTCTGTCTAAAGACGTGGAGGTTTCGTGTAACTAACGCGTGTTACCGGTCTAAACCGGTTAAGCCTTGTCGACATCGTTCCCGCGGTTTATTGATATCCGGTATTTTGTTTCTCTCATGTCGGTCAATTAGTCGTCTCGAAAATTGCATTGACACATGAAAAGAGTTTTTTTTTTTTTAAGTAAATATTTCATTAAAATTAAATATATTTTAGGTTTACAAAATAAATTATAAATGTAGAAAAATGATTTTATGGCAAAAGAAATTAGTTTTCAGTCCGACACTCACCGTAACCATTAAAGAGAATAAAGTATGAAGCGATGTTGATGGTAATTGTTCCTCTTAAAACAACTTGGAGAGGTACGAATACAAAGCAAATTCCTAAAGCCGAAAGAGATCAATACTATAACAAAAGAACCCTTTAAAGGAGGTTCGATGAAGTGTCGTCAACGGCATAGTGTTTTCATCTCTCGATCATGAACTCTCTTCGCATCCCGTGAGAACATATGAAAAACAATTCTATGAATTAAGCACAACGAAAAAACTTCACAAGCCATATCAGCGAACATAGCAGTTCACCCTACTCATATCATAAGCTAGTCTATTGCTAGATAAATCATTAGAAATTACTTTTGTAATATTTTAGATTACTTTTTACATTAAACATTCTTTAAACTGGAATTGGATGAAGAGCTACGCAAATTCTTTCCAAATTTTACCATTATGATATTGTCCGAGAAAAACACAATGTTAAAGTAGATTCGCTTGCTAAAAATGCTCAGACAGTCAGACTCATGGATACAATTTTCTTTATTAGTATTTCAGTTAAGTTTTTGTTTACTGATATTTTTGTATTTGGTTAATCATGAAAAAAAATTTGCTCGTGACAAAAAAAAAACATGCATAAAAATTTATTTTTACTCTCTTCATTTATCGAAAATGTTATTTTAGTTTATATAACGCGAATTATAGAATGGGCAATTTCCAAAAATACCACTTTTTAAAAAAAAATCTAAAAATACCACTTTAAAGTTTTATTTTCCAAAAATACCACATTTTTTCTAAAGTTCCAGAAATACTACTTTTTTAAATTCATTTTTAACATTCAAAACTAAACTCTAAACCTCAAACCCAAAAAATTTAAGAGGAATTCCCTCATATATCACTTTTTAAAGTTTTTTTTTCCAAAAATACCACCTTTAAGTTTTTTTTTCCAAAAATACCACTTTTTTTTCCCCAAAATTCCAAAAATACCACTTTTTTAAAAGTTGATTTTTAAGGTTTAGAATTTAAATTTTTTGGTATGGGTTAACTATTCCAAAATTAGGGTATAGTTTTAGGGGTAGGGTTTAGGGTTAATTTTGAATGTTAAAAATAAAAATTTTAAAAAAAAGATATTTTTGGAACTTTGGAAAAAAAAGTGGTATTTTTGGAAAAAAAATTTTAAGGTGGTATTTTTGGAAAAAAACTTTAAAAAGTGGTATTTTTGGAAATTGTCCAAAATTTAAATTCTAAACCTTAAAAATCAACTTTTTAAAAAGTGGTATTTTTGGAACTTTGGAAAAAAAAATGGTATTTTTGAGAAAAAAACTTTAATGTGGTATTTTTTGAAAAAAAACTTCATACGAGGGAATTCCTCTTATAGAATTGTTAAAATATAATGCTATAACTATGTTGCTATTTAGTATTTTATTAATTAAATGATTATGATTGAAATTTAAACAGATTTAGCTTTTAATGTAGGGTAAAATAGAAAATGCATTTGAAGAATCACATTAAAAAAACGTAGAGTAATATTCTTTTAAAAATGAAAAAAAGTTTAAAAAAATTATAGAATGACATTCTTTACAAAATAGATGGAGTATTTGGATAATCGGAATCAGAGCTCATCGTACTCGAGTTCCATTTTAACTGGAAACATCTTCTCGATCCAAGCAATATAACCACCGTCCATGTTTCTTACACTCTTGAATCCCTGCCACATGATTAAATCTCATTAAGAAAATTCAAGGTAAAAGCATGAACAGAGACCAAGATCCTCTGTTTCTTCGTTCAAGTTTTTGTTTATTAAAAAGAGGTTTTCGAATTTTGAGAGCTTGAAGCATTTTATACTTACGGAAGAAACAAGATCTTTGGTAGCATATAAAGATCTAACTCCAGATTTACATCCCTAAATACAAATATTAAAACAACATATTAAAGATTCAGATTAATGTATATAAATTTTAACTAAAAAAACGATATAGTATATATTATTACCACAACAAGATGATCGGTTAGGTTACAGAGAGATGAAACATGTTTCAAGAAACTTGGGTTGATTTCTTGACCTTGTGGAGTGAAGAACCAGTAAGGAACATTGAAGACTCTCTCTGAATCAACATGACCTTTCTCGAATTCTTCAACAGTTCTGCTTTAACAGATTTCAGAAATCACCGACAAGATCGAACAACAACAACAAAAGACATGTTTGAATCTTGAAAGGTTTTTATAAACATTACCTAACATCAAGAAAAGTGTAGCCAGAATCAAGAAGCTTATGGGCTTGCCTCACATCGATAGTAATAATAGTATTATCTCTTGGTTTTGAGCTCAGTGAAATCGTACGAGGAATATGAAGAGAAAGAACAACAACAAGAAGAAGAAAGGAACTTGTAACATGGGAAAAACCCATTATTTCGTTTTGCTAAGAATGAAAAAGAATCAGTTTAAAATGTGTATTAGTAGTCCAAATTTAGTGGTGTTGAATTGAATACCGGTGACTATTCGCCGTTGGATTCATGTACTCAGTTTTCTTTTGGCGGCAGTAAAAGATCCCTAAAAAAGACATAACATTATATAAATGAGCCTATAAACCAACGTTACGCTAATGGTATTAAATGGCTAACAGAGAATGAAACCCACTGTTTCTTTAACTTTGTTAAAACGATTGTCTATTGGTTTTTATATATTTGTTACACACACAAAAAAAAATCAAACAAAAACGTATTTGTGGAGAATTATTTTATTCAAAAATCTTACCTATTGACTAATGTAATATTATTCCCCTTTTAAACCAAATAAGGAAACTAAATGGTGTAGTGGAAGGCAGAAAACTAAATGGTGTAGCTAATTTTCATACTCTCAAGTGAAAGTTGCATTAGTTGTAAAACTTTTTTTAAGACGAATAAATTTTACGTCTATTAAAAAAGATAACGGTTTCAAAAAAAAAAATGAATTTGGAATTTATAACAGAATCGGTCCTAAAAAACTTCGAAAAATACTCGTTTGAGAAAGAAAAAAATGGAAATACTGCAAAGTCTTTTCTGATATACGCCATTGGATGTCTAAGCTACTTTTGTGCTCATTAGATCATGTGAATCGAGAAAAGAATCAAGCGGCGGATACATTAACTAAAAAGGCGTATGAATCTATTTTAGGGAAATACCAATGAATAATACTCTTAACATACAAAACATAGAATCTAACAATGAGAAAATCAGAATTTAATTCATAACATTTTTGTCTTCTTGATTTCTAGTTATACCCTTTTGGTAAATCTCTTGATTTTTTACCCAAACAAGTTTTACTAATAAAAAAAAAATAAAAAAAAATTAACACAAACCTAATCAGATTTGTTCTCCATCTTCCTCACTTCGTAGCCGCCGCAACCACCAACACAATCGAACAAATCTCATTGTTCCTCTTTTATTCTCATTACTTCTTATTTCTCATTGTTATCTTCTTAGTCTCATTCACAATTTCACATTTCACTCATCACCCTTGGTCATTCCAAGTAACACGGTACTACATTAAATACCTCGAGAGAGTCAACTATATTCCTACTTCTTGGTTAAAAGGAAAGTCAACTATATTTTATCATACGTTGTAGTGCACTAAACATAATAAATATCTTGTAGTGCACTAAACATAATAAATCAAGAGGAATCAATTTCTTCGTGAAAATATTTTTATTTCCTTAAAACACTACCAAATCAAAACACCACATATGTTTTTTACTATTACAAAAAAATTAGCTCTTAATTTCTCACTTATATGTCAAAGGTATTTTCGTCAAGTATTTTTTTCTCTCTGTTACTTACTTAAATTTGGTTTCACTAATGTTATTTTCCTAATTAGTAACACCAAAAGTATTATTAGCCTAATTAACCCTCTATTTTATTGTATAATTGTTTTAATATTCCACCTGTGTGGTTGATTAACTATTTGTATTATCCGTTTACTATCTAACAAATGATTCAAATGACAAAAAAAAAGGCTCTAGAGTTTGATTAATTTCTCTCGAGCGGTTTTTGCGAAATATGTCATCGTCTTCCACAAACTGCATAGTGTCATCATCATCATCACCACTTATCTTCCATATCTTCCTAATGATTTGCTTTGAACTGTTTAGCTTGCGTCTCCAGGTTTTCCTACCCGACTCTTTCCTTAATTTTCTTCAAGAGATTATGTTCTCTCATTTCTTCGCTTTATCTTTACTAGACCACTCTTAGGCCTTGATTGACAGAACATTTAGAGGAGCATCATGCTCTTTATTATCCAATCAAGTTTAATTGACGAAGCATTCAGTAGAGCATTTAGTAAATGCTAATGCTTTCAAATGCTATCACCCTCAATGCTCTCTAATAGAGCTTTTTCAAAGCATTTACCTCTAATATATATAAAAAATTTAAAAAAAAAGATTATACAACTTATTTATTTTTATACTTATATAAAAACGAATTATATAAACTTTTAATTACTTGATACATGTTTATCATTATTTTATTTATTCTATCTTTTAAAATAATATTATAATCAGATAATATATCAATTAAATGTAATTAAATTTTGAAAAGATTATAAAAAATTATGTTATACCTTACAAAAATAATTTATATACAATATTAACATATTAAATTTTAGAATATATAAATATATTTATAATAAAATTAAAACTTTATAGATATAACATTAGTTTATTTGTCATATTATTTGTTAAATAGTATTATAATAAATAAAAAAATTAAATGATATTTATAATTTATGACATAAGATATTTTAGAATACATATAAATAAATATAGTTAAATAATTTTAATTTTATATCTAATCATTAACTGCTCTACCAATCACTTAAAATGTGCATTTTATTCAGATGCTCATGCTGCAGCTACTTCATGCTAATGCTCCTTCATGCTCTTCCAATCAGGGCCTTAAGCTGCATTGATAGTTGTTACAGTGTAACACAAAAATTAACCATCTTAATTTTTATTTTGGTGCATAATTACAATATAATAGATATATAAATATTTTTAACCCAGCCCAAAGTTTTCCTTGTCAGACCGGTTGAAATATGTCTAACCCAGCCCAATAAGATTGGTAACAAGAGTTTAGGTCTAAACTACAAAGATTCAATAAAGTCATGCATAGTATTTAAGGGCTCTTAGTTTTTTATTAACACCGAGACACGTTTTCTACTAATTAAATGTCCTCGTCTAAAAAAACTGCAAAGTGTCACCATCATCACAACCACTTAATCTTCTATATCTTCCTAATGACTTGCTTTGGAACTGTTTAGCACGAGTCTCGAGATTGTACTACCCGACTCTCTCCTTCGTTTCCAAGAGATTCCGGTCTCTCCTTACTTCCCGTGAGCTTTACGAAACACGAAGGCTCTTAGGGTTCACCGAAGGTTGTCTTTATGTGTGTTTACGGTTCCCTCCTGACTCGAATTCAACGTGTTTGTTTACTCTCTGCCAGAGACCAATTCAAATCAGTGATCCTATCTTTAAGCATAAACTTAACCGTAGATGGTTCAATCCCAACCCTAACCCTAACCCTAACCCTAGATGGTTCACTCCATGCTTTGCACCAGGTAGGGTTAGGTTGAAAAAGAAGAAGGTACGGACGAATAAGTTGGTCTCAATCCCACCTCGTAATTCTCCTTTGGCCAAGGCAGGTTTAATCGCAATTGGTTATCATATATACAAGATTGGCGGATGTATCAATGGTGTACCCTCGTCTACGGTCTTTTTTATGGACTCTCGATCTAACTTGTGGGAGGAAGCTCCAAGCATGAAGATGGCCCGGAAGTGCCCCCTCGTGGACGTTCTTGATGGGAAAATATACGTATGATATAGATAATGAAGTAAATGGAGTGAATAATACGAAGGAGAAGAATTAAAGAGAGGACACGTGGAGAATAGAGTTTACACGTTTAAATACGAGCATTGTTTAGCTCAAATGATTCATTCAGATATTGAAAAAGTTTGTTACAACAGCTTCTTCTTCTCTTTTCGTCTCTCTCGATAGTTTGTTCGAGATTCATTAGTGCGGATTCGTTTCTCATCTTGAGGGATCAGCCTTTTGAATACCGAGTTGTTGTTTAGCTTGAACGACGACTTGGATCTATCAATTCAATATAGTTTTACTCTATCAAAGGTATCAGCAGTCGTACTTTCCTCGGAATCAATGGCGGAAACAAGATCTCAAGCTCTTCAAGCGGTAGTTCGTAGCTCAGAGGAGACATTGAATGCTCGAATCGATCAAATGATGGAGTGTACAGATTCTTTGGAAGCGATGATGCGTGATCAAAACGAGAAGCTTGCAGGCAACATCGCGGAAATGTTTGAAATGATTCGATTGAATCTGAATCGTGGAGCATCTACGAGTTCATCGATTCCACCAGATCGGAACTCTCCAATCATCGCACAACCACCGGATCCTCAATTTGGTAATCCATCTCCTAATCATGGTCCTAGATTGGTGCAGAACAATGCTTATGCAGGATTAACGAGAGTAGGAAAGATCGATTTCCCTCGATTCGATGGTCATAATCTTACGGATTGGGTTTTCAAAGTAGAACAGTTTTTTGCGTTGGATTTTACACCTTTTGATATGCAAGTTAAGGTAGCTTCTGTACATTTGGATGATCAGGCTCCGAAGTTCCACCAATCGTTGTTACAGGCTGGTTTAGGTCCAACTTTTATGACTAATTGGAATGCCTATAAACAACTTTTGAAAGAACGATTTGAAGATGTGTTGTCAGATCCGATTGCAGAATTAAAGAAGTTGTATGAAACAGAGGGTATTGCAGATTATCATGAGAAATTTGAAGCTATAAAGATACGTTTGAATTTGTCTAAGGAAGATTTGGTGAAGGCTTATCTAGCGGGGCTTAACATGGACACGCAAATGCATGTGAGAATGTTTTCACCTCAAACAATTCGCCATTGCTTGATGTTGGGCAGGTTATATGAACAAGCTCATCCAAGAAAATCAGTTTCTCAGAGTTCTACTACACCTAAAGGTGGTGGGAGCAATAACCAATGGCGAAACAATTCTTCCTACAAGAAGTCTAATGAATATAGAGATCGGAGTAATGAAGGTAAGGACAAACCGAGGGAAGTTACGCCTCAATTCTTGCCTTTCTTAACTCCTTCTCACATGGCAGAAAGGAGGTTTAAAGGTTTGTGCTATTATTGTCCGGAGAAATACTCTCCTGAACATGTTCTTACTCACAAAAAGGCACAGTTGTATCGCATGGAAGGAGAGGAATTGGAAGTGGAGAATTTTCATGATGCAGAGGAGTATGTTGAGGATGTAGATGTTGGTCAGGTCCAGCCACAAATATCTTTGAATGCAGTAGCTGGTGTTTCTGATTATAGTACCATGAGGGTACGGGGTATGCATGATAAAAAGCCTCTGTTTATTCTTATTGATTCTGGATCAACTCACAATTTTATGGATGAAGGTTTGGCTGAGAGGTTACGCTGCAACACTAAATCTGCGGGTCTAATAAATGTTTCGGTGGCAGATGGTAGTAAAATTCAAGTGAAATCCAAGGTAGATCAATTCCAATGGTCATTCCAAGGTACACCGGCTGATGTAATGGTTATTCCTTTGGGTGGGTGTGATATGGTTTTAGGGATTCAGTGGCTTGAAACTCTGGGTCCTATAACCTGGGATTTCAAGAAATTGGAGATGCGTTTTGTGATGAATAAACAGAAGATTTTGCTTCATGGGATTAAACAAGGGTCTGTTCGTGAAGTTAAAGCTTCTAAACTCAACAAGATTTCGGATGTAGGAGTTCAAATATCCATGCTCAGTATTTACTATACCCCTTTGGATGCGAGTAGTGTGAGTGTTTGTGCAGTAGAGATGGAACAGACAATTCATCCACAGGTGGAGAAGTTGTTAGTTGAGTTTGAGGATATTTTTGCAATTCCTACTCGTCTTCCTCCTTTCAGAACCAATTTTAACCATAAAATTCCTCTGCTGGAAGGATCAGACCCCGTGAATCAAAGGCCTTACAGGTACGCTCTGTACCAGAAGAATGAGATTGATAAAATCGTAGAAGAGATGCTCACCAATGGAACTATACAGCCTAGTTCTAGCCCGTTTGCATCCCCTGTAGTGTTGGTTAAAAAGAAAGATGATAGTTGGAGGCTATGTGTTGATTATAGGAAACTTAATGGGATGACGGTTAAAGATCGGTTCCCTATTCCTTTAATAGAAGACTTGATGGATGAGTTAGGTGGCTCTATGGTGTATTCTAAGATTGATTTACGGGCAGGGTATCATCAGGTGCGAATGCATACGGAGGATATTCATAAAACGGCTTTCAAAACTCACAGTGGCCATTATGAATACTTGGTAATGCCGTTTGGCTTAACCAATGCACCGGCTACCTTCCAAGGTTTGATGAATTCTGTGTTTAGACCTTTCCTGAGATCATTTGTCCTCATCTTCTTTGACGATATTTTAATCTATAGTTCTTCATTGGAAGCACATATGGGACATTTGAGAAGTGTTTTTGCAGTTATGAGACAAAATTCTTTGTATGCTAAGCAGAGCAAATGTGCATTTGCAACCTCTAAAGTGGAGTATTTGGGGCACTACATTTCTGCTGAAGGTATCTCCACAGATCCTAGTAAAGTTAAGGCTGTTAAAGAGTGGCCTGTGCCTACAAATTTGAAGCAATTAAGAGGTTTTTTGGGACTAGCAGGTTATTATCGCCGTTTTGTTAAGAACTTTGGTGCTATAGCACGTCCTCTTACTCTATTAACCAAGAAGAATGCTTTTGAGTGGTCAAATACTGCACAGGAGGCTTTTGACTGTTTGAAGGAAGCTTTATGTCAGTCACCAGTCTTAGCTTTACCTTTGTTTGACAATTCTTTTGTGGTCGAAACTGATGCTAGTAGCCAAGGTATTGGGGCAGTGTTGATGCAGGATGGTCACCCTATTGCTTACATCAGTAGACATTTAAAAGGCAAACAATTGCTTTTGTCTATTTACGAAAAGGAATTGTTAGCCGTCGTCTTTGCGGTTCAGAAATGGCGCCATTACTTACTTCCGGGTCACTTCATCATTAGAACGGATCAGAGGAGCTTGAAATATTTGTTGGAACAGAGATTAAATACTCCAATACAGCAACAGTGGTTACCTAAGATGTTGGAGTTTGACTATGAAATCCAATATAAAGAAGGGAAGGAGAACATTGGAGCTGATGCTTTGTCGCGTGTCGATGGTGCAGAGATTTTGCATATGGCTATGTCTGTTTTGGAGTGTGACCTTATGAAGCAAATTCAAGCAGGATACTTGGTGGATAATGAGGTTGTTACCATCATTGAGGCTCTTAAGAACGATCCTAAGTCTAAGAAGCATTACACTTGGAATCAAAATGTTCTCAGAAGGAAAAGTAAGATCGTCGTTCCCTCTGACAATGCTCTGAAGGATTCGATCCTTCAATGGTTGCACTGTTCAGGTACTGGTGGTCATTCAGGCAGGGATGTTACACATCAGCGAGTTAAGGGTCTTTTTTATTGGAAAGGAATGCTTAAAGACATCCAAACTTATCTCCGCACCTGTCATATTTGTCAACAATGTAAGTATGATACTTCAGCCTACCCTGGTCTTCTTCAACCTCTTCCGGTTCCTGACACTATATGGTCAGAGCTTGCTATGGACTTCATTGATGGTTTACCTCCATCTTTTGGTAGTACGGTGATCTTGGTGGTAGTGGATAGGTTGAGTAAAGCGGCTCACTTCATGCCTTTGAGTCATCCTTACACCGCTTTATCGGTGGCTCAGGCTTTCATGGATAATGTTTACAAGCTACATGGATGTCCCCAATCTATTGTCAGTGATCGGGACACGGTTTTCATGAGTGACTTTTGGACCGAATTATTTGCGTTGCAGGGAGTTGAGTTAAAATTTTCAAGCGCCTATCACCCTCAAAGTGATGGCCAGTCCGAAGTGGTCAATAGGTGCCTTGAAACTTACCTAAGATGTATGTGTAGTGACAGACCTGAAGTGTGGAGTAAATGGCTACCTCTAGCTGAATATTGGTATAACACCAACTTTCACTCAGCCATTCAGAGTACACCTTTTGAGGTGGTCTATGGTAGAGCCCCTCCTATTCATCTTCCCTACTTACCTGGGGAATCCAAAGTGGCTGTAGTGGCTGATTGTTTGCAGGATCGTGAGAAGATGATTCTTTTGTTGAAGTTTCACTTGTTCAGAGCTCAACATAGGATGAAAGTGTTTGCGGATCAACACCGTACTGAGAGGAGCTTTGAAATTGGTGACTATGTCTATGTGAAATTGCAGCCATACCGTCAACAATCTGTAGTGAGGCGTTCTAATGAGAAGCTATCCCCTAAGTATTATGGACCTTACAAGATTCTGGAAAAATGTGGAGTTGTGGCTTACAAAGTGGACTTACCAAGAGGGTCTAAAGTTCACCCGGTGTTTCATGTTTCGCAGTTAAAGGTCCTTGTGGGTAATGTTCCTACGGCTACTCATTTACCTTCTGTCGTGACTGATGTTTTAGCCAAAGTTCCCCATAAGATTTTGGAGCGTCAAATGGTTCAGAGACAGGGTCGTGCTGCTACCAAGGTTTTGGTTCAATGGTCTCATCTTCCAGAATCCGAAGCTACTTGGGAATTTCTCTTTGATTTGCAGCGCAAGTTTCCTGACTTTGAACCTTGAGGACAAGGTTCTTCGAGAAGGCGGGATTTGATATAGATAATGAAGTAAATGGAGTGAATAATACGAAGGAGAAGAATTAAAGAGAGGACACGTGGAGAATAGAGTTTACACGTTTAAATACGAGCATTGTTTAGCTCAAATGATTCATTCAGATATTGAAAAAGTTTGTTACAACAACTTCTTCTTCTCTTTTCGTCTCTCTGGATAGTTTGTTCGAGATTCATTAGTGCGGATTCGTTTCTCATCTTGAGGGATCAGCCTTTTGAATACCGATTTGTTGTTTAGCTTGAACGGCGACTTGGATCTATCAATTCAATATAGTTTTACTCTATCAACGTAGTGGAAGGCGACAAAGATTTCAATGCCCCAAACTTGATGGAGTGTTTCGATCCCAAAACCAAAACATGGGAGGATGTGCCAAACCCTAGCGCCGAGATACATGTGACACATGTAGTCAAAATTTTAGCATTCAAAGGAAATATTTACCTATTTGGAGACAAGAATGTGGTTTACAAGCCCGACGAAAATATATGGGACGAGGTAGGATGGGAGAAAGATTTGAGATATGGTCCATCTTGCGTGATAGATAATGTACTATACTATTCCACTTATAGATGGCCTGGTCCGACCGGAATGCTACTATGGTACGACTCTGAGGGGAGAAGGGGGAGGGTTTGTTGGAAGGATTTGAAAGAAAAACTCAGATTACCACGTCCAGAGAAATGTTTTGAGTTGGTGAATAATGGTGGAAAGATTGCGGCTTTCTGGAAGGAAGATTTTACTTTTGAGAAGAGGACTATTTGGTGTGCTGAGATTTTGCTTGAAAGGCGCAACAAAGAGGAGATTTTTTGGAAGGTTGAATGGTGCAGTTGTGTGCTTGTAGTCCCCAAGAATTGTTGTTACGAGAAATTTATTTCTAGTGCTGTTTGATGAGCAAACACTTTGAGCCAATATTGCTTGAACGTGGTAATATCATTTTGTTTTTCTACTGCTTAAAGTAATTTGCTTCACTTCTAGTTATGAATTTTATATCCGGTTACTATAGGATATAAAATATTTGCTTATTTTTGTTGTTCGGCGATTTACCAAATGCTCTCTCTCTACTTCAAATAATGAATAAAATAGTTATGCTATTTATATTGGAAAAAAATCTCATTCACGGTTATTCTTGTTTGGGCGAAATTGCAGCGAAGACAATCATATAAACAAATATTAAAATCCACTCTCCACCTAAGAAACCGCAACAGCTAAAACGCCTAATAAAAACACAACTGCGAATGTAAGTGACGCGACCAAAGAAGCTGTGGCAGAAACGCTAAACTCATACGGTTGGGCATACGGAGCTTCATTCTTCTTCTCACTGAAAAAAACACAAAAAAAAATTCTTAAGAAAACAACAATTCCTTATTAGAACCGTTACAAAAATCTAATCAAAAATCATTATTTCACAAACAACCAACAAAATTTAAACTTTTGAATCCAATCTCAATAAAAAAAAAAACTCTTTCCTTTTAACCTTTTAAATTACCAAAAAAACACAACTTTCCCACAAATACTAAATAAGAAAGATTAAATTTCCATATTTGGTAACAAAAACATTAATAATACCTTGGACAAAAAGTGATGGTGTAATCAGCGCCGGAGCAAGTAAAAGTGCTTGTACCATCGTCATAAGCATAACTATACGCAGTAGGACAAGCTTCTTTGAAAAAACGAGAGTACTCACTAGGCTTACACTTGTCTGGCGTTCCAAACGCACCGCTACAACAATATTCGGGCGTTCCAAACGCCTCACAAGCACTCTTACAAGCCACAGCGACTCCACCGGCTTCAACAGTTACTTTCAGCTGACTCGGACAAACGCTGTTAAGCTCCACCGCGCAACCAGTGGCGGTGCAGTTACCAGCACCTGTTGCTCCACCGTTAGGGACGATTGTCATCGGAATGTTGTAACCGTCGACGAGGCTAACGTCGTAGAAATCAAGATTTCCAGCTCCATTGAGTGTAAATTCAGCTAAAGTTGCTGGAGGGTTAGCTCCAGCGCCGGAACATTCGATTTGGGAGGAGCCACAGTCGCCGGTGAGGCAAGTGAATGTTCCAGTGGTTGAGTTTTGGTTGCAGAGTGTTCTAGCCCATATGCGACCGGACCAGGAGGCTGGTATGGAGATGAGTCGTGACTCGGAGGAGGCTAGAGAGAAACCTGTGGTGGGTAATGGAGAGGTTCCGGCTCCGGATAGAAGTCCTGGCCAAACGGTGTAGTTACATTGGTTAAGGATGGTGAAAGTAGTGGAGGAAGTGACATTGATGGGAAACAGAAATATAATGAGAAAGTAAGAGACTAATTTAGCCAACTCCATTGTTGAGTATAATTTTACAAGAAGTTGGAATGTGTTTATGTTTATTATATAGGAGAATTGGATTAGTGTAATGGAAAGTTTCTTGAAATTAGATGTGTTATGTAGTCAGCCATAGCACAACCCTTATTTGTCTATGCATGATCTTTTCCTTTATTTCAACGTTTTACATTAAATTTTATAAAATATAAAAAATGAAAAGGAAATTACAAATTAAGTTAAAAGACGTTATTATATAGATTTTCCCTTTCCTTTATATACATTTTAATTTCTGTTATTTTGTCGATGATTTTCCAAAATTCAAAATTAGAAATTTGCTTCTTTGTTTTTAAGATTTTGGTAGGAAAGAGACGTGTGTTTGGTATTGTTGGGGTTTTGGTCAACGACATTAGAACTTACTAGAAGCTTGTATTTGGGTGTGATGTGATAAGAGAGAGATCAAATCCGCTGGTTCGTCTTGTTTGTTACAATCCATTCATGTTTATAACAAATTCCCTTTTATTGCAACTTGACTATTCTGTGTAACGTCCTCAATTTGATTTCGCACTAAATACATTGTTGGATTCTCAACGGAGTAACCAATGATCAGGACTTGTAGCTCTAACATGGCGCTCCACTTTACGAAGAGTACATACAGGAAAATCAATAACAACACCGCACATGGAAGCTAAATCCGGTCTCTTGGCTAGACAGAAAAATCTAAATCAACAACTAATGATACTTGAGATTCCGCCTGATCATTCTGAGTAATAGTGGATAAAGATCAGGTACCGATATACAAATGTAGCAATTGATTCAATACACATCATGCCATAAATCGCACCTGATTCAATATTTTTTTTTCAATACAGACGGGACGATCAACTTAGGAGAATCGCAGCCGTGCGGGTTAAAGTGTTTAAACCGGGAAGATTCAACACTGTTTGAATCACAAGTGTAGTTAAGTTAAAAAAAAACGGGTTTAAACTAATTCTCTAGGAAGAACAAAGCGCATGTTTAGGTCTATAAAGATATGCTTAAGCACTACTATATCACACACACCATGTCTATCCTCTTGTTCAGGAGATTATCCTAAACCAAGAACAAAGAAATCTGAATATCAAAATATCCTTTACTAATTCTTTTTCAGAGTTCAGCCAAGATCCGTTGCATCAAGAAAAAATCGTAACCCGTTCATCGCCGAGAACTTCCCAAGATTAAGATTGTGGACTTATTGTGGAAATGTACTAAATCTTGGTATACGAAAGTGATGATAACAGATTACGATTACATGTTCAAGTCATCACAACATTCAGACTCATTGTAAAGGATAACAAGAAACTACAAACTAAGCAAATCACAAATGTTTCAAACTAAGCAAATCACACATATCATTCCAAGTTTCAAACTTATGGCAACAACAAAAACAGAGAAATACGTTTGCAAGAACCAGTCATAACAGCAACATAGAGGTCACAAAAGCACTATGTTGCTCTCATCACTCTAGCTATCACATTTTGCAGAGTAAACATCAAAAACAAAAACCGAACAAGTGTATATGAAACATTACCCTTATTTTCAAGCAGCCGAAGAAGAGCATTCCCTTGCAAAGTGACCTTCTTCGCCGCATTTGAAACACTTACCACTGCCTCCACCACCTCCTCCGCTTCCTCCCCGATCACAGTCACGAGCCAAATGACCAATTCCACCACACTCATAACAACCACCACCACCTGCACCAGACTGTCTTTTGCTTGTGCAAACTCTCGCCATGTGTCCAACTCCGCCACATGTATAGCAAGTGTTTCCACCTCCTCCACCTCCGACATTACCACCACCTATTTGCATGCAATCCCTAGCGAAATGCCCTGGATCACCACATGTGTAACATCCATCACCGCCAGATCCACGACCACCGCCTCCATATCTATTTCCACCACCACCACCACCACCGACACAATCCTTCGCCATGTGACCAACTTCTCCACAATTGTAACACGCGCCTCCACCGCCAGATCTACGACCACCGCCGCCTCCAAAGCTTTTTCCACCACCAACACAATCTTTGGCAATATGACCAACCTCACCGCAACTGAAACAACCACCACCGTTTCCACGAGAGCTATTTTCCTTCTTATTAAGAGAACCACCTCCAGGAGCAGTAACATCGACGGCTTTAGTCTTACCATCGCTTCCAAGAGTGATTGCGTATTCAACAGATTCACCAACAGTCAAACTACGGAAACCATCGGAGACAATTGAAGATTGATGAACGAAAAGCTCTTCACCACCATCATCGGGAGTAATGAAACCATAGCCTTTACCATCGCTGAACCAATTAACTTTTCCAGTAGATCTCGCTGCCGATTGATCCTCCGTCGCCATTAGATCGGAAATGAATAAACTCGCAACCGTTTCAGTGTTCTTACAATGAAAAAGGTGAAAAGATAACCCTAAATTGCGAGATCTCACGTCAGATTCATTCTCTATCGGCGGCAGTTACCACGTGTGCACTTGAATTGGGCCGGATCTTTTATAAAGGCCCATGGATCAACTTCTTATTTGATGAAAGTTTTTACATATTCAACACTCATTTCAACAAATCTTTTAGTTAGAGGATTATCGGAAGTTGGATTTATATAGAATTGTTCATTTTAAAAATTAAGAGATTTATTGATTTTAAACAAAAACTTTGTGTATTTTGAAAAGTTACTATATATTTAAAATGAACAATACGGTTTCAAATTGTATATAAAGTTTGTTTAACGAAATAATGTTGATTGTCTTGTTTCAGATCTCTGGAAACCAGGAAAAAGGGAATGGGATGAGGACAAAGTGGAGCTACTTTTCAATCAAGAAGAAGCAAGTTTGATAAAGAGTATTATTCTATCAAAATATGCAGAACATGATCGTCTTATATGGCCATATTCAAAGGATGCAAGATACACAGTTAAATCGGGTTATTGAGTAGCCTCTCATCATAATGCACAGGAAAATGAGATCATACCTCCTAATGGGCCTTTGACCTTGAAACAAGATATATGGAAATTGAAAATCCTTCCAAAGATTCAACATTTCCTTTGGAAATGTGTAACAGGTGCGCAGGCAACGGCGACGAGGTTAATATCCAGGAATATTCATATAGACCCAATATGTCAAAGGTAGGTGTGGTATGGAGGATGAAACAATAAATCATGTTCTTTTTGAATGTCAACATGCTCGAGCTGTTTGGAGATGTTCGAATATTCCAACTCATACGTTTGGAGATGTTCGAATATTCCAACTCATACGTTTGAGAATCCAGCTCCGGATCTTGAGGAAAACATTAGGAGGATGATCACATTTAGCAAATCAGGTTCAATCCCATCTAAGTTTTGTTTTTTGCCTTTCTGGATTGTTTGGACAATTTGGAAATCAAGAAATGAGTTTATATTTGAGAAAAGAAATGTGCATCCTAATGAAGATGCCATTCGTAGCTATGAAGGGGCAATGGAATGGTTAGACGTATATTCAGAGACAATGGATAGTGGAAGGCAACCACGAAGACATGATACAAGTAGTCAATGGGAACCTCCAATGGAAGGATATATTAAATTGAACTTTGATGTTAGTTACCGAGCACATGAAGAGATTACAGCGGTTGGTTGGGTTGTACGGGATCACGATGGATTATATATTAAATCAGGCTGTTCGAAAGTACGATCTTGTTCGTCAAGTTTACAAGCAGAAGCTTTGGGATTTCTACATGTTTTGCAAATAGCTTGGAGCCAAGGTTGGAGAAATGTGTGGTTCGAAAGTGATAATGAAGAATTAACCAAAATTATTAACCAACAGAATGAGAGTACAGAGATTGGTAATATTTTGCAAGATATACGTTGGTGGATTCAAAAATTACCTGAATGCTCTTTGGAGCATGTGAATCGTGAAAGGAATAGTGTTGCAGATTTCTTGTCTAAAAAAGTTTATGAGATAGAATTTTGTTTTGTATCTTTCAGTTCTCCACCTCAGTGGATTGTAAACCTCTTGTATAATTACCCTCTAACCGTTTAAAATCAATATATTCAGATGTTAAAAAAAAAAAGTTTGTTTAACGAATACAATTATAGTTTTTTGTATCTATAAGTAAATAACAGATTTACAAGTGTATAACCAATTTATTTGAATTTCATCAAAAGAAAATTGTAAACAGAAATGAATAGGAAAAATAACAAAATTGCTTAATCTCTAGAATTTGCAGCACTAATTAGTAATTACAAAACAACTCACTACCAACACTGATCCGTCTCCCAATTCCTTCCAACGTAACCACCGTATCCATTACCACCGACACTCAACGGCCGTCGCCGACTAAAAATCATCCGATCATAAACGGCGCGTTTCTCAGGATCCGAAAGCGTGCAATACGCACCGTGGATCTTCATGAAATCATCAGCCAACGAAGAGTTTTTCGCCACGTCTGGATGGCAGATCAAAGCTAATCTCCGATAAGCCGATTTGATCTCCTGCCTCGTTGAACCGATTGGAATTTCAAGGATCTCGTAGAGAGACGCGTTCGCCGACAACAATCGCAGTCTAATCGTATCCTTTACGTAAGAAGCGTTGGTCGTGGAAAGAGAAGGCGAGATTCGGGAAGTGCGAGACGGTGGTGAAATAGTAGAGAGCGACGGAGAAGAAGCGTAGAAAGTTGAGGAAGAAGAGAGCATCGTGAAACGGCACCGTTTTTGGCTTTTTGAATTATTTTTGTTCCGTTACGATTTAGAGTGATTTGAATGAGGAGGTTAAGGAACTTGATAAGGTTTATTTATAGGGGGAAGATGTGACTAATTGTTTGATGTTTTGGTTTAGTTCAATTAATTGTAAATTTAGCCGTTTCATTCTTGTCGGGTTAAGCAAAATCGAATCGGGTCGGGTTGGGGTTTCTCGGATCCTAAAAGCTGAATCAGACGAAAAGCTTATCCACTTGGAAAGTGGCAATGGAGCTATAAATTGTCGGGGTCCGGCAATCGAAAGCTATACAAGTTTTTTTAGTTGTAAGTTGGTAAACTTAATAGTATAGCGCAAAACTGTATAATAGAGATGTACAAATAAAGTTGTACAATAAAGTTGAGTGTAATACTATTGATAAAGTTTTTATATATCTTGTGTACATAATAAAATTTAAAACGTTATAAATTATAAAGTGGCGGTACATTTATTAAGTCCATTACCAATCTGAACTGTCATCTAACTAAAAAAACTTTTGGTAAATCATGAAATTCCAAATCTTAAATCCATGTTATGATCTATGAAACAAAATTATGAGCTTTTAATGGAGGTTTCTATTAAATTTATTATCCAATTTTTCAATGTTTTCTAATCCATTGAATAAGCTGTTTTCTCTAGCTTTTTTGAATTTTAATAGTCTGACTTCAACATAAATTGGATAGTTCTACTTTCTTTTTCTTTTTTTTTGGTCAAAATGCAAGATTTCATTAAATGAAAGAAAGATAACAGAGTGCTAGACCGGTAATAAACCGGTAGCTGATGTCACAGATGCTAAAGCTGATTTTGCAATTTGATCAGCTTCAACATTTTCCGATCTAGAAACATACACAAAAGTAATATTCCGATCAAGAGAAAGGCTAACTATATCTTCCATGATTCCATAAATTTCCTGCTGAAACTTGTTGGAATTGATTAGGTTGATAAGGTGTTGGGAATCCGATGTCATGACAAAGTCTCTGTGGTCTCGAAGTCGAGCTTGAATGAGAGCTTCCCGGATTCCAATTGCTTCTGCCATTAACGGCGAACTGATATGGGCTTCAATGGCTGATCCCTTCTCCACTGTAAACCCCATTTGATCCTTGATTATCCATCCTACACCCGCAATATCTGATTCCTTTTTCCACGCTGCATCAGAGAAGTAGTGAAGATCTTTGGAAACCAGCATAGAGAGATTGTTGTCCTCGATAATCGGTTAGTTCTAATTTCTAAACACCAAAAAGTATACAAACATCAGTTAGGCCTTTGCGTGTATCATCCTTTACACCCTAAAACGCGTTCTTTTCACACTAGTAAAGGAAGCCAAATACAATGCATTTTTTCTCTATTGATGATAACGAATTAAGTACGTTTGTTTCTGAGCTAAAACAATGTATTTTTCTATTGATGATATCGAATTTATTATGTCTACTTCTGAGCTAGACCTTCATTTCAAGATCTTATTTGGCTAGGTCCAATTGTTATACTTAGTTGTTTTAGCTATTGATGTCAGTAGAGTGAAATTTGACCCCAACAACATACATACATATATTGATACAATGTGCACATATAATAAATAAACTCATATTTTATTATATTTATATGCTTCCCAAACAAATTGGCATCCCTTCGGTTCAAGCTTTCCAAACAAATTGGCGTCCCTTCGGTTCAAGCTTCCCTCCATCATTACTTTCTAAGTAAATTCCATCAAGTTTTCCAATCCATGACCGTATTTGATTACATCGAGGATGGGCGACTCCTCTGTATGCTCTTTGTATGGTTTTAAAATTTTCTACTTTCTCACCTTGCCTCAAAGTACAACGCCATACTATTCTTATTTTTGAACTCTCTGTTAACCGAAGTATGTATGAATCATTGAATTTTTTATATGCGACATCGAGATAAATGCCTGTATTAGATGAGCAATTGACTTTGAGAACAGTACGAGAATCAAGTTCATTTCGCACTTCTAAAATGTTTAGAGGGCAAATTTGTGTCGACAAACCAAAACATAAGGCAATAGCCAACGTAAAAGCTATGAGATGATTCATATGTTGGTTCTATAAGATGTTTTGAAGTAATATGAAGTTAAAAACGTCAAAGTGTAGTATTTATAGTTTCTTTTATGGTAATAGAGTTCAATAGTTGATTTGAAATCCTATATTTAAATCTAGTGTTATCGGTTTTTGTATTTAAAATATTTTTATTAAAAGTTCTAAATTTAGTGTTATTGTTTTTTGTATTTACAATCTTTCATTAAAGATATATGAAATCTATTGTTATTCAATTAAATATTTAAAGTGATCTATTAAAATCTTGTGTTATTCATGTTTAAAAGATTTTTATAAATTGTTTTTACTGGATTGAGTTTGAATAGATTTGCCTCTTAAATCACCTGTATATTGTTTCAGTCAAAATAAACCAAAATCCAACCAGTTCCCTTGGATTTTCATAGCCAGTTTTCACATGTCAAGGTATAGTTAACAAATATCTCAAAATAAGTTCTGTCACTATTTCCATTGGGTGAAGTTAGGCCTTTGTGAATCCCATGTAGACATATCGAGAATTTGGATAAGGATTTACGATCTTGGATGGTTTATTGATGAAGGAAAGATTACTCTTGTAGTTGTAGGGGCATTTAATGAGATTGTATATTCCCCTGGGTTTTGGGTTGTTTATAGTGGCTTTCTCTTATGGCAGCCGGTTCTTACCTCTCTTTGAGGTTTTACCGTCTAATGTCTACGGTTTCTTTCTCCTTTGTGCAACCCCTTACTGCTATATACATGCTTTGTTCTCTAGCTTTTCGTACTATGAAATTCTCTTCTTTTCTTTTGTTTCAGGACAAATAATATGTTTTCGATATTGCTAGTTTTCCAATGAATCTAAATTGTTTGGACATATATTGCCTTGATATCTCCATCATGTAGTATGTTTTCCTCCCTATGTTTCATTTTCCTCTCTGTGTTTCCTTTTCCTTTGATAGGTGTTGGCGCATGGAGCTTTATGGCGAAGTTGACAGAAACTTTAATTGTCATAATATTAGTAGGCTCATCAAATAAGAGTTTCTCTGCGTTTGTAGCCGATTGTTAATGATGTACTAGTTGCAACTTCAATCCTAGCGTTTAGATCACCTAGTGTGTTCTTGGATTCTCATCGTCGTCTCTCCTCTTAGCAAAAATGGCGTCGAGCTCCTCAACGATTTTAGTTGTTTAAGTGTTAGGCTCCCATCTATTCACCTCTTAGGATTATGCTTTGTTTTTGTAGTAATGTTCTTGTTGCCCTTTGTGGCTCTATTTACATGGTTTGTAAACATTTTTTCCTTTGATGAAGAGTAGTTTAAGTGTTAGGCTACCAAGAGCCAATAGCTCGACTGGTAAAGATCTTACACAAAGCGTAAAGATCGCTGGTTCGAGTGGCGCTTGAGACGAAATTAATATTACATATTGTGGTTTCGGGTCTAGGAGGATTATGGGTTTAGACCCGGAACCTCATGCTAATTCAAAAAAACAAAAAAGAGTAGTTAATCTGAAGTTTGGTGACATTAAGTGGGTGTTATTGGATTGAAGAATTTAGTTGATTTTGAGAGAATTAGACATTCTAAAGAATTCTAGTGTTATTCAATTTATAAGAATCTCAATTCTTTTAAATTCTAGTGTTATTCAATTGATTAGAATCTTAATTCTTTTCAATTCTAGTGTTATTCAATTTTGCTGTAGCTTTTATTCTTATAGTTTTCAAAGGAATTTAATAGAATTCTATTGGAAAAATGTGAAGAACCAATTCCTTCAATTTTTGCTAAGAATTTGATAGAAAACTATTAATTCTTTTACAATACATTAAAATCAATTCTATCAAAATCACTCAACAAATACCACCTAAGTTTGTTTTCGTTTCGGTTTGGTTTTGTCAATGTGGTATTAACAAAACTCTGGTTGAACTCAAATCGAAGTGACTTTGGTTTAGTATATGTGCGGTTCAGTTTAATTCGATTTGGGTCTCGTTTAATTCAATAAAATGAGATTAATCAATTTATAGAAACACGAAAGTAAAAACCGTCCATTTTGACCGTAGATAGATATCGAAAGAATCCAATTAAATTTCTAAACTCATTAAGATAAACCAATTAAGAAAAATCCACAACAGTGTACGAAAGTAAAACCAAATTTAGAAGAAAAAAACTCAACAGAACGTGGTTTGGATTTGATAAAATGCCCATTTTAGAAGGAAAAAAATCTTGTGGTTCAAACTTCATAGAGTTGTGGATGTTTTAAATGAGATTTTAAGATATGGATACAAAGAGATATGAAGGTCAAAAATTAGAAGAGATCCAAAAATATTACTTATTTTAAAATATCATATAAAGTTTTGGTTTCCCAAAAACACACCACCAAACTTTTTATTTTGTGTGATATCATACATACATAATACATATATTGATACGATATACATAAATAACAAATGGACTCATATTTATTTATGTTTACATGTTTCCCAAACAAATTGGCGTCCTTGCGGTTCAAGTTTCCCTTTTACATTACTTTCTAAATAAATTCCATCAAATTTGGCAATCCACAATCGAATTTGATTATATCAAATTTGACCGCCTCCTCTGTATGCTCTCCATATGGTAATACAATTCTCTACTCTCTCTCCTTGTCTTAAAGTACAACGCCACACTATTCTTCTGACGATGTCTATACCCTCTATCAGGCCATCTATGTATGATTCATTGAATTTTACATCTTCGGCTTCGGTGAAAACGCCACTATTGGATGAACAATTAACTTTGAGAATAGTATGAGAATCAAGTTCATTTCGTATTTCTAAAATGTTTAGACCGCTAATTTCTGTCGACAAACCAAAACACAAAGCAATAGCCAATGTAAAAACTATGAGATGATTCATATTTTGGATCTAAAATGTTTTTTGAAGTAATATGAAGCTAAAGACTATAGTTTACTTTATGGTAATAGAGTTTAAATCCAAAAAACTATTGCTAATTAAATAGTTAAGTTAAAATACTATATTTTAATCTAGTGTTATTTATTCTATATTTAAAATATCTTTATTAAATTAAAAATATTTTTATTAAAAGATTTAAAATCTAGTGTATTTACATTCTCGTCATTATAAAGACATGAAATCTATTATTATTTAATTAAATATTAAAAATGAACAATTAAAATTTTGTGTTATTCATGTTTGATAGATTCTAAAAAAAAAATTAGCTGAATGAGCTTGAATAAATTTAGGGAGGATTGGTTTAATATTCCAACAAATTTCTAAAATTTGAAAACTGACTTTTCTTTTGAAAGTTTTGAAAAATGATCATTTTGTTGAAAAAAAAGAGAAAATATCCTAATTTTATATTTAAAAGAAAAAAGCTTTTTCGAATTAATTTGTTTGAATCCTAAACCAAAATACTAAACCTTAAACCCGAAATAGTAAACCTTAAATCCAAATACTAAACCCTAAACCCAAAATATTAAATCCTAAATCGCAAATAGTAAACCCTAAACCACAAATAATAAATTCATAACCACAAATACTAAACCCTAGACCACAAATCTTAAATCCTAAACCTTAAACCCAATTTATTATTTGTTGTTTAGAGTTTAGGATTGGGGCTTTAGGACTTAGGATGTTGGGTTTAGGGTTTAATATGTTGGGTTTAGGGTTTAGGATATATGATTTAGGGTTTAGAGTTTAGAGTTTAGTTTGTTGGGTTTTGAGTTTAGTATGTTGGGTTTAGGGTTTAGTATTTAGGGATTTGGAATTTAGATTTTTAGGATTTAATGATTCAATATAATTGTTTTAATTAGACAAAATTAATTGTTTTAACTGTTTTATGATTTTTGTTATTAAAACATTATAAGAAAGATTTGAACAGAGGGGTTTTCAAAACAACAAAAATTTGGATAATATTTTTACAAATTTCTTCATAAATTTACCTCGTAAGTAACGTGTATACTATCTCAAATAAAATCTAATCAGTTTTGTTGGATTTTCATAACCAATTTTGACATCTCAATATATAGTTAACAAAAATAAAAAAAATTAAAGAGTTAGTTTAACACTCATTCATTGTATTATACTTTTATCACTAGATTATAAAGATGTCAAAATGGGTAACCTGACGTGGGTTTGAAATATTAATGGGCGGGTTTGACCCGACCCATTTATTATATGGGTACAATTTACGTATCTAAACTCATCTACTATAAAATTCATTGGGTTGATGGGTTATATTATAATAAAATAACTAAATAAATCAGAAAATTCCGGATTATTATAAAACCAACAAAAAAATGAAATATAATGTCTAACATAAAACCAAAAAAACCAATAAATAATTTTAAAAAATACTTCAATCTTTGTCGTGTTCATCTTCTTATTTGGATTCAATTTTCGTTAGATTCATACTTTTAATAAAGGTAATAAAACCCTAGTTTCTTTGCCAAATGAAAACTTTAGTAGTTTTTTCAGTAATTTTCGTATATAATATATGATATATTTAGTTTTTTTTTTTTTGGGGTCACGACATGATATATTAGTTTTTTTTTTTATGCTAAACTCATGGGTAACACATAACCCTAATGAGTTTACTCATTCAACCGATAAATCCAAATAGGTAACCCACTAATACTCGTTTATTTATATGAGTAGAAAAATTCAATCTAAACCCACTAACACTATGGACGGGTTAAGATTACCCATTGATTTTGACATATTTTAACACCCTTGCTATATTAACTCTTATTTTCATCTTATTATTAATTTTTGATGGCTATTTTATCCTCGACGTATTTTTGAACAAATTTTAACCAAACGTGTTTCTCCAAAATTGTTAAAATGTGGTACTTGTCAAAACGTGTATATGCAGTGAAAAAGAAGAAATAAAAGCAAACAAAACTAAAACAATTGATATTGAATTTTTAATTGTTTCTAATATTTTTTTTAGTTTTAAAGTAATAGAATGGGATTATATTAAAATAAGCAGGTTTGATATTTTGATGAGTTAAGTGTTAACTAACTTTTTATACATTTTTAAGGTATACAACTATACACAATAAACAAACTCATCACTACATTTCGCTAATTAATTGGCTATATGAGTGACAAAAAAAAAAAAATTGGCTATATGAAAATCGATTTCTTTGCCATTGATTATAAAGTTAATGGAAATATTTTATATGAAAACACTGCAAACTCCAGTTTTTTTTTGCTACACAAGGGATCAAAACAAAATTACTAGACTTTTTCTGATTTTAGTTCTTTTTCAATACTGTAAAAAATTTCTGATTAGGCTTTCCGAGTAATAAGATAACCAGGAGGGCTTCTAACATTTCTTGACTTAATACTTGCAGTTCTCAAAAGTCTACGAAACTCATGAAGACTGATTTTACCATCATTATCAATGTCTGCTTCTTCAAGAAGTGGTTCAATGGACCCTTTCAAGCCAGTATGCTGCCAAATATTAGAAAGACAAAAAAACACTTTTAATAATGTGACATTCTTTACCTAATTAAGAAGCATATAATAGTGTATTACCATTCGAAGTTCCTCTGCTGTTATATATCCATCTCCGTCTATGTCGAATTTCTCAAATGCTGCTCTTGATCTCTGTTGCCATTTCTCAGAATCATGCTCTTCTAACTGATTTACGTGTAACGCCGCAGCAACAAACTCTTCGAAATCCACAAATCCATCTGTGTTGCTATCAATCTGCATCAAGGCAAACAAATTTTTAGCCACATTTAGACTGAACAATCTCATTACCATTAACTAGCTTATGTTTACATACATACCGCTTGAAGAATCTCAGCAACTCGTGCATCTTTTAGCTTCCAAGGATGATCTTTCGCAAGAGCCTAAAGAAACATGAATTCATGTCAACTATAATATTTTGTGGATCGGTTTTTGTTAGTGGTAGAGAAGTTTTTATGGTTTTATTTTCATTTTTTACCTGTCTCATCTCCTCAAGGCTAATGGCACCATTCTTATCAACATCAATCGCATCAAACTGGTCTCTAAGATCAGCCGATTCTTCCTCATCAAGTGTCGTCGCTAGAGCCTACACCGAACCAAAAGCACAAATCATAGATAGTAAAAACACACACACACACATACATCAAAAAATCAAATCAAACATAAATCTCTCTTTCTTATACTTACTCTTAAAGCGAATTGTTTGAGGCGGCTAAATTTCACAAACTGACGCATGTTGCTGAGAACAGATATGTCAATGGGAATCTCTGATGCATCTCCTCCTTCTCTAACCCATGGATGTGCTACAAACCATAACAAAATAAGAACAAAAATGATCGAAAAATGCGTTATCCTGATTAGTAAATTGCTTACATAGCGCCTGCGCAGCTGTTAATCTCGCTCTGGGGTCTTTTACTAACAACTTCTTAACAAAATCTTTGGCGCTGTTGCTAATAGTTGGCCACGGTTTTCTTCTGAAATCAGGTTTGTTCTTCAAGACCTGTAAACACATTTTCATGATTAGAGATTTATGATTTTAGATGGGATTTTTATCCCTTAGTGAAACTACACAAACCTCTTTGAAGATACCATCTTCAGTCTTATCCCAGAAAGGTCGTCTTCCGCATAACAGAATGTAACTGATTACACCAATACTCCACACATCTGATTCTGGTCCTGACCTGCGTTTCAACACTTCAGGTGCTACATAGTACGCGCTCCCTACGATATCATGAAACTTTTTCCCTGCATTTGGTTTTTGTAATGGTTAAGATCAAAGAAGAGATATATGAAGAACTTTTTTTGAATCACTTTGTAACTAACCTGGTTTTATGAAGTCTGATAGACCGAAATCTGTAGCTTTTAGAGCCGAATCTTCATCGGTTGACTTGAACAAAAAATTCTATTGGAGTAACAAAAATTGTGAATAAACCAACCAACTACACATTCTAAAACAAGATAATGATGATGAAGTAATGTAAACTACCTCTGGTTTCATATCGCGGTGAACCAAACCGCGCAAATGACACTCAGCCGCAACTTTTAGCATCTGTCTCACTACCACGGCCGCGTCCTTTTCGCTATAACGACTATCTTTCCTGAAAAACAAGCAACAAAAAAGTGGCTTTGTTATCAAAAGTATTAAAAACTACTCCCTCTATTCCTAAAAGATAAAAACTTTACAAATTTTTTTTGTTCCAAAACGATAAAGCTTTTACTGTTTTCTATGCACTTTTACAAACTTCAAGACAAATACTAAAACACTATTGGTTAAATTTTATTGAAAACTGTATTTCGTAAAAATCAATGCGTTATCTTAATAAGTGTGCATAACCTTAAACATCTATCTTTAAAAAACGGAGGGAGTAAGCAATACACTTAAATCTATTACTCGGATAAGGATTACCTTGCTAATATCCGATCAAGTAATTCACCACCCTCGCATAATCTAAAGAGCAAATCATCAATAAACAAAACTAATTAGCCCTTTTGTCTTTCTTGCATTGCAAGAATTAAAAAATAAAACATGATCAAAAGGCTTGACTTACTCCATGACTATATAAACAGAGTTCTTGTCCTCGAATGCATTATAAAACCGAACCACATTTTCATGCCCGGTTAAAGCTTCTAGTATCTTCACCTCTCTCTTAACATCTTCCACAGCTATCGGAATCGTCATCTGCCCACCAAATCAAATGTTTAAATTCGATATATTCGCACAATCTTGGCGAAAAAAAGATTTCTAAAAGCATAAGAATCATATTTTAGGCCAAACACAGAGAGAATCTTGATATGTTACCTTGGCCTTGTCGATTTTCTTGACGGCGACACAATCACCGGTCTTTTTATCGGTAGCAACATAAGTGTAACCGAATTGGCCATGTCCAAGTAATCTTCCAATGGTGTAACGATTATCAAAATCTTTAGCATAACCAAAATCAACACGTTTACCATACGGTATCGTTTCTCCTTGTCTCCTTCCGTTATGATTATTGTTAACTTTCTCTCTCGCCCTCGCGTGCGTTGGCGTTTGCCGCGTTTGCGTTTGTGGAGACGTTTTCTTTGCGCGACGCGGTTGTGTTCTTTGATGATCTTTTTGGATGGTTACCGCCATGAAGGAGAATGGGTTTTGTGGTGGTCTATGTTTAGCCACCGTGAGAGGAGGAGCAGGAGGAGTTTTCCGATTGTGACCGGAGACTTTGGCGGAGGAGAAACAGAGACCCATGGTTTCGGTTTCTTGATCCTACGCGAAGAGGATGTTTTCTTGTGTGAGGAGTTTTGTGGCGTTAATGAATAGAAAATGAGGTCGCCATTGAAACAGCATTGCCAGACAGAAATGTAGAGAGATGGTTCGATATGCGTTGGTAATGAAAATAGACTTTTCTCAAGGAGAACAATATTTTCTTCTATTTTCTATTTAGCAAAAATATATAGATCATTTCTCTTCTAATAATTTTTTTTATATAAAAATACCAAAGTTTAAAAATAGCAAGATTTAATTTAAAATAAATCAATCAATAAAAAAAAATACATACAAATAATATCAAACAACTAAATTGCATCCCTTGATAAATGGAATAAGTAAGTCTCACCGTTTATCGTTCTTCGTATGTTTGTGTTATGGCTTTTGTTTTGATTTATCGCTCGGTTTTTCATTCGTTTCCTTCTGTCCTGAAGGATGTCAGTTTTATTTTGTTGGAGGATGTTAACGATTCTAGAAAACCGCGTAATGTTAAGATGTAATCGTTTTAAATTTATTCGAATAAAACTGAAGAACAATGGTCTCCCCTCACATAACAAAAAAAAAACAACTAAATTGCATCAAAACTAGTATGACTCTTTTAACAACTTCAAAAACTCTCTCTATATACAAACAATATCATACAGTAATTAGCAATACTAAAGAAAGAGTTAAAAGAGACCAAAGAATAAAGATACTCCTTTCTTTCCAAATTCCAATTAGCAAATGCTAAAGAAAACAATCAATCTTGTACAAGTAACACATATACATAAATGCTTTTCAATACAGCCCACACTTGAAGCCCACTAAGACTTCCTTCAAGCCCATTAAGACTTTAAATATTACAGAAGGATCTAGAAACTCTACTATATCGACTATATAATAAACCTTTACTCCTTCTTCTTCTTCGTCTTCTTTACTAATCTGCAAAACCCTAATTTCGTTTTCCTTCATTCAAAGAACTCTAGGGTTTTCGTTTTACGGCGATTTCACTATGTCGGACATGGAGACGTTTGCTTTCCAAGCTGAGATCAATCAGCTTCTCTCTCTTATCATCAATACCTTCTACAGTAACAAAGAGATCTTCCTTCGTGAACTCATCAGTAACTCTTCCGATGTACGTCTCTTACTTGTTCCCGATTAGTAGATCTATTGATGAATCTTTTGCTCTGTATGATTTGATTAAGATCTAGTTTCTGCGAATTTAGAGCTAGTGGAATAGGTTTCGTTGTGTTACTCTATGGAAATTGATGTTTATTGGTTTGTTTTGTGTATAGGCATTGGACAAGATTAGATTCGAGTCATTGACTGATAAGAGTAAGCTCGATGGTCAACCAGAGCTTTTCATTCACATTATCCCTGACAAGAGTAACAATACATTGACGATTATCGACAGTGGTGTTGGAATGACTAAGGCTGGTTAGTAATGGAATATTCAGTAGCAGATTCTCTTTTCTTGATGTTGCTATTGTTTTCTTGATGTTGCTATTGGTTGTGTACAGATTTGGTGAACAATTTGGGTACAATTGCAAGGTCTGGTACTAAGGAGTTTATGGAGGCTTTGACTGCTGGTGCTGATGTTAGTATGATTGGTCAGTTTGGTGTTGGTTTCTACTCTGCTTACTTGGTTGCTGAGAAGGTTGTTGTTGTTACGAAGCATAATGATGATGAGCAGTATGTGTGGGAATCTCAGGCTGGAGGATCTTTCACTGTGACTAGGGACACTTCTGGTGAGAATCTTGGTAGGGGTACTAAGATGACTCTTTACCTTAAGGATGATCAGCTTGAGTATCTTGAAGAGCGTCGTCTTAAGGATTTGGTTAAGAAGCACTCTGAGTTTATTAGCTATCCGATATCTCTTTGGGTTGAGAAGACGATTGAGAAGGAGATTTCTGATGATGATGATGAAGAGGAAGAGAAGAAGGATGAGGAAGGGAAAGTTGAGGAAGTAGATGAGGAGAAGGAAAAAGAGGAGAAGAAAAAGAAGAAGATTAAAGAGGTTTCTCATGAGTTTGATCTTATGAACAAGCAGAAACCTATCTGGATGAGGAAACCTGAGGAGATTAATAAGGAGGAATACGCTTCCTTCTACAAGAGTCTTAGCAATGACTGGGAGGAGCATTTGGCTGTCAAGCATTTCTCTGTGGAAGGACAGCTTGAGTTCAAGGCTGTTTTGTTTGTTCCCAAGAGAGCTCCGTTTGATCTCTTCGACACAAAGAAGAAGCCCAACAACATTAAGCTGTACGTCCGTCGTGTCTTCATCATGGACAATTGTGAAGAGATCATCCCTGAATACCTTGCGTTTGTGAAGGGTATTGTTGACTCAGAGGACCTTCCTCTCAACATCTCAAGAGAAACTCTGCAGCAGAACAAGATTCTTAAGGTTATCCGCAAGAACTTGGTGAAGAAGTGCATCGAGCTCTTCTTTGAGATTGCTGAGAACAAGGAAGACTATAACAAGTTTTACGAGGCCTTCTCCAAGAACTTGAAGCTCGGTATCCATGAGGACTCTCAGAACAGGACTAAGTTTGCTGAGTTGCTCCGTTACCACTCCACCAAGAGCGGAGACGAGTTGACGAGTCTTAAGGATTACGTGACGAGGATGAAGGAAGGACAGAATGATATCTTCTACATCACTGGTGAGAGCAAGAAGGCTGTTGAGAACTCTCCATTCCTTGAGAAGCTTAAGAAGAAGGGATATGAAGTCCTTTACATGGTTGATGCCATTGATGAGTACGCTATTGGTCAGCTCAAGGAGTTTGAGGGAAAGAAACTTGTCTCTGCCACAAAGGAAGGTTTGAAACTCGAGGAAACCGAAGACGAGAAGAAGAAGGCCGAAGAGCTCAAGGAGAAGTTTGAGGGTCTGTGCAAGGTTATCAAGGATGTATTGGGAGACAAGGTCGAGAAGGTGATTGTCTCTGACCGCGTTGTTGATTCCCCGTGCTGTCTTGTCACTGGTGAGTATGGCTGGACTGCGAACATGGAGAGGATCATGAAGGCTCAAGCCTTGAGAGATAGCAGCATGGGTGGTTACATGTCTAGCAAGAAGACGATGGAAATCAATCCGGAGAACTCGATCATGGATGAGTTGAGGAAGAGAGCTGACGCAGACAAGAATGACAAGTCGGTCAAGGATCTTGTCCTCCTCCTCTTTGAGACTGCACTTCTGACCTCTGGTTTCAGCCTTGATGAGCCAAACACGTTTGGAAGCAGAATCCATAGGATGCTTAAGCTTGGTCTGAGCATTGACGATGATGCAGGTGAGACTGAAGCTGATGCTGACATGCCGCCACTTGAAGATGACGCTGATGCTGAAGGTAGCAAGATGGAAGAAGTCGACTAATAAATCACTCTTTTTTTTTTCAATCATCTTTTTTTTATTGGTTTTTGTTTACGGATGTTTTCTCGGGTTTTTATGACTTTGTCAAGAACAAGATCTCTCTATTAGTTTTTTGCTTCGTCATCTGTTTTGTGTTCATTAGCCTACATTTAGTTTTATATTGGCTTTAATGCAACAATGAAGTGGCCAAATCAACTTATAGGTTGCTGGAATCATGTTTCAAAGTGGGCAATAAAATTAGAGCATACTTGGAAATGCAAATTAGAGATTATAAGCAAATAAACTAATAATTGACCAAATTTTGTTCAAATAGCATCAAGCAGAAACATAAATTTTAGGTGTTGTATATTGTCACTACAAGCTTGGACACGCAAACTTCGTGCCTGGATTCGGTAAAGACAAATTCACGGGGACACACAAGCTTGTGTGGCTCTATAACTCTTTGGAATTAGGCCTAGAAGATGTTACTACTTGCGAGGTTTTCAACTTTAGTACCAATGCTTGGAGGTCTATCACTCCCTCTTCTCCTTATCGTATTGTTGGGCATTTCCCTAGTCCTGTGTGTGTAGCTGGGTCACTTTATTGGTTCACAGAGTGCGAAAAAACCAAGGTGTCATCTTTTGATCTTCACACCGAAACCTTTCAAGTCATCGCTAAAGCTCCTTTTGTCAACTACAACCATTTGGAGATCCTATTGTGCAACCTCGAGGATCGCTTGTGTGTATCCGAGAAAAAGTGGCCTAACCAAGTGATATGGTCGTTCAATGCGGGTAACAGGACATGGGACAAGTTGTATACAATAGATTTGGATCAAACTTTTCTTAAGTTTGGGTTTGGGTTCTCAACACTATGCGCTCTCATGCCACTAGCACATTCTTGGGATGTGGACAAGAAGAAGAAGAAGTTGGTGTTTTATTCTCGTGAGGAAAATGAGAAGCTGGTGATACATGACCCTGAAACCAAATCATATGATGTTGCTTTTTCTGATAAATTCAGCGGATTTGCTGTTTGTTATTTCCCGAGTTTAATCTCTATTCCATGATTATTATTGACAATGGTTAATGTAAATCTTTGCTTATCTAATCCGACAATCATTATGCACATCCAACTTATCTTTACGCAATATTACTTACCTGCAACATTAAAACCGAAGCAAAGACAATTCAGAAACTCCAAAGACTATGATGGAACTTGCTAGTTGTCATCTTTTAATGCAAGCAGCTTATAAGAAGCTTCTGCACGAGCTTCATCCAACTTTGCTGATAGCTCTTTCATGAAAGGTGTGCTTGTTCCGTGGCTGATCCGCAGTATGTCAAATGCCTTCATCAGTGAACTCACCGCCTCTTCAGTTTCCTCTAGCAACCTGCAATACAACAAGTATGCTTTCATCAACAGAATACGATAGAAACCGACACCAAGTTATTGCACTTAGACTCAGACTAATGTAGAAAGTTAATATGGTTTGTTAAGCTTCTTGGACACCATGAAACCGACACCAAGTTTCGTCCTAAGGATTTCGACAGAGCATGAAAACACCGTGATACAGAGCATTGATACGTCTTCAAATTTTATTTCAGTTTTCAAAGCTCAAAATCTAATCCAGGTAATAGAGTAAACTAGAAAAAGTATATAAGAAGTTTTGGTACCATTCGAGTTTTCCCTGGGTATAGAACTGCAGTCCAATCAAAGGATGAGTTGCTGGATATACTCCTGCAATGATATGAAAAAAGTAACCACCAGGGATATAACCACAAAAAGCATTTAAAATTATTTAACTTTGTTACATCTCTGCTCCAACTTTGTTAACAGCTGCTAAATATATGTAGTTGTTTCTGTTAAAGATAATTAATTCGTAGCCCATTAGAACGGTACAGGTAGCTTCTGTTACTATATGCAATGAGTTTGTATAGTAATTCAAAGAAAATGCAGATAAACCAAACTCTATAGAGTGCTTTGACATTTTCGTTTAAAATATAGATCCCACACTACTAAAAGTCAGCTTATTGGTTTTTAAGGTGTCCGAATGAAACAATATGGATCAAACTTCTTGCGTCAAGGAACAATGTAATAATCAAGATGAAGGAGACATACTCTGGTAAACAGGGACTATTAGTCTGCAGTAATTCAAAGCTTCTCTCCAGCTTTCTACTTCCATTAGCATCTGCAAAAGAATGTTTAATGGCAAGCTTTGAGATACCGCATTTGTATTGTCTATTCAAAACTTTGTACAACTTTCAAAAGTTCAAAACCTTATTTTAAAACGATACGTACCTTGAGAAGTTTTTCACGGGTTCTCATTAAAGTGATGGAGAAAGAATGGTAAAGCCTAACTTGCAGTTTCTCCAGTGTCTTATATAGTGCAATTGCGTCTTGTTTATCTGAAAATGGTCAATATTCTCTCAGACAATTGCAACACAGCTCAAACGTAACCAAGATCCATTAAGCATGTTCAGACATATAAAAAAGGAATTGAGGAAGCAAAATAGGCAACATATACTTTCTGCAGAAGGAGATGCAGGAGCCTTCTCTGAAACCGTTTTGACATCACCCGCTAACTTTTTAACTTCCTCCTTGCTCCTAAGAAGGGTGCATTTCTGGCAGACAAAGCCTTTTTCATCTGCAAAGTCCAAACAAAAAAGGAGGCGAGGGATCAAGAATGTTCTTAGACACATAACTATGTGGTCAACTCTTTACATACCAGGATCACGGAGTAAGAAACCAGTGCACTGCTCATTGGCACACTGATAGCCTTCCAACATTGCACTTTCTTCAATATCTTGAGGTTTTCCCTTAGGTATGAAAAATGTTGGCACAGGTTGTAAAACATCAAGAATATTGAGTGATCAAGTGCAAACTCTGTTTGTTGATAAGTGGAGGAATTCGTGACTACTTACAATATTACTGCAGCGGGAGCACTCACAGTGGAAAAGGTATTGTTCTTTCAGAGACTTCTGCCGAGTCAGAGTGCTTCCAGCCGTTTCGATATAGCTGATAGTTATCTGATCAAAGGCAAAGGATCTAACAGCTACATGTCAGTGTGCTATTAGCATATATGAAAGACTTCAGATGAAACAAAGAAGAAAGTACCTCTGAATCCTTCGATATGTTTTCCAAAGCTCGAACAACAGCCATCTGCTCTTCGAACACTAAAATCGCATTGGGTGAGCAGCTACAGAGGAAAAGAGTTAGGCAGGACCGCAAGATAAAAACTGTTGTAGAACACAAACAAATAGATTACTGATGCAATTACCTGTGATTAATAATGGAAACTAAGGGAAACAATCCAATCCCCAGAGGTCTCAATTCGCTATCACAAATGGAATGAGCATTGCATGAGAACTGCGTTAGGTAGAAATGAAAGTGGTTTAAATAATTATCCCTAAACAATATTCCAGGTGAAGACAAAAACAAGAAATTCTCCCAGTGTAGCATTTCATTAGTATTCGGATGCAAAATAATATCATCACCAACCTATGTAGGGTTTTCTGCAAATAAACCCTCAAAGTCGCTAGATTTTGCGACTTTACCCTCCAAGTCAAAAACCCACAGATCAACCCTTAAACTATGAGTTAACCTGCAATATAACCCTCGGCCATATATGAATTTTTCCAGTCCGTATATAAGCGATTGCATCTTCTTCTAAGAGAAAGTCATTCTTTATAATAAGTTTCTAAATAAACATGTTTGTAATATACGGTAGAAAAATTTATATATGGCCGAGGGTTATATTGCACATTAACTAATACTTTAAAGGTTGATCTGTGAGTTTTTGACTTGGAGGGTAAAATTGCAAAATCTAACTACTTCGAGGGTTTATTTGTAGAAAACCCACCTATCTATATAGCACTAAATCAAGAAATAAAGTTTGTGTCAGGCTAACACCAGAAGAACAGACAAAAGCGCTTGTGACAAACCTTTGAAAAGTTCTCGGCAATCTCTCTGAGGTCAATACTAGGAAATTGAAGAATCAAGTTCACAAGATTAGCCATCTGTGCATACAAAACCAGCTGCTTTTCATCAATCTCAGACATGTCTACCAAATGTATGTTAAAGAAGACAAATTTCCAAGGGTAAAGAGATTATGAATTCCACAAAAGAAAAGCCCAAATAGAAAGGATACGGGACACCAAAGCCTCAACCAAACTGTAATTGTCTGTTGTAGTGATTGGCATAACCTGAAAAAGATACATACACAACAATTAAGGATACATAGAGTGACTACTATCAAAATGAAAGTAGCAGCCAAAGCAAAATCTTGATACATCTTATTATCTTAACACTATATACTAAGACATCTTCTCCACATTTCAATAAATTGAATCAAAGCACCAAACACATTTATGCAAGAAACTAGTAAAACCATACTGAAACTGATGATAAACCTTTTCATTTTGTAAATTCCTCTTGAGGTAAAGCTTCACCATCAAACGTATAGTAGGAGTCACAAACTTCCGTTTCTCCAACTCAAGCCTAGAGAAAGCTTTACATTCATGGCGATGCAACTTCCACTCAGACTTCTGAAAAAACACCCAAAAACGAATCAATCATCAATTGAATCTCTCCACACTCATAATACGAAACAAAATCGATTATATACCTGACACGAGCTTCCACAGTACCAAACCACTAAACAACCAGAACATTTCTTAAGGTTACTAGTCTGGAAACAACCATCACATCTCGATTCAGAGGAAGTATTATTCGGTACAGAGATATATGCCTCTTGACTTAGAATCACTTCTCCTGATACAAACACAAAAGGATTCTCAGTAGTCGTCGGAGATTTCACAGAATCGAATACGAAACCCTAGAAAGTAGAATCTATTCGCGAGAGAGAGAGAGATGAAACCTGGACGGAAATCTCTGGAAGTGAATAGAGAACGGCCTTTTTGTGGGAGATTGGAAACGGTTAAGCAAAGATCTTGTAGAAACCTCTGCAAATCGTTCGCCATTAGTGTAGCTTCTTCTTCTTCGACTGGTAAGCTCTCGAGTACAACGGTCATTTTGGGTCACGATCGTATCAATTAGGGTCAGCCTCAGCTTATAAACCCGGACCGAGACTTTTATGTAGGCCTGGGCATATATTCCGAAACCAAACCCAAACCGAAAAACCTTAAAATCTGACTTTATCGGTGTTTAGGCAATTGCCATCGGTTTCAGGTGCTTCATCGTCCATCAGAACAACAACGAAGGCTCGAGAAGATTCCCTGCATCAAAGCCCAGTAACGAAGCCCACATAGGCACAACCGACATAGGGAGAAAAGGCAATCCGCGAAAGTTTAGGAAAATTAACATTATTTTTAGGAAAAAGGCTTAGCCGACTAAGGAGGCTATATAATAAACTTTTGTAAAAGGTATTCGCAACTTTATTGACAAAAGCAATACAAAGCAATTACAAACCCTATTTTCTCTTTGCTCATCGTTGTTTTTCATAGCTTATCTTCAGAAATTTCTACTTCCTCGGTTTCTATACAAGCGTTATATCTGTGTTTCAGGTTCAGTTTCTATTAAACCAAACTTTTTACGGTTAACCGATCTAATCTGAAACACATAATGTATATATCATTTATGCTTGTATTTTTTTTTTGTTAAATAGGTGTTAGTCACAAAACTTGATTAGAACATTAAATTTAGGGCAATTTCCAAAAATACCACTTTTTAAAGTTTTTTTCCAAAAATACCACCTTAAAGTTTTTTTTCCAAAAATACCACATTTTTTCCAAAGTTCCAAAATACCACTTTTAAAAAAATTCATTTTTAACATTCAAAACTAAACCCTAAACCCCAAACCCAAACCCTACCCCCTAAAACTATACCCTAATTTTGGAATAGTTAACCCAAACCCAAAAAATTTAAATTCTAAACCTTAAAAATCAACTTTTTTAAAAGTGGTATTTTTGAAACTTTGAAAAAAAAATGTGGTATTTTTGGAAAAAAAACTTTAAGGTGGTATTTTTAGAAAAAATACTTTAAAGAGTGGTATATGAGGGAATTCCTCTTAAATTTATATAATTGGGTTTATAGTTTTTGGATTTTTTATTATGTTTCTTTGTTATGTTAAACTTTGATTTACTATGTTTGTATGTGTAAACATGTTACTGAGTATGTTTCACAACTTACATAAATTGTGGGTAGAAATATCCGAGCAAATTCTAAAACCGATAAAAATCCGGTTGATTTTGGTTTTGTACTCAAAACCAAAACCAAACCGAACCCAACATAAAACCGATCTAAACTTACCTGAACTTTTCTAAAATCAGAATGGATTTTATATGTCTAAAATCGAAAATCCAAAAACGGAAATTACCAAACTGAATGGTTATCCAAATGTCGAGGCTTACTCTTACGTAGTTGCAATTTTCGCTAATTTTTTTATACAATTTTACAAAAACTACTTTTTATTCCACATAGTGACTATTTTTTGTGTGGCGTACCAAGTAGTGTACCAACCAGTAAGTAAGCTTCGACTCTAAATGAATCATTGATATATGCGAACAACTAAAATATTCAGGCAAACCCCGAATACATAAAAAACTGAAATTTAGACAAATCATTTTTATAACTCGAACCGGTCCACATTGATTTTCATTAGCTTTATACACATGAAGAGACTGTCATCGTCATCAGTAAACAAGAGATGGTTAAGCCGTCGTGTCCAAACTTGATCACCTAAATCTTTCCTTCTTTCTCAAATCGGTTTAGAAGGTGAATAAGAGCCTCGATGCATAAGCTGTGTACCAGCTCATGACCAAACAAAACATTATATAAACAGGATCGGGGACACAATGGAAAGAAGGAACCTCTCAAGTCCATTGACCATAATCTTAGAAACAGTTTTGTATAACTTTTCAAATACTTAAAAATCGTATCACTGATGTATTTCATTTAGTTGTTTGCAGTGAGTAGAAGAAATTTTCAAGTTTAAAGGGTTCAAAAGTACATTTTATATAAGCACAGAAAATGTTAAAAAAAACAGCGACCAACCAAAGGAGTGATATAGATACATAAAAGGTTAATATTTACAAACCTAATGAATAATGTTAGCTACCATGAGAATAACAACATTGAAACTGAAACTCGGAAGTATTTTCAAGTTAGAACCAAGGATGCCATGTTGGATCCATCATACATAAGTTACGAGGCGACAAGGCTGCTTCCACCAACTCGTTCACTCCTCTTTGCACTGACTGCGGCGGCTCCACGGAGTTCTCATCCTACAAACCAAAATCCATCGAAATGTTTCATCTTATATAATGATGATGATGATAATTGATGATGATTTGATGATAAACGATGGTGATGGATGTACCTCTTCGGAGAAGTACTGTGGAGCTATTCCTCTGATCCGCCTAATGACATCGTCTACATTGGAGTTAACTTTTTGCTTCAGTTCGGCTGAGTTCAATGAAGCAATTCCTCCAACAGGAGGAGTCGGCACACCAAGAGGTCTTCTTCCAAACCAAGACAACAATTCATCGCGGAAGAACATAGCCAATTGATACCGCAGATGATCATTTTGCTGGAAAATTCCAAGAGGATAGAGAAACATAGGTCAATCAATGGCTTGTTGCATCCAAAAGCTTTTGAATATATTCTTTATGTTTTTTGGATAGTCACTTTACCTTGGAGGAGATTACTGCTTGAGCTGCAGAACACATGGATGACATGAGAAGACCTTCGACACCAAACTGAGAGAAGAATGCTTGCATGTTCCTTGTGAGGCGGAAAGGCACGGGTTCGTTAAACTCGATCATCCCATTGGCATCATAAGCAGGGTGAAAATCTGTCTGGAACATTTTCCCAGTGTTTTTTGCAAACAGGACCTTGTTCGGGGACCTCCCACCGATTTGTAGCATGAAGGACATGAAACTGGAGACAGCTAACTGGACTGCAAATTGCTTCTTGAATGCCCACATATGGCTTCCGCTCATCAACGTCTTGTACATGTACTGAGAGAATATAGTGTCATTGACCACGGTTTTTGTGATTTCAGTATAAGCCTGCAGACGAAGATCTCCTATTGCCTCTGCTGAGATTTGCCCTGATATAGCTTGATTGAGTTGCTCCTTGAAGTGGTTAATTGGAACATCTGCCTCTCGGTCATTCCGTGCACAGTGATTCTCATACACCTCAAGGAACGTGTTGTACATTAGATCATCCTCAACCATCCGGACCTGAAACCAAAATATGTTGTTCAAAGACCATGCCGAGAGAGAGAGAGAGTGTAACATTTGAAGGATTCTTGTGAAATGAGCCACACATAAATACTGATCCAATGAAACATCAAATCTAAATTCCTGGTATAAAAATTACCTGAGACCAGACAGGAATAATGATTGGAGTGTGAATTCCAATGTGTCGTCGTCTTGATTCCTTGTGCTTATCAAACATTTGGTTCATTACACGGAAAAGCTGCAAGATGCGTTCATCACTTCTGGCATTAGGTGTCAATGATGTCTGGACTATAAAATGCTTTTGCGAGCCATCTGAGCCAATAAGAGTCAACCGTCTGAAGCTGCTTCCATGTCTCCGAACAATAGGCACGTCAGCTCCGACTCTATCCAACTTTACTGTATGATCAGGTGCTACTTCCTGGATAGTTGAACATATGATTACTTTCACAATTAGATAGAGGGAGAAACGTTCCATTTGAAGACTAAATTAAAGTGCAAGGGAAAAGTACTCTAAATGATTTCAATTCCAGACTCAAATTCTACCTGGTCAGCAAAGTACTGCCCTGGTATCTCCACATCAACAACATTGAAGTCACGCAATACTCTGCTCTCATCTTCCAATCTTAACACAGCCGGAAACCTGTCTTCAACATTGCTCTGAAGAATATTTTTCCATTTTTTCAGTCGTGTGGTCAGCTCAGCAAGTGTGACTGGGAATGTAGCTGTACTTTCTGGATCAAGGTGACGCTCAAAATCCTGTTTGTACTCTTTCACAAATTCAACATGCTTCGTCACAGCATCTGCCGAGAAACAAGCTCTGCAGACGCCCGACAGTTCTTTTTTGAGCGGTTGAGGAACCTCAGCAGTGGTAGCAGTTGGATACTTGTAACAACGATGCAACAGAGCATTCACAACCGCGAGCAATCTTTCTTCTGGTAATGTAACAAATCTCGAACCTATTTCCGTGAGAAGAACCTGTAAAGGAAGATTACTTGCTTAGATCAACCAACCAAAGAGGCAGGAAACAGCATAGCTGAGTCAGAATTTGAATCGAAGCTATTTCCATCTTACAAATAGTGATTATTTATTCCTCCATTATTCAGGATTCTATCTTTACTATGAAAACTGTATATATCTAGAGCAATTCCAGTGAACATTGTTGACATATATACAAACAGACAAAATATCACCTCGAGTTCGCTGGCTAAGTTGTTATGTTTACTCCTTAGAGCTTCCATAATATCCTTGGCAGCATCAAAAGCACCCGCAGCAGAGATTGCCAAATCATTCCCGGGAGGGACATTATTTTCTGCGGTGGAGCGTTCACTTTCTTGCCCATGTGGGTTACCACTGTCATGGGTTCCACCGGCTCCACTAGCTTGTGCCCCTTGATGGATTTGAGTTTCCGGTGGTAAGTTGCCTCCACCATGACCCGCACTTACACCAGAAGCATTTTGCTGCATTCTTTGAGCCAAAACTAATTTGCCAAGTTCAGACTTATTTACCGCATCACGTCGTTCCAGTAAGTATGTGCGCAACCAGTAATAGAGAGCCTGAAACGGAAATCGCCACATATTCAGATGAATAATCAAAATGCACTACTTAGTCATAAACGTGAAAAAGGTAAATTACCTGTGGGAAGACAGCAGCAATTTTCAACAAGACCAATTTGCAATGGGGTGCTTCGGTTCTTTGTAGGGAAAGCAACAGCTGTGGGATCCAAGAAAGCCACACCCAGTGAGGAACTTGGTCTAAATGTTTATCAAATACCCTGCCAACAGGCTCATTCGCTGTATCGAAGCTAAGAAGGTAAAGAACACGAGCTATATGACTTCTGGAATTGGAAACACCAAATCTTATACCCTGAAGAAAGCAACTGACAGCATATTCAAGCCAGATTTCATCTTGTGTTTCTTGGTATGCCTACAAAAGAGAGTTATCAGCATAGAAGTACAAGGCATACGAATAATGAAGGAATGTACTGAGCATATAAGAAGCAGAAGACATACCATGTCACAATAGTTTCCCCAGCTTATCCATCCTTTGGGTAAATTCTTGAACAGGGAGATTGCATTGGAATATGCGATATTAGCACCTTCCGTGTCATTTAATTTCAAATGAAAATCCCCCTTCAAACGAAAGATCTCTGCTTTGATCTTATCAGGAAAATACTCCAAATTTGTGCTATTGATCAGATTAAGACCACTAGCACGCTCTCCCTTCATTTCCAGATAAGCTTTTGCCTGCTCTCTAATTTTAACAAAGGCTTCCTGCACGCACATACCCAAAACGGAAGATGAAGAAGACCTTCATAAATAATGATATTTCAAGCTCAAACAACATGAGAAACTAGACAATGAAACCAACCAGCTGTTAAACAAACGTATCAAAATATGAAACCAGGAAAAAAAAATCAAGGATGCAAGCTATTAATTAAAGGCTGCTCAAATTCTGGAGAGATTAACGATGTTGAAGAAATGTACCTGTACTTCCATTGTTGAGTGTCCATACATTTTCTCAAGAATCTGAACACAAACATCATAAAGCCCTTGCTTCCGAGCTATCCTGGCAAGCTTATTGACATTCCATGCTTTGTCACGGAAACCAAGGTGATGAAGTGGAGAATTTGAAGTAGCAAAGTCCTTAAATGCATCAATAACAACATTATACATTTCATTTCTCCATTGCAGCATATCATACCAGACTGTCATATTGTCCCATTCATTTGGAGTCCTCAGCCTCCAAGTCTCAAGAATATCCTTCAGATCTGCATAACGATTTCCAAGTCCACCAGCAGCAGCATTTCCAGAAACTTTGTTCCCATTTGCAATGTCAACATAAATTCTAGCAGACTCCTGAACCTCAACTAATTGTTGGAATTGCTGCAATAAAGGCACTCTAGCATGAACAGACATTTCAGGCAACTGCCACCACTGCTCCAAGGCAAGATCAACACCTTTCCCTACTATGTTTTCAGCATCTCCGACACCATTTGAGTTTCTGTCATGAAGGGCAAAATAAGCTTGAACCAAACGAAGCTTTGGAGTCTCTTCCACTTGTGCTTTTGGTATCACATGATCCTTGAGATATGCCCAATCAGGTAGTTTCCAAAGACTATCAAGCAGTATTTCATAATTCTCAATGCTTTTTCCAAAATCTACTAAGGCATCCCATTGACCAAGCTGAGTGGCACAATGAAGCCACTGCTCCTCCCACAGACACATTTCAGCCTTAGGGACTGTGTTGTTATAAGTGCCTTGGGTTGCCTTAACCATTGCCTGGTAAAAGAGGCTCTGAGAACGCTGCCAAAACCCATGCTGAACAAGTGAAAGTCCAGCTCTCGTTTCAGCAGTAATGGACCTTTTCTTCCACAACCCAAATCTCATATCTTCTTCATTTAACAACCGGTACAACTCAGCAAGAGACTCAGCGCATTTTGAATCATTCATTAACAACATCACATGGCTCTCTAGCAATGCCAATGCGAGATGCCATGCATTATAGGTTTTCCCAATGTATTTTATAAGCTCACTAGGCATCCTAGGTTGAGGGTGGCTCAACTGAAGCCCTTCCAAAAGTGCTTGTACAACATTTGGTCGGTGTCCTTGCTGCTTCTTATGATAGTCCTTTGAGAGGAGAGAAATCATGGGTTTAGCCAAAGCTACCTGTTCTTCCTTAAGCAGGGTTACCCATACGATTGGAAACACCAAAACCCACAGATGATATGCAACATTGGCATCTGTGTGAGCTAGCTCCCTTAAAGGGATGACAACATCAGCCACCTACAATAGAAATTCAGAAAAAGTTTTAAGGTTCATGATATTCATAACGTATTTAAGGTGGACATTTCCATGATAACACTGAGGACATTTCTAATGATTCGTAATTACCTGAAGTTTGCTTGTCGCACTCAGAAATTGTGCATGCTTCATAACAATGCTGTCAAACATTGAAGCAACTTCTTCAGGACCCTCTAACGTAGCAGAGGGCTGGTATTGTATTCCAGGATTATCTAAAGGCAAAAGTGGCAGTACCCTAGCAGAATTTGGCGCCAAACTAATTGGTTTGTCCTCAACTAAGATAGCTAAGAGGAGATCAAGACCTTGTTTGAGCCAAAAAACGTCACTTAAAGCTTCCCAATCCTGGGTTTGAATAATGTACTGCAACCGTGTAAACAAATTTTTCCCAAGAGACTCGTGATATAACAAGAAGAACTTCCTTCTCATCTCAGGATCCCTTGCCCGTAAACCACGCATGAAATGTCTTTCAACCTTCAGAGAGACCTCTTGTCGTAAGCCCAAAGGGTACCTATTCATTAAATTGATGAAGATAAATTATCCTTCTCATAAAAGCAATGATGTGAGTCGAGAAAAAAGATTAAAAAGCAAAAAATTACTTTGTTGAATCAGCACAAAGTCCATATAACAGCTGAAGGTACTTCTGATCCCACTCTTCCAAAGCATCAGATGAGAAGTGTTGCTTGTCAATATATGAAAGCTTACTGAGAAACGTAACTACATCCTTCTGCGTAAGGAAAGAACCAGACAAACCAGATGCACCTGTTTTGCTAAAATCATCCTCAACCCACCTTTTTATCATGTCTAATATGCAGAGAAGCACACTAGCATCAGTACCCTTTTCGGAAAGCAAAGTGTTGAGTACTTGAGTAACAGATCTTTTGCAATCTGCTATAAGCATGACCGTTTCATCAATAAGTTCCAAAACTGATTTTATATTACATATGACAGCTCCAACATCAGCAGTTAAACGAGAAGAAGTTACTGCAGACTCTGAATCTGTTCGCTGGCCCTGGAAATGAAAAGGAAAAGGCCTAGAGTAAGCCATGACTCGGGAATGACTAGGTTGTCTAGTCACTATTTATTATTCAGACAGAAAACAAAGGTAAACTACAGGAGCTCATAAATAGGACAGCAATGATAACTTGAAGTCGAAAGTATACATAAAAAGACCAGAAAGTGGTCAGCAAATAACATAGTGCAAATGAGTTAGAATAGGAAGGTGATCAAAGAGAGGAACGGGTCTAAATCTTAGAGTAAATAACATTAATGAAAGTCATTGGTGCAAAGCTTGAAAGATGCATTAGACATTCCAATACCCCTAATGTAGGAAATGCCAAGTGAATTTAATTTCCATTTTCCCATAGAAAGGAAGGCAGGCACTACTAATCTCTTACCACAAAAACAAGTTATCAAGTAAGAATAACGTACTTGTTTAGGATGAGAACCCACTGCTGACCCCAGGTCCCGCGCAAGGCGCTGAAGGATACGGACCAACACATACGAATCAACAAAGTTTTTATGGACCTTGGCCAACGTTTTGATGACAAGAAGTACAAAGCTAATAGAACCACAAGAGTTATCATCTCCTGAAGCTTGTGGAGCAGTAACAGCAGTCACATGCTTGTTTATAAGCTCATTGACTTTCTGGTACAATAGCTTTATGTCAGGAGGTGTACTAGCTGCATCCAGAGGAAATGCTGTGAAGACCATCTTCAACAAGGAGCATAATGATTTACCAGCATCAAGCATCTTGTGTTTGAAACATGGTTCAAGAATCTGGTGAAGAAACAAACAGTCAATCATGTGGCAGCGAGCAAACAGTGTTATTGTGTTTCAAGTATTAGAATAAAAGCTTACTACAGCAAGTATACCTGCGAAATCTGACTGATGTTGTTCCTAATGAAAAGATGTGGCTGCTTCTCTAGAACTTTGTTCATGACATCCAATCCCTGAGCCAGTGCTGTTGACGGATCTGACTGAGACGGTGGCATGCTGCTCAGCAGTTTTTCTAAATAGTTGAACTTGACGTTAGCATTTGGCCAAACCTCCAAAGCTTGTGAAAGCAAATCTAATGCTTGTTTGTACATAGTGTTGGTTTCCCTGTCCTTGGGCTCAATTACCAATGCTACCTGTTCAAGAAAGTGACATATTATAAAAACAGAGAAAGGAAACTAGAACATAGGTAATGTGTGCTATATACAGCTCAATTGATAAATTAATTTGTAATAGGTGGAGCAATGCCATGCACATAAGCTCTTGGACATGAGATGACATGGTTGCGAGAATTGGAAAGCTAACCAACGTAAAACACATGCTCAATGGTCAAAGGTACTAGCATAAAGACTTACTCGTATGAGAAAATTAATGATCATTTCTTCCATGGCAGCATTTGGTTTGAATTCTTCGTCAGGCTGGGTAGCAGATCCAGGAGTTTCGACATTGGGGATTGATCCACCAGGTGACATGGCACAGATTGATTGGAGACCAGGTTCAATTTTAACCCGTTTACTTGGATCTTCTGATGTGGCAGATCCATCTGTTGAACGCTTAGGATCAGCACCAGATGAAGTATGCATTTCATTAATAGCCTGACTGGTTCCATCAGTATCAGTCACCATTTTCGTTTCATTCTGTCTTTGCCTTTCCCAGCTAACAACCAACCCAGCAAGTTCAATTGCGAGCCGTCTATTTTCTGCAGTAGTATTATATGGCAAACCTAGACGGCTTAAAGAATTCACCATCTGAGGGACAAATTGTGCTCTACAGCTGTAAAAGAGATCTGAATGCCTGACAACAAGTAGGAAGATGTGGATCAAATTTGGAATTGAATGACCTTCCTCCACCAAGATTTTTTTGGTGTATCTTATCCAAATTGGCATGCGTGAATCTCCAAGAGGTAGCCTTTTAGGTAAAGCTGGCATTAGAATATCCAGGGCTTGCTTAACTAGCATCTTATTCTCCGGCTGACATGTCCTAAGAAGCGCAACAAAAACCTACATCCAATTGGCAAATTACATTATTAGCGTAAATAACTAGAAGAGGTTGTTTTGTAGGCATATTCAGATTACTCAGATTCAAGGAAGAGTATCACCCAGTGACAAAAACTACCCAACTGCATGTCATAGTACTAAGGAGATTCTTTTTTCCAAGAAAATCAATAAACATCACTGACATACATAATGGCACAACAAATTTATATGGTACCTGAAGAATGATTTTCTCAGGAGCCTGGTAAGCATCCAAGAAGTGACAAACATTAACAAAGGCCCACTGTTTACTGGCACTATCTTCCCGTTTAAGGTGATTCCATCCAAACTTAATGAGCTCTTTTCTATGATGAACCAAGTCACTCTGAAGATATTTTAGGAGCAAAGTTGCCAATTGCAAAAGTTCGATCCTCAAAGGTTCATCATATTCAGCCGAAACCTACAACAATCAAGGGGGAGATTTAACAATAAAACTATAATAAACTCTTAATAATTCTGAATAGCAGATAAAAAAATAACAAAAGCATCTGTGTAGGGTTACCAAAAGAAACCTGTACAGATACTATCATAAACCAGTATGACAATTATACAGCAGTGTTCCCCACAATTTTCTAAGTACCTTCCTAGGAATTACATTGTTTAGGGGAGAAAAAGAAACTACCTCTTCGGGTGGATCAAGAAGCCTCTCAACAATAGTTTTGACTATATCAGGGTCAATAACCTCCCAGGTTTGGCCATTTTGGAAAGCATGGGCAAGCATTGGAAGAATAAGCATTTGCATTGCCTGAACTAAATGATCATGGCCAAGTTGTTTTGAATGGAAAAGGTTTAGAAAATGCAGGAGAAGTGCTCTTTTCATGTTGGGCAGATATCCTTCTGCAACCTGATGCATTCCCAGTTATTATACTAGAGCTGAAAAGTGTGAGAACTAAAGTAGAGAAAGAAATTGTAACTGAAATTTATAATCTCAGATACCTCAATAATGTAGAATTCCTTCAAAAAGGTGTAGTCAATGCGGCTGTGGAACAAGAAAATGGAGAGAATATCGAAGAGAACATTCACTTCAGATTTTTCATGCCGTAGATAATTCAAGAAGCATTTGACAAGCCATTTGCTCTCTTTCACCTGTGAATTTGAGAACGCAAGAGACTTCAGATTCAACCTTTTCAAATATACTACATACCGCAAAAGGAAGACTATTCACATCTTCAAATCTCACAGGTATGTTCACCACACTCAGCATTCAACTCCAGAAAAGGAACCATAATTTCTACTTCAGTTTCAGAATGTTGGAAGCTCAAGATTGAAATACAAGATAGTATTGAAACAATGTCAGGAGGGTTCCAACAAGCAATACAAGAAAATATGCATATTCATAACACATGAAAATCATAAGTTCATTGGAAAAATAGCTCCGTGAACAATTTTAACACATTCCACAGTGAAGCCAAATCTTTAGCACCAGTATAGAGCAAAAATCAGTAATTGTTACACTTCCTAATGCTGTAATGGTTTCTAATCCTAGACATCAATTTCAACTTTTCATCCCTAGCTATATTTTCAGGAACCATAACAAACTACGCAGCTTCAGAATTAAACACGACGCAAAGCCAAAAACTATAAGCGGTCAAGTAGAGGAAAGTACCTGAACTAAATTCAACTCTTGCTCATTCTGCAAACGAGATATCCTTGCAGGTGATTTCCAAATGAGAACCAAGGTATCAAAAACACTGCGGTTACTCTGCAACCAGCTGGGTATCAGTTTCACCATTGTTTTGATGAGATAGAGCCCCTGAAAATATGCATCTGATGCTACATTAGCCTTTGTTGATGCCGCGTTAGAACTCTCTGATTTAACAGAGAGAAGTTTGTCATCTCCACATGATGTAGCTGGAGGAGTGGAAGCTGCCGTTCCCATTGTAGTATCAGGTTTTGGCAAAATATCAGGAAAGGCATATGAAAGTATCTTCTGTGGAGACTTTGCTAGCTCATCTCTTAACGGTTGACCAGCATCTGATCGGATTATATACATAAACCTGAGTTTTTTTTTTCCAATGAAACATGCAGGTATCGTTAGCATATTTATGACAAATCTACTCCAAGCTCACACTCAACCTATAACAAGATGCAGTGAATGAAACAAAATACCATAAGACATTGTTCTTACCTTCGAAAATATTTTGGTTCACTTAATCTAGAAAGAAAATAATCAACAGCGAGGCTCGCATATCGATTCAAAAACTTGGTAAGCGGTAGACGGTATGGGCTATTAATCTCACTGTACACTTGCCCAGGAGGAAGGGCTGCTTCTAAGTCAATTGTTAACGTTACAAGTTCATCTAGAAATTTCGATGCAGCATGTGGAAGCAAGTGAAAGAGCTCGATAATAGCTGTCATGGAAACAAAAGAAGAATTGTGTTCAAGTGAATAATCATATGACCCAGACATGGATTTATATATTTTCAAAAAGCAAATTACCAGCTGCTATTTTTGGCTCTTCTCCAGCTTTCCATGATTTCTGGGACTGGGCAAGTTTCTCCGGCTCCAACCACTTTTTAAGGTGCTCCAGCAACTTTCCTCCTAATGTCACATTAAACCAATTTGACAAAAGTTCAAGAAGGCGTGCCAGACCTTGCAGTAAAGGCATACTGAGATTCTTTGTGTGTGCCAGATTAACTAGTATCGGCCTGAGGCTACTCTGAAGAAGTTCCTTGGGCATTCGTTGTTGATTGATCACCTAAATCAGAAAACCGAGTTTCAAAAAAGAAAATGATTTTATAAAGATAACAAATTTACATAGAAGATATCACGAAATAGACTTCTATGATAACTCCACCGAGCAAGCTGCTCGTATTCAATGAGGCAACTATTGCATGCAGTTAACTAGCTAAATACCAGGATTGCACATACCAATTACCCCAGAAAGAAAAACAACCAGGCTAGTAAGAATAGGAATATCTATTTCCTTCGCCAACTATCCCCAAAATCTCAAAACTAAAGTACATACAAGAATCCTGATGAATAAAAAGACAGCTACGAACCTGTCTTAAACCTTCCTTAGCAACCGCCACAATTTCTGGTGCTCTACATGTTAGAGACTTGAAAAACATGGAAATTATCTTGTTACGTAGTTCATTGTGAGTTTGCGTTCGGAAATCAGTCCATGCCATAGTTGTGCACAGAAGCTCAATACAAGCTGTTCGAAGTCTGTTTAATGATGTAAGCACTTTAGGATTCATCAGCTTCACAGCCCATACAGTTTCATCAGCCTCAGCTATTTGTAATGCTTCTTGCAGAAAATTAACCAATTCTGGGGTCACTTTTATTAGGGGAGGCCTCAGTGCCAAGCAAAAATTCAAAGCTGCAACTGTTCCAACCTGTAAGATCAAATAAATGAGATAAGAATCAAAGACAAAGAGGAATACAAGACCGAAAAGAGATACACAATAGAAAAATATCAGTGTGAGGCACCTGTTGATCAACTGTCTTTGATCGGAGTGGGCGCATTATAAGTGGCTGCAGCAATTGTTGGTACAAAGGCTCAAGCAACTCAGTTACCTCACTTCCAGTCCGGCTAGCCAAAAGTGCAAGGCAGTTCTGTACATTTTTCCTCACGGGGATGGATGCGTTAGGATTAAATAACTCTGTAGCAAGATATTCTATGACGTCTTGAAAGCTTTTTCTACGTGCTTCACTGTTTGCTTCGTCAACATTATTAACAACTCGTAAAATTTGCATTAGAACCTGACTTGTCTCTTCTTGCTCTTTGCTAGCATAAACCGGAAGCCTCTTCAGAACATAAACCAGACCACGCACGATCTTTACTTGGAAATGACATAATGTTTCAACATTCACTTTCCCTACCAATGCACCTAACCCCATAACCCCTCCCATCTGTGCTTGCCATGTGCTCCCATAACAGCCATGCAAAAGCCGAGGCAGAAGTTGTTCAAACACTGGTATTCGCACACTTGGATGGGGTGAATATACTGGATTTGTAGAAGGGCTTGAGACAATCATGGAAGCATTGTGACCACCCTTAGCCATCAGCACATCAGCATGTTTGACACGAGCAAGGAACAAAAGTGTTTCAGCAAACATATTCAACGCATTTAGAGCAGCTTTAGCGTGGAGCCTGTTTTCATCTGCAAGTACATCGACCAGCGCGTCTAAAAATATCAAAGGATCTAACTGCTTTAAGTTAGATGATCGATTACTCTTGGACCTGGAACTCGTCGAAATCACAGAACCCCCAATTGAACCAGTACTAGTTGATGCATCTGAGGAGGTATAGTCAACATGCAAAACAATTGCAAAATGCCGGCAAATGTTTACAACAAAGTCATCATCTGAGTCACTGAGATCTGAATCAGAACTGGCAGCAAGTATAGTGATCAATAGTGTCTTGAAGATTGACTTCTCTGCCATTAACTGAGTCTTTGTTTTAACTCCTAAGTCAGCCTGCGACAGCAAGAATACAGCCCATTTTAATAAATTGAATCATTCTTCAGCATATTAAGCCAAGTTAAACAGGTCTTATTATGAGGAAAAAATAGAGGTCATTTAGAGAATACGACAAGAATACGATTATCAATTTCTATTAAAAAAATCAAAAATCAGCGGCAACAAAACGAGTAGTACAGAATTATAATCATGCCCCAGATCAATCACAAAAACTTTTGTCTCATAAATTTACTAGCTGTCTCCAACATCAAGTAATGTCAAGATCCTAAGAGATAATGCATGGTAAATAAAAGGTACCGATACACCTAGAATGCCAGAATTTAAGTAGTAGAAAAATACGATAACCTTTCACACTAAGATAACCTCTGCCATGTGGAAAGAAACTCAATCTTTGACCAGTAAAGTACAGAGTCCAACTATGACAGATTAAAAGTATAAGAATGGTACTTAAGACTAACCTTAATTTCCACTGATTCACTCCTCTGCCAAGATGAATCAACAGAGGAACGCAACAAAGTTGATAATTGCCTGGGCGTTTGACCCACATCAGTGACACAGCCAGGCAAGTTAAGCTGAGACAAGAGGCATACACGGAGGAATTTCAGAGCTTGCTTTCTGTAGTAGATGTCCATGCCTTGGTTTCTCTGAATAACCGCTGCTACTGCAAGATTAATGAATTTGTCTAACGGTACCAGAAAAGGTGTCGATGGCTCAAATGTCAGAACTAAGCGAAGCCCATGCTCTGGATTATCTTTGCATTCAAGTGTAAGTGGCTCTTTCAAAAATCTTCGGTTGCGACCACCCAACTTTCCAAGGATTTGTAAAGCTTTTCCACCCCAAGGATATGGCACAGGCCTCAAATGAGACCATAATGCTAAGATCACTTCAGACATCACATTCGCCATGCTAGGTTCCAGAAAATCGGGATTCAGACTATCCACCCAGAATTCAAGGGTGCGTAACCCCAAGCTCACAAGTTCATCGCTTCCCCTTAAACAGAATACAAGAGGCTTCATGAGACGGGGAAGGTATGGCAATAAGGAGCTTAAGCGTGCAGGAAGTGTCAAACAAAGCTCTAACAAAAGGTCTTTCATGTCCTCCCCAGCTGGACCCTCAAGCATGGTCAGAAGAATATTAAGACAAGGTAGCAGCATGGGGATCAGATCTCTCAGAAGCAGCTCATATTTACATCCAGCGAGACCTCTGAACACTGTGCGGAGCAATTGCATATAACCAAGAGGTTTTTCAACTTCGGTAGCATTCTTCATGCAGACTTCCATAATAACAGGCACGTGGTGCTGTAATATTCTTTCAAAGTCAGATGGTGTTTTGGTAACAGCCCCAAAGATGCATCTAAACAGATGCAAAACTAGTTTAGTTGCAGGTGAATCTGAATTCTTCAGGACATCAAGTTTGCTGCTTACTAGTAAATTAATCAAAACATCTGCAAATGGCTTGTAAACTCTGGGAGCTTGCAGAAGTGCTGCAAATATCTGAACCAGTTGGTTATTATTAATCATGCTCTCAAAAAGCTCTGGCATGCATAAAGAGAACATGTCCATTAGATCTCGAGGTTCCATAACAGCAAGAATCTGCGAGAAAAGATTCAGCATTTCCTTCTCCTCATCCTTCTCTTTGAAGAGAGCTAAGCAATGGACACCACTCCTTAAAACACCAGAGGCCTTCCACACCTGCAGGCAGAGGTTACTAGAGGTTTATATTAATGACTAAAGTAAAAAATCTCACAAATAATACCTCATCTTCTCTCATTCCTTTAAAACCCTGAGGAGCAGATGATTGTGAAGCAAGAGCTTGAGGGTTCATCCCCTGGGCAGAAAGAGAGATTTTCACGATTAATATACTTGCATGACACAAATATATATCACTGAAGAGACAACTGAAAATAAGTTAATAAGAAACCTGAGGTCGAGGCAAATGGGCGTGGGTTATACTCCATATTATTGTTTTCATTCCTGAGCACAAAGCAGAAACAAACAAAAATTGATCTACAAGTATAGAATCATAATCAATGTAAAAAGATAATTCTGCCAACATTCAGTACCCATGACCAGTGTCTTGATCAGATTCTTACAATCATTCACTTCTTTGGAATGTTCAACAGGAACCTGCAAATTCAAAACTGCCTGCAACCAGCGTGGTCTAGCAATTAATAAAAGCTTCAAAATAATCAATTTGTTGATACAAACAAAATATCATAACTTATCAATAACAATGCATAATGCTTTGTAAAGAGACAAAAAGCCTGGTATAAAATCTAAGAATCCAACGTAGAAATTATAATACCGCTTATAATCTAACTTGGAAACATGCTAAAATACGAGATCAATAAATTAGCTATTAAGTTTGAAATAAACATGTGCAAGACGACCTCACGTTGGCTGATAATTCGGGTTACTTAATTAACAAAACAGTCATAATTGATAAGAGATGACAGGAATTACCTGGACAGGAAGTTCAAGCTTCGACCTCAAAGTGACCCGATCCTTTCCCACCTCACCCTCCTCCAATAGCTATGAATAGCAAACCAAGAATAAGTAAAACACCGACTAAACTAAATGAGGTGAGAAAAGAACTAGCGAAAGGTTCAAGATACCTCTATTTCATCTCATACACCTCGTTTATAAAAATATAAGAAATAACATATCAAGGAAGAATACTTTTTACAGCTATTCTCAAAGATCATCTGGGAATTTAAAGAGATAACAGGAAAGCAAATGCAGCTTGCAAACTGCCCCAGAAGATCAAGTGATCAACTCAAGAATAAATACACATATTTCCCAATCAACCACTAGAAGGGGAAAAAAACAGTATAGCTAGGTTTTGAAACTTAAATAACACTAAATCATCAGTATATAGTAGAAAACCCAGCCAAAAAAGCTACTGAGCTCAACATTCGATTATGAAAAGCAACCAGGATTACCTGAGGAATTGTACGCTTGAAAGTACTGAATTTCCCAACAAAGGCGTCCAGGATACGTCCCTATATACAGGTGTTGCATGAGTAAGTTAATGCATAGAGAAGCCAACCAATACTAAATTGAGCTCTCTGGTGAATATTGGTACTAAAATGAGCTTTACCAGTAAAACTCGTGCTTCATCCATTGACTGCTGATCAACTCCTTTCTCAAATATTGGTTCTACCTGAATCCAATACAAGTATGAGCTGAATTCAGAAAAGTAATCTACTAGTATGCATAGTTTAAGCAGTTTGTCAAATTAAACAAGGCAAGCATGGTGGAGAATATAGAATTACCAGATTAAGCATCAGCCGGGCACATGTTGTATGGATGCTAAGGGAGAGGGTAGAGTCGTGCATGTTTCTTGAAAATAGGTAGATAATCCGCGATAACTGCGACGTTTTTTATAGTCAACTCAGAGTAATATAAAGGAAAGCACACTAACTAAGCACAGCTAAATGGTGTTGTAAAAGTAAAGCCTGATGGTGAAAAGGGAAGATTTATCAATATGTTACATTCCTAAGATTTTCCCCACACAGAGCAATAACTACGTATTGTAACAAAGTAATTTCACTTATATAGAATCCAGGCTGTCAAGATCAATGTAAAACACAGTTTAAAGCTCTTCATTAGTAAAAACCTGAGAAAGAGAAAGATCTCCGCGAACGTGGTGAACAATCTCCGCAAGTAGGCTGTAAGCCAAAGGCCTCAAAGATTCAAAACAAGCTCGCCCAGTTCCAACCAGAACCCTGATACAGAAGACAAAAAGTCAATATTTGTTTATGGATACTTCAGCATGATAGATTATATAGACAAACGAAAGGTGTGCTCAATTAAACAAACCAGCTCCTTGAAAAAATATGAAACTTTTTTGAATTTCAGATGTATTTCATAAGCCTCATACCTCTCATCTAGAAGAGTGTCAATAAGAGGAAATAAGCCTCTCTTGAAATCCGTCCCAAGTACATGTTTTAAGGAGACTAAGAGTTCCTGCATTTCAAGTACTGAAAAAATAAATCTCTCGCTGCAATCCATGATTGTGTCACCCAAAGAAAACATACAGAAGAAAAAGGAACAAAAGGTTTTCCACCTTTCTGATAGATGCAGAATCTGAACAGGTCACAAGCAAATTAACAATGCTTTTGCATATGCTTTCTTCATGCGGCCGGATATATTCAGCGCAACTTTTCAATAAATAAGTTAAAAAAGATACTGTCTGCAAATAAACAAAAAATCAAAAGTCAATTTACCATCCCAGAGCCCCTTACGGACAATACAACTAAGATGAAACAATGAGTCTGTGTCGCCATTGTCTCACCTTAACTTGTGCACCCTTCAACTCTATGAACTGAGGCTTCAAATGTGCAGGGACATTCTCAGGTCCAGGAACAGATATAGCAGCAACCATCAGCGGAAGCAAATGAGGAATATTGGTCTGAACAAGTCGACTATACAGCTGGAAAAGGAACATAACAACAAGAGGACTCTCCGTAATTATCTTGAACGACCGAGTACTCGGATTAAGCTGCCCATTCCCAACAGGTACACTAGGAGTAAGAGACTGATCAATAGACGTAGACGTCTCCATAGGCTTCACCTCTTCCATTTTAACATTATCGAAAAAATGACTGACAGTAAACCTAAAAATATGATAAATCTTGCAAACAAAGTCCAAGAACGGTTGAACCTCGTTCTCTAACGTCGGCCTAAAATTCCTAAGAAGATCAAAGATAATCCGAATACAAATCAACCCGTTCTCTTCATTATCCGTAGTAAGCACCTGCATTGCAACTTTCAAAAGATCTTGAACAAAAGGACGTAAAACCTCACTATGTGGAAGACGATTCAGTATCTCAACCACAATGTTCCTTAATTTATGCTCTGGATTATCAATAAACTGTGGTTTCGTAATCTGTAGAAGAATCACTGAAAATGCTGGGAAGTAGCATTTTAAGAAATTCAAGTACTCTGCTGTATGTGCTATCTCTAAACTGTCTCTTACTTCCACTACCATCTCAAGCCTTGTTTGCAGAGCTACACAACAACAATTTCAACAAAAATTAACACTAGAATCATGAAATCTCAAAACTCTAGAAATCAAGAGAAACTTACGTAGGTCAGGATCTACGAGACGACGAGAGTGTTGCTCGAAATTCTGAATTGGACTCATGGTGAAACAAAAGAGCTAAAACCACCACACAAGAGAAACCAATTTACACTGTGAAGCTTCTCCGATCAAGTACCAAAACTAGGTCAAAAACAAGGTTTTTTTAACAGAAGCTAGTGAATTAGAGAAAATTCTAGAGATTTTCGAAGAATCAAAGAGCAACGAAACTAGAGAAGATGATGATTCTCTCTCATTTTTTTTTCTCAGTGAGTCTAAAGAACTCCGAGTCCGACACAGTTCATGAGATCGCCGACTTGTTTGTATCGGTTTTTCTTTAATGGGCCTTCACATTAGGCCCATTTGTAATTTTAAAGGCCCGTTATTATAGAGAGGAAAGGTGTTGCTATCATATGTTATTAGTTTGAATATTTTAGTTGAAATTAAACCAAAAAAAAAGAAATTTAAAATATCAGTTTTGTCAAAATATTTATTAAAAAGAATATATAACGTTTATACGGTGTATATACGGCCGTATAAACGGGCATATTATCGATGTATAAATGGTTGTATAGTTTAATCCGTATTTTTAACTGTGACGCCCGTAAACCATTTTTTTGAGGAAATGGAGGGGCTGTCGATCGACACACTTAGTGTCTGTCGATCGACAGGGCTCTTAAGGGCTGTCGATCGACATACCTAGTGGTTGTCGATCGACAGGTGCTCGAATTGGCTGGTTTTCTGGTTCGATTTAAGTTGTTCAATTGGACCGGGCCGGTTTGGGTAAACCCTAGGGCTTCGTATTTAAGAGTTTTTGGCCGCATTTGAGCGAACCAAAGTCCCAAAAATCAGAAACAGAGAGTTTGAGAGGAGTTTCTCTTGTTCCTGATAGTTTGTGATTAGGGTTTCGTTCTTGATCGATTTGAGGTGGAATTTCGTGGTGGTTGTTGCTGAATTCGTGTCTAGCCTCAATTCTACCAGAATCTAACCGAAAATCTAAGGTGAGTGCGTGACCATGGCTTCTGGGCCGGTGGATTCGTTAGGGTTGTATGGTGGTAGGTTAAAACTGGTTGATTGTGATGATTGATGTTGTTTCTGTGTGTTTTGTGGTGTATGGATTGTTGGATGGTGTTTGTTGTGCAGGTTTCGTGTTATCGCAGAGGAGGAATCGATCCGAGAGGATAATTGATCGATCTCCTATGAATCTGCGACGACTTGTCGATCGACAGCCCTAGGGTGTGTCGATCGACATGGTCACACGAGGCTGTCGATCGACACCTAGAGGTTGTGTCGATCGACAGGTGATCGAGGAGCTGTCGATCGACACCTAGAGGTTGTGTCGATCGACAGGGTCCAGTTGAGCTGTCGATCGACAGGCACCGTGGGTGTGTCGATCGACAGGTGTGAACAGGGCTGTCGATCGACACCTAGAGGTAGTGTCGATCGACAGGCTGCCTGTTGGGCTGTGGTTGAGCCGTGTTGTTGTGTTTGTTTTGTGTATTGTTTGATGCGTGTTTGCCTGAGCGGATCCATCGCGTCTGTGTGCGCAGTCGTAGATGGGAGGACCGTCTCACTGGGTATTTGTGATAATACTCACGCATCTCTTTTAACCATGTGGTGCAGGTAAAGGCAAATTGTGATCGTGGAATCATGGCAACGAAGAGGGAGATGATCTAGGGTCTCGGTTTTCATGTTGTGTGGTTTATTGTATTTCTTTTATTGTTTTAGAACCTGGTTAGGTTGCTGGATTGATCGGAATTTGTTGTTGAACTGGTTAGTAATTTAATGGAATTTGCATGTTTGGTTTTAGTGTGTTATCCGCTGGTTGCTTGTTTGTGTGGCTTGGTTGTGGAGGACAAGCATTTATGGGAATGCTAGTCTGAGACTAAGAGCTTATTGTTTAAAAAAAAAAAAAAACGGGTCGGGTCGTTTCAGTTTGGTATCAGAGCGATACGGTTTTAGGACGGGCTAGAACTGCTAGGATTGAAATTGGTAAATTGCAATTCTGTGAGTTTGGGGGTTCTAGATCATCTCCCTTCGAGCCTTCAAAGAGATTCCACGGTAAGTGTGTTTTATTGTTATTCTTTAGTGCTTAGCTTCTGTACTGTGGTAGTGCATGGTGTTAGCTAGAGGCACTAGAGAATGTGGCCGTGGGGGGCCGGGGTGACTGTGACAGGTCCGTAGACGTATCAAGAGGGTCTGAGTATTAGTGCGAGTGCCAGTGGGAGTGCCTGTGTGAGAGCCGGTGTGAGGGCTGTTGGGCTAGGGCTGGTACTTGAGCTAGTGCTGGATTCGCTCGCTGTTCGGGCGCGCCCGCAGGAGGAGTCTAGGTGACGAGTTGATCGGCTGACAGATCTGTTGCAGTAGGTGTTGTGGCGGGCACTAGTGAGGGAGTTGGCCGGGAGCGCGGCTCAGAGTGTTGCACAAGTGGCTGAGAGTGATCCGTAGACGCTTCATGACGGCTTGAGCGCCATTTAGGCTGCCAGCGCGCAGCCAAGTGTGAGCGCCAGTGTGAGGGCTGGTGGGGGCAGTGTGGTCCTAGGTTGGCTGCCGGGGGCCGGTGTGGGTCCTCGTGAGGTTGGTAGTGCGGGTGCGCCCGCGGGTGGGCTCAGTGTCGAGTGGATCGTCTGGCGGATTGGCTTCAGCAGTTTTTGGAGCGGTTACCGAGTGCGGTACGTGTTAGGCTTCGGTGATGCCACGAGTGGCAGAGGTGCGGCTGAGGGCTGCGGTTGTTGGTAGGGTTCCGTCTTATCTGCGGATAAGGGAACATGTGCAGAGAATAGGTATAGGATTCTTTGCGAGTGGTATGTTGCAGCTAGGAGGGTTCAGGCAGTGTTGGCCTAGGCGGACTCTTGGGCAGAGTGTGATGCCAAGTTCTTTCCTCGAGAGGTTGCGAATCGTTTAGAGACGAGGTTTTTAGAACTGGATCTGGGAGAGAGATCAGTTCGTGGGTATGATTTGGAGTCTAACCGACTCATGGCTTGTGTTGGTTCATGCTGGTAGGAGCATGGAGGGCGAGGAGGCACGGGATAAGAAGTTCTTGAGAGGACTTTGATCAGATTGAGGACATGGTGCGGAGTGTCCGTGTATGCTGCGAGAGCATAGTTGGTTGAGACTACTAGAGGCGTTGTCGAGACTCGAGAGAGCAGGCTGTGGTGGTTAGCCCAGTTGTTCAGTCTATTAAGTCTCAACAGGTGATACCTGGCATGGCGGCAAGCCTGTGCAGGGGCAGAAAGGGAAGTGGGAGGATACTTCCAGTTTGAGGTAGAATGGCCGGGATGCTTCGGGTGCGGAAGCATGGGTCATAGTTAGTGAGGTTGTTAGGTTTCTCAGTACATGGGAGTGTGTGGAGACCTTTGAAGTGGGCAGTGGTGAATTCCACGTGTTGTTCAATTCTGGAGCATGATTGCTTCATCACTCTGGAGGGTGCTGGGTGGAGCGGTATTCGAAGTGGCGCTGGTGAGCGGATTGGACCGGTTATGGTTGCGGGATGGAAGTTTCTCGTTACTCATGGCCGGGCGAGAGGCGTGGAATTTCTAGTGTTCTAGTGAGTTGGTGTCAGCGGACTTGGTGATCAGTCCAGTGAAACTGTATGATGGCATCCTGTGTATGGATTGGCTTGATCAGTACAGAGTTCATCTGGAGTGTCACCGGAGTCGTGTTGTGTTGGAGCGTAATAAGAGAAGGTTGGTTTGCCAGGTAGTGAAACCGACTTCTGAGAGTCTCGTGATCTCTTGGGTGCAGGCTGAGGCTATGACTGAGAGGTTGCGAGGCTTACTCGGAGACTGTTTTGCTGGCGGAGTCTGTAGGTGAGGTTGCAGTGAGGGATATTCGGGTTGTCCAGGACTGTGAGGATGTCTTTTAGTCGTTGCAGGGATTACCGTTGTCGCGGTCGGATCCTTTCATGATTGAGTTAGAGCCTGGGACGACGTCGTTATCTAAGGCACCTTACAGGATGGCTCCAGCAGAGTTGGTAGGGCTGACGAGGCAGCCATAAGGTTGTTGAGTAAGGATTCTTTCGGTCGAGTACTTCACCGTGGGGAGAATCGGAGATGTTGGTGATGAGGAATTGTGGTAGTTTCCGGTTGTGCTTCGATTATCGAGGGCTTAACCGAGTCATTATGAGGAACAAGTTTCATCTTCCGAGAATTGATAAGTTGTTGGATCAATTGTGAAGGGCTACTTGGTTCTTCAAGGATGACTTGGCATCCGGTTAACACCAGATTCTATTGATGAGGTGGTTGTCAGGAAAACGGCTTTCTTGACGAGTCATGAGTAGGGTGGAGTTAGTAAAGGTGCTTGTCGGGTTGACGAGTGCACCAGCTGCATTTATGAGGTTGATGAGCGAAGCCTTTCAGTGGTATCTGGATGAGTTCGTGATTAACTTTATCGATGTCATCCTGGTGTATTCGAAGAGTCTGGAGGAATATGAGGTTTATTTGAGGTGAGTTCTGGAGAAGTTGCGGGATCAGGAGCTGGTTGATAAGATGAGCAAGTGCAGTTTCTGACAAGTGATGATGGGTTTTCAGGGTCTTACTGTTTCTGCAGGGGAGTTTCTGTGGATCCAGTTAAGATGCAATCGAGCTGAGATTTTGCCTAGACCGAGGAATGAGACTAAGTGTAGTAGTTCTCGGGTTGGCAGGTTATTTCAGGAGTTGCATCAAAAGGCCTTGAGAATACGGCTCATTCCATGACCAAGTGGTTAGTGGAGTAGGTTCCTTTTCGGTGGTCTTTGGTTTAGGAGGCGGAAGTGATGGGAGAAGTTGTTGCGGGTTGAGTTTCATCTTTAGTTTACCATCGTGGTGAACTTAGCTAGAGGCGGATGCTCTTAGGCGGAGGAGGTATGATTCATCTCAGGAGCGGGATGTGGAGAATTTGGTGAGTGTGCTTAGTACTTTGAGGTTATGTGTTACTTCGGAGGAACCGTTAGGGTTAGCGGCGGCAGATCAGGCGGATATTTTGAGCAGGATCCGAGTAGCTCAGGAGCAGGATCCGGTGTTGTTAGATCTCTCCAAGGCTACTGGTTTCGAGTATCAAGTTTCTGCTAGCGGGACTATCTTAGTGCATGGACGAGTCTGTGTTCCTAAGGATGTGGACTTGAGGCAGGAAATTCTGAGAGAAGCTCATGCGAGTAAGTTTTCGATTCATCCGGGAGCGACTAAGATGTACCGGGATTTGAAACGGTATTATCATTGGGTCGGGATGAAGAGAGATGTGGCAGATTGGGTTGCAGCTTGCAATGTGTGTCAGTTAGTGAAGGCTGAGCACCAAGTTCCTAGTGGCTTATTGCAGAGTCTACCCATTCCAGAATGGAAGTGGGACATGATTACCATGGATTTCGTGGTAGGGTTGCCGGTTTCTCGGACCTATGACGCGATTTGGGTGATTGTGGATCGTCTGACTAAGTCAGCACATTTTCTGGCCATTAAGAAGACGGACGGAGCGGAGGTCTTGGCTAAGAAGTATGTGAAGGAAATTGTGAGGTTGCATGGAGTGCCAGCGAGTATTGTGTCGGATCGAGATCTGAGGTTTGCGTCAGTGTTCTGGAGGGCTTTTCAGGCTGAGATGGGCACTAAGGTGCACATGAGTACAGCTAATCATCCGCAGACGGATGGGCAGTCCGAAAGGACGATTCAGACACTGGAAGATTTGTTGAGGATGTGCGTGCTGGATTGGGGTGGTCATTGGGCGGATCACTTGAGTTTGGTAGAGTTCGCATATAACAACAGTTTTCAGGCGAGTATCGGAATGGCTCCTTTTGAGGCGTTGTATGGGAGGCCATGTCGTACTCCGCTATGTTTTACCCAAGTGGGGGAGAGGAGCATCTTTGGGGCTGATTTTGTTCAGGAGACGACGGAGAAGATCCGTGTTGTGAAGCTGAACATGAAAGAAGCTCAGGATCGGCAGAAGAGTTATGCCGATAGGAGAAGGAAAGAGTTGGAGTTTGCAGTCGGAGATCGAGTGTATCTCAAGATGGCGATGATGCGGGGTCTGAACAGGTCCATATCCGAGGATAAGCTGAGTACGAGGTACATGGGTCCGTTCCGGGTTGTGGAGCGTGTGGGACCAGTTATGGAGAAATTCCATGATGTGTTTCACGTTTCGAAACTCAGGAGATGCTTGCATGCTTCTGAGGAGGTAGCAGTGACGATTCCTGCGGATCTTCAGCCAAATCTGACTGTAGGGATGAGGCCGGTTAGGATTCTTGAGAGAAGTATCAAGGTTCTGCGCCGGAAGAGAGTGCCGTTGTTGAGAGTCTTGTGGGACTGTGACGGTATTCAGGAGGAGACTTGGGAACCAGAGGCAAAGATGAAAACGAAGTTCAAGAAGTGGTTCGAGAAGCAAGCAGAAGAGTGAATTCGTTTTTCTTTGTGGTTCCCAGTTTCAGTTTTGGTGTTGTGATCACCGTGTGTGGTGAGGTTTTTGGTTGTGGATTTTTGTATTTTCATTAAAGTTGTAATGATTATGACATTTTTCCAGTGAATAAGAAGTGTTTTCTTATGTGTTTGACTTTGAGAGTCATGTGTTTGTGGTTAGAGAACCCCGAAATGGAAGTTTTATTGCGGATAGAACTTGCCAGTTTCGGTGGGGACTCTAGCGGTTTGTGTGTGTGTGTGTGAGAGAGAGTCTCAGAATAGAAGTTTTACGGTGGTTAGAACTGTCTAGTTCCGGAAGAGACTCTGCAGAGACATCCGAGGTGAGGGATGGTCCGGGTGATCTGTGATGATCACGATTGTGATGGTATTCCGGGAGGGGAATATCATGTGAGACCTTAGGAGGTAGTTCCGGTCAGAGGTGCATTATAGACGTTAGGAATTGATTGCGTAGCTCAGAGTTAGACCTCGGTCTTTCTTGGCAGATCTTGAGAGATGCGTCTCTCCGGGGGACAGTGGGTTCCCCGCATACCGATCGTTCGTCAGGACTGCGCGGACTGAGATCGTGAGGGTATGGGGATAGTTTGGGAGGTTGCGACCTCTGGCAGATCTTTGCATACCGAGAGCTTGATAGACTGTGTGTCTTGATGGATTGAGGTGTGTGGAGATGATTGAGTATCGAACACCGTCAGGACTGCGCGGACTGAGGTGGTTTGATACTAGGCACCTAGAGCTGAGGGGTGACGATCCCGAAGCTAGATGGTGGTTATGAGCTGTGGGCAATCAATGTCTGAGACGGGTCTATGTGCATAGGACGGATGTGAACCTCGGGAAGGTCTGGGAGAGGTAGTCTCCGGTGTTGCTGGCGGGTTAGGCCAGGGTAGATTGGTGAGTAGTGTTAGAGGATTCGAGGACGAATCCAGTTTTAGTGGGGGAGAATTGTGACGCCCGTAAACCATTTTTTTGAGGAAATGGAGGGGCTGTCGATCGACACACTTAGTGTCTGTCGATCGACAGGGCTCTTAAGGGCTGTCGATCGACATACCTAGTGGTTGTCGATCGACAGGTGCTCGAATTGGCTGGTTTTCTGGTTCGATTTAAGTTGTTCAATTGGACCGGGCCGGTTTGGGTAAACCCTATGGCTTCGTATTTAAGAGTTTTTGGCCGCATTTGAGAGAACCAAAGTCCCAAAAATCAGAAACAGAGAGTTTGAGAGGAGTTTCTCTTGTTCCTGATAGTTTGTGATTAGGGTTTCGTTCTTGATCGATTTGAGGTGGAATTTCGTGGTGGTTGTTGCTGAATTCGTGTCTAGCCTCAATTCTACCAGAATCTAACCGAAAATCTAAGGTGAGTGCGTGACCATGGCTTCTGGGCCGGTGGATTCGTTAGGGTTGTATGGTGGTAGGTTAAAACTGGTTGATTGTGATGATTGATGTTGTTTCTGTGTGTTTTGTGGTGTATGGATTGTTGGATGGTGTTTGTTGTGCAGGTTTCGTGTTATCGCAGAGGAGGAATCGATCCGAGAGGATAATTGATCGATCTCCTATGAATCTGCGACGACTTGTCGATCGACAGCCCTAGGGTGTGTCGATCGACAGGGTCACACGAGGCTGTCGATCGACACCTAGAGGTTGTGTCGATCGACAGGTGATCGAGGAGCTGTCGATCGACACCTAGAGGTTGTGTCGATCGACAGGGTCCAGTTGAGCTGTCGATCGACAGGCACCGTGGGTGTGTCGATCGACAGGTGTGAACAGGGCTGTCGATCGACACCTAGAGGTAGTGTCGATCGACAGGCTGCCTGTTGGGCTGTGGTTGAGCCGTGTTGTTGTGTTTGTTTTGTGTATTGTTTGATGCGTGTTTGCCTGAGCGGATCCATCGCGTCTGTGTGCGCAGTCGTAGATGGGAGGACCGTCTCACTGGGTATTTGTGATAATACTCACGCATCTCTTTTAACCATGTGGTGCAGGTAAAGGCAAATTGTGATCGTGGAATCATGGCAACGAAGAGGGAGATGATCTAGGGTCTCGGTTTTCATGCTGTGTGGTTTATTGTATTTCTTTTATTGTTTTAGAACCTGGTTAGGTTGCTGGATTGATCGGAATTTGTTGTTGAACTGGTTAGTAATTTAATGGAATTTGCATGTTTGGTTTTAGTGTGTTATCCGCTGGTTGCTTGTTTGTGTGGCTTGGTTGTGGAGGACAAGCATTTATGGGAATGCTAGTCTGAGACTAAGAGCTTATTGTTTTAAAAAAAAAAAAAAACGGGTCGGGTCGTTTCATTAACCGTATAGCAAAAAAACAGTACAATCTTTCATTGTATAGCGTATATACGGCCCTATACACCGTATTTTAGAACACAATTTTTAGTTGATTTGTGGATGTACAAATCTGTTTATTTGATTTGTAAATTTTATAAGATTTAGAAATCTTTACAAATCCGAGGGAAATTTTCATATTTGATCATTTGTATTTTTGACATGAAATCCTTTCAAATTCATTAAAATTCAAAGTTAAATCAAACCCATAAGTAAATCTGTAAGATTGAATAACACATGATTTTAATTAAGATTTATAAATCATAAAACTTGGATTTTAATATGGATTTTAAAATCATGGAACCAATAACACTATATTTCATTTGGATTTCCAAATTCATTAAAATCTATAAACCAATAACCCCCACTAAAATCTTGATGGGTATGATGGGTAACACGAGGAAGTACAAATTTTTTTAGGATATAAATAGGAGTACAAAAATGATAGCACAGTTACAAGTAGTACGTAATGACTATATATGAAGGTACAATAAAAAAAACAATAGTAATGTTTTGTGTACTTTACTGATTGGTTATGTAAGATAGAGTACACATTTGTAAAGCAGAAGTACAAAAATTATAATGCTACCATTCAAAGCCATCATTTCTAAAATCTAATTTAAACCAAAATTCAAGTGTAGTGAAACGGTAAGAATCTATTATAGAAGCCGACTTGTTTGTACCGGTTTCTATTTAATGGGCAAAAAATTAGGCCCATTTGTAATTTTAAAGGCCTGTTAATATAGAGAGGAGAGGTGTTGTTATCATATAACTAAAATCTCATCATTTCTCTAATCTAATTTAAACCAAAATTCAAGTGTAGTGAACGCTAAGAATCTAATATACTTTTTAAATTACTATAAAGTATTTACTAATTGTGTGTTGTTTTGGTTTATTTATATGTGTTGGACATAAATGTCTATGTGAAAGGAGAGTTATGGAGAGAGAAAATTGTTGTAGAAGTGTATTGGGTGGTCGTGCGGAGATAGACACGAGAAGGCCGTTTGGATCGGTGAAAGAAGCGGTGGCTTTGTTTGGTGAGAAAGTTTTAGCTGGAGAGATTTATGCAACAAGGCTTAGAGAGGTAACAATGTTTATATAAATTACAAAGATTGTTGTTTTATGAACATATGTATATATGTCGTATATCAAAAAGTTTAACCTAAAGTGTTTTTTTTTTTACAAAAATCAGAGACCTAAAGTGTGTTTATACAAACTTATCTATATGTTTATGTTTGTGACAGTATTTTATTAACTAGATATACACGACTAAAATAAATAAATTTTCTTGTATATATTGAATCCTAAACAAAATAATGAAAAACTACGAATTGAATAAAAAAACAATTACGATGTTTTAAGCTTATATGAGGGTGACAACTACTTCTCAAATCTTTTAGATGAGTTCATTATTCTTTGGAGGCAAGTTTTCATATTTTCTGTCATTTTGATTCCATATTATATCTGAATTTTAGGAGGATATTTGTTTGCTCGTAACTCTTGAATTAGGAATGGCTTCGGTTCTTTTGTAAATTCTTTTTCATCGCCTTAGATCACTGATCAAGAATTTTAGTTTAAATGTGTGATTAGCGCGCGGAAAAAAAAAATCAACTAACTATGACCTAAGAAACCAGATAGTCCATTTGACATAACAGTGTAACACAAACTGATTCCCATTGCATAAATGAATTAATCGATGCAATATTCACGCATAGTTTTTACTACATTAGATCATATATTTGATGTTTTCAGATTCAGACAAAGCAAACAATTTCAATTCGGAGTCCTCAATCAAGATTACAATCCCTAACACTCGAGCTTGAGCAGACAAAACAAACTCTTACAAGAACCTTACAATTAAACACCATTCTCTCCAACCGAATCAAAACCCTTAGACACGAACTGGAACATGAGAGGAAAGAAATCCAACGACTCAACAATATAAGGTCAAGTCTCCTAGACAATCCGGAAATCGAGGAACTTAAGTTCGTGGAACAGCATCAAAAGACAACGTCCAAAGATGTTGCAACAACGGAGGAGTTAGAAAAGAGGAGACTCGTGACGTTTGCAAGCTCTCCTTTGCTTACACGTGTGATGTCAAGCGTTGAGGTCGACAAGGATGAGAAGAAAAATAATGATAAGTTTGTAGAGAGAGGATTTTCGGTTAAGAAGTCGAAATTAAAGAAGGGTTTTGCTCCGTTCATGGGATGGTTTAGACTTTAGAGGAACCCGTGGAGGAGATTGATATGTGTGTCCAATAATGCATAATGATTGAATAATATGATTTTTATATCGTTATATCATATAGTTATTGTGATGAGATATGTACCAATCTCGTCCTAAGATTTTGATGAATACCTTTTTAAAATGATTACTTGTGTTCTAAGATTGAAGATTTCATGATATACATTTATCTCGTCACCATATGTGTATATATATGTAATATTCAAACTACGCTATTAGCCTATATACGCTATCTGCGGACATATAATAAATTAAAAATTTGTCCATATGAATATAAGTTTGTGTCTTTGTTACTATTTTTTTTTACTGTTTCTTTCACGTTGGATACATACATTAATTGTTAATTCTTATTAATTGATTTTAATGAATATATACATATTCACCGAAAGATTCACATACCGGATATAAAGTTTAGATTGGACGAATTAAAAAAAAATCCAGCCAACAAGAAAAAATGGCAAATGAACGAAACTGAACCAAACAAGTCTTTTAAGGAAAATTTCACAGAAAGGGAATCACAGACCATGATGCTACTCAAGCCTCACATCTTTACTTCTTATAGAAATTACGTACTTTGAATTCTCAAAAAGCATTTAAAGATCTTCTCGGATCCGCGGAAAAACTCTTCATGTATATTCACTTAATACAAAACTCCTCAGACACACATAACTACATATGTCAGTGTCTAGACCATATGTTGAAATATTTATAAACTAACAATTATTTGGTATTATCAACTTGATTCATTCTATCTCTCTCTCCATGTTAAAAATGAAGATGGGCAATTTGGTCAAGATGATAGATATATAGATGTGCAATTGAGTTTATACTTGAAGAAATTTAAAGCCTATTCGATTTGAGATCTCTTTGATGTAGACTCTTTTTTCTTCTTAATTAAGGGTTTGGTATTGTGGTATGCGTAGAGAGGGATGGCTCACGTAATTAAGTTTACTAGGGTTGGACTCGCGTGTTGCGCGAGTTTGGCTTTTTTTGATATTTTTGTGTTATTTTCCAATGTTTTTTTATCAATATCATGTATAACATGAATTAGTAAGTATTTTATGTTAGTGTATATATTTTACATTTATCTACACATTATAATATCATATTTTCAATTTTTAGTTTGTTTTTATTTCTTTTTTTTGAAATTCTTTCGATTTGGTATTTGATTTTAAATAAATAGCTCTTTAGTTTTTGAAAACTTATTATTTTATCTATTATTGCATAATAGATTCATCCAATCTTCAAACAAATTCTAAATATAATCAATATATTTACTTTTGTCATTTTTTCACAAAACACTAATATAATTATAGAAAGTTAATTTATACATAATTTTTTTCTTACGTTTTCTTAAACATTTCGAAAATAGTTTTTGTTTCTCTAGATTTTTAAAATCATTGATTCAAATATTGAATTACAAAAGCTCGTCGGGGAATGCCTTTTTGTAGAACTACGTACATTTTTACATAAAGATCACAAATTATTCTCGGTATATTTTGCTGTCCAATTTATGAATAATGTGACCATTAATTTTATACTTTATATATATATCAAATTTAAGAATTTTTATTTATTTTAAATTACGATATTACAACGTTGTCAATTTTGTTATTTTCTACTTCTAAAACCTGAAAATAACATTTTGAATAAAATATCATATTCTAAAGTTTCACCTTATTTTCTTATTTTAGTGAAATCGTTCAATATCCTTTAGTGAAATCATACATCCTCTCTTTTTAAAGCTTTCAGTCTCTTAACAATCGGCTAAAACTCAATTACAATACTTTCAATAATTAACATCATTGAATCTATTTTTTCTTTGATTATTTTTTATTAACATTTTTATTCAGCACTCTTATATATAAATTTGTAATATTTTGATTATTTTCTAATGACCATAAATAAAAGTAATTCATTGTTGTAATTTTTAATTCGAACATAAATACTCAAATAATCCTGAAATATGGTTCGTATGAAGAATTTATTAAACTTAAAGACAAAAATTTGATTTAACTATTTACAATTTTATGTTACTTTGTTTACTTATTTTTTGTAGAACATAACTCAAGCAATGCGTGATTTTTTTGTCTTCCACCAATTTATACTTTATATCTTTAAAATAATAGTATTATAACACTTTCATGTTTTTCTTTCATACTTCCATAAAATCATATAACATTATAAATAAAATCGTATATCCTAAATTTTCATCTTATTATCTCATCTTTAATTAGATGGTTCAGTATCCTTTTAGTGAAATAATATATATTTTTTATCTTTATATCAACAACTTCTTATATTAACACGTTCATCCCTCATTGGTTCAAATATGTTCATGTATTTCTTTAACGAATAGGTGTAATTGCGTGCATGACAAATAAAAAAACAATAGCCTCTTAACAATTTTCTGACACTCAAGATTCTTTTTCTTTGATGTCGCTAATATCTTTATTCACTTTTTCTTATATGTATATTCATTTTACATATTTCCAATTTTTGAAATTGAATATATAAACTTTTATCGTTATCATAAATTCATAATAAATACTCAAATATTAATTTATACTTTTAGTAATTTATTGACTTATTTTTCGGTTTTTAATTTAATTAAAAAAATTAGTAGCTATAAGTAACAATAAATATACATAAACATGAGCTAAATGAACTTAAAACTAAAATTAATTGCTTAAATTTTTTTTGCCTATGTGGACACCTTAGATGGAGAGAGGACTCCCTAATTATATATATGACTAGGGGCTTCCCCGCCCTACGGGCGGGTTTTATGGCGAAGTACTAAATTTTAATTTTTGAGTTGTTCTCTTCTTGAACCGTTGACTGTATTTATTTTTATTTAAATAATTTATATTTGTATATTTGTTGAATGAAATTTTGAAAGTTTTTCATGATTTTATAAATTTTAGTGAATTTTGTTATTATTGATTGTTTAGATTATTTTTTTGTTTTTTTATTTTATAGTTTTTTTTGTTTTTTTTATAAGATTTTCATAAATACTTGTTGAGTGTGTTTTTTGGCGCATGATTTGTAAATAAATGTATGTACTTTAATCTTGTCTTTGTGTCGCCGATGGGTTATGCTCCATTTGCTTTATACGGGTGGTAATTATTGTGTGCTTCAATCATCTTTATGCCCTTTAATATTTCGTGTCGTATTTCGGATTCTTTATCTGCAAAACTGTTAGCATATGGTGTATGTGGTTTGCTTGTTTGTTTTAGTGCCTTGAAACTAATTTTCTTTTTTTTGAAATATGGTTTGCTTAGTTTTTCATTGTGAATTATGTTGTTTGTTTTGGTTACTCTAATTGAGATTATATAGCCAGCGATTCAGACTGGATCAATTTAAAATATTTTGAATGTGGTTTTGATACTTTGTAAATTCAAATCCTATGTTCTATCTTTGATCTTCTTTTGTATTGGAACTTATAGTTTGGGTGTTATATCATCTGTCATAGAGATGGCTCAGGTAATGTTTTGATTAATTTTATTAACCTGCACTAAACTTATAGTTTCTATTTTCTCTGTGGGTCAAATAAATGTATGTTCATATACTTTTACCGAATTTCTATATTATTTTGTTGGCTACGTCATATTATATTTACTTGAATCCTTAAGTTTGTTAGAGTGGTAATTAATTTGGAGATTCGTAAGAAGGCTAGTGGTAGTTTATTTTTATCAAGTGTATTCACAAGTACTATAGAAAGACTTTGGCAACGATAAATTACTGTAGTTGATAAAAAGTTGGTTGATATTTTGGTTTGACTAAAATTATATCATGAAACTAAAATTATTTTCTTATAAACAACAACTCATAATTTTGTAATAGTGTAAACAATGGAAAGCTAACAGAACCACAATCTTGAATTCAATGTGATTTCTTACTGCCTTGGTGGAGAAGGTTATAGATGTTTCCCAAATCAAGAAAGACGTGAAAAGGAAATGAGCTAACGTATATTTAGATTATCGTAACATTTTAAAACCTATTCGCTTGACGTTCATAAAATTTCATGAGCTTTCAGGTTTACGACATATTCATAGTCCAAACACAACTTTCATATACACTTCCAAGACAACATAGATATGTAGAGATTTGACTTTATATTGAATATTAAGAATGAACCTCAAATACAGATTCCATACCATTACTAAAATAATAACACTCAGGACATGTATATACAATATCGTTAGAATAATCACATGTTTCTTTTTAGCTTGAACCAAACTCTGGCGCAATGGAAATGCGCAAGGCAAGCTTGGTTTTTCATTTGCAACCAATCTCAACTAAGTCAAGTACACAAATTATGTTAGCAGCTGCTTCGGGTGAGCATAACCGAATAGACCAATTGAGCACACCTTTTTCTTTCACATTTGATATATCATGGTTTTTACCATCTTTTGACCATGATTTAACCCGGTTTTATCGAGTCTTTTTGGTATATTTCTAGTGTTTTAGAGTCTTTGCAGGTTTGTGTACGTGTCGAGCTTAATTGGTGATTATGGAACATTTTGGAGCATCAAGAAAAGAATAGCTGAAGTCGCGAGGACGGATTTTCAATTGGCGTCAGATTGGCGCGTCGATCGACGGAATCACATGTGCGTCGATCGACGGAGAAAGCTGTTCCGCGAAGAAAGAGGATTTTTCCAATTCTGAAGATTTCTTTTTTACCCCAGAAGTTCCAGAAGTTAACAAATAAAGCCCAGCCCGAATCCTAGCCTATAAATACCTAGTTTTCTTTTAGTTTTCATTAAGTTTGCTTTTATCAAAGAATTAGGGTTTTCAGAGAGATTTTGAGAGTTAGGGAGACAAGTTTTCAGACCATTCAGATTTCTTCGAACCCTTCTGTAATTCTTTCTTACTCTATTTTTATGCAGTATTATTCAGTTATTATGATTTGCTTTGCATCCATGTCTGAGTAATCTATTTGTTAGGTTTAGGGTTTTTCAAATGAATTAAGATGAATTGTTAGAATTGAATTCATGTTAGGATTATCTATTGGTTCTTCATCTAGATTGCAATAACCCTGATTTAGGATTGATCACCCTTAATTAGATATCTTAGGTTGATTAATTAGAAGCGGAAGCATCAATTGATAACCTCACTATAATCTTAGATGAGGAAAATCACTTATTCTCAAAGGAATTTGGTTTAGGGATTTTGTGAACAATTGAAACCTGAACTTTAATGCTTGCATAAATTGATTGATTTTACAAAGGAATTTGGATTTCTAGGGTTTATGCATAGATAATTAATTCAACGGAAGTCGTTTAATTTTACATTAGAGTTTCAAGTTCGAGAACGGTTCTTCATTAAAATCCTGACAGTTTTATAATTCTACAATTTATCTTTGCCTGCGAATTTCCCGAAAACCTAGCTTTTGTTTAATTGACTTCTTAAAAACCAACAATCTTTCTTTGCTTTGAATTATCTCTTGCTTTTACTTTACTTTATTTGCTTAGCTCAATTCGAAGTCATATATCCTATCGTTTGATTTGACTCCTAGTGATTCGATCTCTACTACAATTGACCTCTTAATTTGAGAGAGTAGCTCAGGGTAAATTTGAGCATATCAACATTCTCCTCCAGGCAACCTTGCTTCATGCCATTTTTACCAAAAACATGTGCACTGTCTTACTTACTTCTGGCCTATGAGATTGCAATCAAAGCTTAAGTTTGATACAATTATAAGCATTGCACTTACATATCCTAATGTTACAAAAGAATTTGGTTCTCCTAAATCCTGCCTAAGATTCTTTTTTACTTTTTACAAAGGAATAATGTCTTGCATAACAACCAACACATTCCTCCTTTAGCCAATTTCAAGCTAATTGACTGGGACATCCGCAACTTCATCTCCTCTAGAAGACATAAAAGACGTTGGAAGGATCTCATGTCTCTTTGGATTAGGTAGCAACGCCAAACTCAATCCCAATTGTATTGTAATCTTGTTTTTAACTTTTTTTTGCCAAGGTTACTTTATTTTAGGTTAATACATCTTTTAATAACTTAACAACTTCATTTTCAATGATATTTACAATTTAGCAAAGAAAAAAAAACCATCGACAATTGTAGAGAAGAAACCTAGAAAACATAGATTTTGGTTTTTGTTTAGAAATAGTTAGTTTATCTCAACAAGTTTCCCTACATTTTAGGAAATCTATTTTATATAATTCTTGATTGGCTAAAATAATGGGTTTTGGAAAATCAAAAACCAAAAATTACTCTAAAAACTACAAACAATCAAAGCCTTACCAAATTGTACAAAAAACAACTCGGCCTTACTCGGTTTGGAAGACCACGTCTAAAAACACAATCTTGTTTTTTTGTATTCGTTAATCTAGGAGTGTTGAATTGATTGGTGGAGATTTGAATGAGATAATTCATCCTTCAGAGCAATCCCCTCCTGGTGATGGCTTCAAACATCACGTTTAACACTTTTGTTATAACTAAGATTCTTACAATATAATTCTTGTATCAGCACAAACTTATTATTGTACTATACATTTACTTCAAACATCACTTTTAACGCTCTTTACCCAAAATTACACACTTGATTTAAGAGATACAGAGCAAATTTTATACCAAAATCCATAGATTAATTAAATCTCTTACGAAAATTTATACTTTCAACCATCATGGCCACCAAATATTTACACTTATTTGATGTCTCGAATGAGTCCACCATCTCCATGACACATCTCCAACTCCATTGCAATCGCTGAACATGTGCAAACATAACAAAGATATTAAACGAAACATTTTGATATATTGTTTAAAAGGAAAACGATCTCAATTGCAATTATTTCTTGATATGCAAGCAGTAAGCTCCTAGTAATTTGAGTATATTAATTACAGTTTATCACATATGAGCTATGGGGAATCAATGAGACATTGGTACCTCTATCTTTTTGGTCCCCTAGAATTGCCATAAAGAGTGAAAATGATTCATGAGAGGATGCAGGCAGAATAGGCAAAGATGCATGTATGCATATATACATGCTTAGACGTATTCAAGTAAAAGATTAAATCTCTACATATGATATATTTGAAGGATCTAAACTAGCATGAGCAACATGGACCAATGAATCACTGATAGCATATAAAACAGTTGAAAAATAGACTTCATGAACAACATTCAATCAGGGAAACACAAATGGGTTGTAATTACTGATGCTTAAGAGCTAATCAAGTAATTTTGATTGCTGTTGTTAAAGGTCATTGCTTGCCCCATCTGTGAGACCTAAAATATGAGGCGTTTTCAAATATTTAACTCGCATTAGCAGCCACGTTTAACTCGCGTGCACCATATCTATCACCAGGTTCAAAATAGATCTCCTTTGATGCTTCCACCATAGCAGCACCACCACGGGATTCCTCAGATTTTTTGTCATCAGAATCACTATTCTTATCATCAACTGAGGCTAAAATCGCAAGACTTTAGTATTCATTGTTTATAACCTCTCAGAAGTGAATGAGCTTGAACAATTCCTCTCTACGCAATCCGGATTGGACGGCGCTGAAGTACACATGTTGGTGGATTTGGGCGAGAGCATTGGAGGAGGAGAAGAGGTAGAGGGAGTGGGGGGGGGGTGAGTGGAGTGTTGTGGCTCAATCTGATGGTATATATAGAAGATGTAATGGTCGTAGCATTTGTGGAGTCATAACTATGGGTTTGTCTTCAATTCGGAGTGGGTCTTGACAGTTAGAGAAAGTGAAGGAATGCGAAGTATAATAGGTGAATTAGGTTGGAGTAATGGCAGTTCCGTTATCGGTAAGTTGGGATTCTGAGGAGGCAACGTCGGGTGTTTAATTTAGGTTTAGAGAATGCAGAAGAAGGAAGCGAGAAGATTAATGTTGCTCTGGGCCTTTCATGATAAGTTTATTGGTTTCTTTGATGGGCTTTTTATATGGGCTACGGTTTAGTTGAGGAAAGAATGACATGGCTGTTTGATAGGCTGAGAAAATTCAGCATTATGGCTGATGTGGATGGCCTTAGAAGCCTCTATTTCTTCCCCTTTTATATAAATGAGATTACAAAGACTAAAACAAGTTGGATAAATAAATATTGATAGAAGATCTTTGGTATTAACTGCTAATTTTTGTTCCAACTAAATACATGTGCTACATTATGTATATATGAATTCATGTTTTTAGCTAATTCATACTCCAACTAATATATGATGGTTGAAACATATATCTACTGTCATTCAGTTAGTCAATATATTAAATATAAATGGCATGAAAAAATTTGCGCATATAATTTTGAAATTCAAATTTGGGGAACCTCCCGAATTCAAATTAAATACTCAAATGTCCTAACCTATCCAAATCCATAATTCATATTTAAACAATGGATTTTAGTTTATTTCAGTCGCGGCAGAAAGTTTGGTTCAGATAATTTATATTTGGAGTAGATTATGTTTTTTTTTAAACAGGATCGAAATATATATTTATCTGAATTTATGTTTAAATTCACAAAATTCGTCTACGTTTGGATACATCAAATTCGGTTGGTTTTAATACTTCAACATAAAAACATGCACTATTTATGCCGGGATATATCGACGATGCTAACACAAACTATCAAAGATTATGTATCCTTTCTAAACATATTATGCTTTTATGAATATCTCAAAAAGATATGTATAGCGCTGTCATTTTTCAAAGTTTTGATTCACAACTGTGATTTAGGGATCACTTGTTTCGTTAAGGCTATGGTATTTCTAAATTTGATTTGGCGATCACTATTTACTAAAATTATGATTTTTAAATAAAATTTTGATATCGCAACAAATTAAAAAAGAATTTCAATAGATAGATATATTTTGTTGTCGCCTAATTAATAAAACAAATAAAATAATGACCAATGTTCAGAAAATATACGGTTAAAAATACCACTGACTTAATATTTCACCATTAGATTGCAAAACATTCATATTACAATTTTGTTATTGTATTGTTTCTTTTTTTGTAACATTGAATGATCAATCTCAATATCAAACTGAGGATCAATATCTAGAAATGTGGTCATCTTTAACTGACTTAAACCGTCTAATTAATCCCATTAATAGACAGATTCGTGAGAAAACTTTGTCTACCAGATTTTCAAGTTAAAGTCTAATGTTTAAATTACTTCACAAAGACCAGTGACACACCATCATTCCTAATTACCCGATTTACGAATTTACGCATCCCTCGAAATCTTGGAAGGCCACCTACACGTGGGCTGGATTGTTCTCTATTACACTGTTCACTTTACCAATCATAATATCGTTGATTTTATGAATAACGGTTCATTGTGCACAACCAAAAAAAAAAAATTCCTCCTAAAATACATGTAAATCTAATCCGTATAAACAAGACATACGGCACAACCAACAACATAGTAGAATCTCTAACAAATGCATTCAAATACATTTATGTTTTCTGATAATCAAATAATACTATGTACAAGAATTATGAAAACAATAATCTAATACTAAATCAAACACTAGACCACATTCACAAGATTTTATATATAGCAAAGGCTTCAGAGTTCAGATATTAAAAAGACAAAGAAGTCGTGTGTTTTCTCATTTCATCGAAATATAAAAAAATCGTTCACTAATTTTATTTAATTTTGCAGAAAGAGTCTACTAACTCGATAATTATAAATTACTACTAGTAGTATTACTTTTTGGCTAAAACTTGTGTATAAGTGAAGGAACTTGTAACGAGGCAGTCCAGCAGCCAAAGAAAAAGAGATCAATGTAATACTCCCTCCGTTCTTTAAAGATTGATTTTCTAGAGTTTTCACACATATTAAGAAACCAAATTAAAGTTTGACTAGAAATGCATTGGTTTTTGTACTAAACAATTTTCCATAAGTTTGACTCAATAACAATCAAATAAAACCAATTAATATGTCTTGAAATCTACAATTTATAATTATTATTGCATATAAAATGTAAAAAATCAATCTTTTTAAAACAAAATTTTTTTCTAGAACATCAATCTTTAAAGAACGGAGGAAGTAATAATTAGCGTAGTTTACGATGAAGAAAGGGTTCAAACTACCAAAAAGATTTATCATTATTATGGCTGTACGTAGGGGTGTCAAAATGGATCAAAACTTATGGGTTTATCCAACCCAATCCAACCCATTAACCCTAATGGATTGAATATTTGGTTTGAATGGATTAATGAGTTAAGTGGTTTGATGAGTCAAATGAGTTGAGTTAAAATGGGTTGAAATAAAATGGGTTAATGGGTTAAAAATGGATAACCCATCAACCCATTTATAACTAAAAGACATGATTTCACAATTTTTTTATTTTGTTACCAAAAACACTATTACACCAATTTTCCTGCCAAAAACAAGATTACACAAAAACACAATCTAGTAAACCATTTTCCGCCAAAAACGAGATTCATACAATTTCCTGCCAAAATATGATACGACAAAATTTTCTCGCAAAACGTGATCTCTCAAACTATTTTTGCCAAAATCGAGATTCATAAAACTTTCCGCCAAAATATGATCCCGTAAAATTTTCCCGCCAAAAATATGATCCCACAAAGTTTTCCCGCCAAAAACGTGATCTCACAAAATATTTTCGTCAAAATCGAGATTCATAAAATTTCCCGCCAAAATATGATCCCGCAAAAATTTTCCCGCCAAAAACGAGATTTATAAAAATTTTCCGCCAAAAATATGATCCCACAAAGTTTTCCCGTCAAAAATATGATCCCGTAAAATTTTCCCGCCAAAAACAAGATTTATAAAATTTTCCCGCCAAAAACGAGATTTATAAAATTTCCCGCCAAAAATATGATCCCGCAAAGTTTTCCAGCCAAAAACGTGATCTCACAAAATATTTTCGTCAAAATCGAGATTCATAAAATTTCCCGCCAAAAATACTATCCCGTAAAATTTTCCCGCCAAAAACAAGATTTTGCGAAAATATTGTGCCCAAAACACAATTCATTAAAAAAATTCCGCCAAAAAACGCGATTCAGAAAATTTTCCGCCTAAAATAACATTTCGTATTATTTTTATTAATGGAAATATGTTTTTGTAATTTAAATAAAAATATAATTTGTAAAACATGATTTACAATTCATTTATAAATATATATATATTTTTTTATCCATAAAATTAAATGGGTTGGGTTAAAGTCAATCCAACTCATTTATGTTTAATGGGTTCATGGGTTGATCCAACCCAATTGCTAAATGGATTGGGTTAACCCATAAACCATTAACATTCAACCCATATGAGTTATGGGTTGGGTTGAGTTGGATTATCCATTTTGACACCCCTAGCTGTACGCCTGTACCTATGTTCTAACCGCCACATTCTTGTTTTTTTAATAGAGTATATTTTTGTTACACAATCTACAATAAATCAACCTTATATCTTATTATATAAATGAAAGTTCGTCAAAATTGTAACTCAAGAGATCATAACATGTGTCTAATATCGATTGAGATGATGACACATGTTAAATTTTAAAATAAAACTAAAAATGGAAAACTGACAAAAAATAATTGATAAGTAACTAACCAAATTGTAAAAAATAAAAAATTCTAAAAAACTTAAAAATAGAAAACACGAAAAATAATTGTTAAATATCTAACACATTTGTGAAAAGGTCCATTTATAATAGTCAAATTAGTTAGAAAACAATATAGTTTTTAGTAGTGTAAACTAAGTAGAAAAAATATATAAATTTATAATAGTCTAAACTAATTATAAAAAAACTAAAAATAAAAATCGAAATAATATAAGTCGTGAAAAAAATAGAGAGACAATATAAATAAAAAAATAGTAACTTAGAGAGAATATAAGTCATATAAAATATATGGAGAAAAAAAAGAGGATGATAAAAAAAATTCAAATAACTTTTAATATGATTATCCGCATATGAACGCGAGTCTTAGTCTAGTATAGTATAATGTACTTCTTGCGATTCATAAAGATAAAAGTTTTACAAAAATAGAATTTTTATTGTTTTCTATGTAATTTTATCATTGAATGCTCATGAATTGTTAATTTCAAATCAAATACTAAAATATTATTGGTTAATTTTTTTTTAAAACCTTATTTTGTAAAAACTAATGCATTATAATTGATTATCTTAATAAATGTATATAACCTTAAACATCTATTTTTAAAGAACGAAAGGAGTATAAATCACTATCGCAAGACATAAAATATAAAAGAAGGATGGATTTACTATATTTATTTCTTTAGTATCATTTCTTCGCAGTTCCAAAAAGTAATATCATTTTTTTTTTCCTAATAGCCAAAAGGTAAGATCATTGAAACAAGATCTATGACAAAAAGCAACTAATTCTATATCATTTTTCTTCCTCGTGAAAATAAATACAACTATTAATTTTTTATATTGTATGATTACAATATATAGATTTTTGCATATAAGTATTTTTTAGTAATTGAAATTCAAAAAATAAAAAGATCGATATGATCATTTTTATGTAAATTTCTGGGAAAACAAATGCTATTGGCCTTGAATGTTATGGAGATTGTAAATGACTTTTAGGTGTTTATTTTCAAAAACTCATTGAATCATTAATCATTTAAAAAAAATCTTTGAATTTAGAAAAACCTTTTGTTTTAAGGGAGAATTTCAAAAGAGCCAGTCATGAAAAATCATTTTCAGAAATAACACAAACTAATAATTTTTTTAACTCTAAAATTCTAAACTTTTTAAAATGGGTTTTCTTATTTGATTGACATTGTTAGTTTTTACTAAAAACTGTTTAGGAAGCCCTAGGAGCCGTAATACAGTACTCTTCTTAGTTGTTTGTCATTAGATTAGTTATTCATACAATCCATCATTCTTCCAACAAGAAATCAGGCATACCATACAAAATCGATAATCACCTCATTCTTGGTTGCATTAGCCGTTCTAGAAAGGAAACAAAAAATAAAATCAAATCCTAAATGGATGCACTATTCTAATTAGAATAGTGGCAAAATGAGAAATGTTTGTGACAGAAAGTCAGAAACGCAAACAAGATAACGTAAAATCTAACAGTTAAATCTAATAACTAAATAAACTACATCCATTAATTCGTGACCTAAATCTATTTTCGATTAGGTTTGTCGACATTGATCCGTGCCAATTAGAACAAATATGAATTTAACAAAAAGAGTCATGATTTTGATATGAAGATAACAAAAAGGCTTGACGTTCACTTGCATTGATCAGGACTAAAAGTACTGGATATTAAATTACGGTCAAGAATCATGCTATCAGTTCTTAAGGAGCATCGCGTTACGTACATGACTTAACAAAGCATAAGATTGTAGTTAATTTGTCTTATATGATCATATATATGCCCGATCTTCATGAATTAACCATCACCAACTTACTCTCTCAAAAGCGATGATATAGGCGATTAGGGTTTTCTAACCTAGCCGCCGCCGTGGGTGAGCCTCATGCCGCCGACGAGAATTCTTCGTCCCTTCTCTTCTCCTTTGTTTTCGATGGCTCCACATACCTTCTCACCTCCGTTGAATGATACAGATCTGATTGATTTTCATTCAGATCTACTCTCAATCACGGTTCGAAGTTGGTTTTCGAGCTCTCTCCCGCCGTCTACGCTTCCTGCTCCGATCCTTGTCGAAGACTCTCTGGGATTTCGAAAGGAGAAAGTCCCTCCCCTTTTGGTGGTCTTCTCACTTCTGCAACCATCAGATCTGTCTTCTCAGCTCTTGTCGTGGCCAGATCCATACATAAGGTTGGTTCCTATGTCGTCACCGGTGGCTCCTTCGGACCCTCCAGACCCTCCGGATCCACCGGACGATGGAAAATCATGGCTACACTATCAAATTTCGACCTTATCACCCTCCTCCTCCGCTACTCTCACCCCTCGTCCTCGACTTGAACAATTCCGAGATCTCCTCTCGAGGATTGCCTCTCCCCTCCGACGTCGGTTCATAGAGCGGCATGAAGGAACGGCCGACGAGACTTTCTGGTTCGTCGTGACCACCCCGACAACTTTCGATGAGCTTCCTGGTTTGACTGATGTGGACCTGACCCCTTTCTTTGTGGGCCTAGGATTACCCAAGAACTTAACAGAGGCCCATCATGATTGTAATGTTGTCTTTGCCCTGAATTTAAATATGCCGTGTATACGAGCAGTGGTTCTGAAACAAGCGGGCCATGCTAGCAACCATCCCACATCAGCTCCCACAGTACCCCGATCCAAACCGCATAATCTAGTAAGCTTTCTTCCCTTTGAAAATGGCTTATTGGAATTTGTCGATGAGGAAATTTTAGAGGGACTAACCCATGATACGGCTTTAGTCGTGTCGACAAAGCTAAAAACAGTAGCTTCTCTTAATGATTTCAACACACTGGTAGTGTTAATTTCTGTGATTTGTGCTAGTGTTCTGTATCTAGGGTTTGAGTGTAAAACCTGGAACCTTGATCCTTTGGTAACTCAAATGGAAGGTCGATCGGTTTCATCCCAGAAACTTGAAGAAAACATAAGGACAATCCCGGTAAAATCCGGATCCTTACAACTGGAACGAGTCATTTTGATAGGCTCGAAGGCTCTCAAGCTACATGGTGAATGTTATGATTCTATATTTTATCGTTTAAGCTTTGTAACTCTTGTTGTTGCTTCTCTAGCAAAAATGGTTTTATATGGCCTTGTAACCGAACCCTTTTGGTTGAGTGATTAATGCAAGTTTCGTGTTGTTCAAAAAAAAAAAAACCATCACCAACTTACATCTCTCCCATTTTTTTCATGCCTCGCGATCTTTTTGCAATTTACTTTAAAATTCAATTGAAATAGACTCCAACTTCATAGTAATAAAGTTTTAACATTTTCATCATTAAAAGAGGGGAAGATAAAACGAAGTCAATTGAAATTAAACCTAGACGATATAATAATTACATTAAACTTATACGTGCGAGAGCTATACTACTATTATAACAACTGCATCATTTACTCACTAGCGAACCATAGTATAGCGAAACATACGAGAGAGGGGTCAAAGAGAAAGAAAAGAGTTTTACTCCGGTGCAACGCCGGCATACGAGTTTAAACGAAGCTCAAGACCGTCCAATTGTCTATACTTCCAGATGGCACCACCACCACCATTGATGTGATCTTCACCGTGCATAGGGAAGAGAGGAAGTGTACGTCTATGTTCCAAATAAGCATCACCACCATATTGGTCTTCTTCTTGATGACCTTCTAGACCAAACAGAGGCTTTGGTCTATCGAAGAAGTTGTAAGCTGGAGATGAGTAATGATGATTATGATCCATGTTTGACCATCCTCCTCCACCTATGTTGTTGTTGCTCATTGAGTAATCTTGCTCCTTAATAACCCCACAAATTCAATTTCATTAAATGTATAAATTCACATATATATACAAGAGAAATATTTTCTTTGGTGAATTAATTGACTTATAGTTTAGTACGTACCATAGATCCATAGACATGGCTACTCATGTAGCCATTAGAAGCATTAACAGCACCACATTCAGAACCTGAACTTGCATGATTTAAATTCCCTTCAATAAATATGTATTAGTAAGCATATATATGTTTGCAAAACATAACATATAGAGAAAATGACGGAAGAGAAACATAAAAGAAGTTATTTTTTTATTTATTTTTTTGTTAAATGGAAGTTATTTTCTACTAACCCAAATCCCTAATTTTGTTACAAATCACAAAGAAAAAATACACGTGAGGATAGTTTCCATTACACAACAAACAAACCGCTCTCTAGTTGCAAATTTTGTTTGCCCGAATCAAGATCCATAACTTCACATATACGTCATTATATATACACATATCTATCAAAATCATAGTGGTTTCTTTTTGCTAATTCATGAGCTAGTGGTGTATATGATTCCTAGTAATATACACATATCTATCAAAATCATAGTGGGTTCTTTTTGCTAATTCATGAGCTAGTGGTGTATATAATTCCTAGTAATATAAGTTAAAATTAAAGAAGAAGAAGATCATCTAAATAAATTCGTAAAAACAACATTTAAAAAACTTCTTAACATTTTTATACAAAAATCTATCAAACTCACATTTGTAATTTTTTTTAACCCCAAAAGAGAAACGAACATATATATATGTAAATATATTCTTAAGTATTTTTATATTTTGCTAATTATACTGGTGTAAATGGTACCTAGCAATATAAATTAACATTTATTTTTAATCAAATCATCTTCATTATAAAGAAACACTTATAGAAGAGATTAGTCACCGTTATTGAAGCTGGGATATGATTTGTTCTGATGAAGCAGATGGTGTTCTTGGTCATGAAGCTTAACGTTGAGAGAAGCAGGTCTCTGCATGGAAACACCATGATGATGTTGAAGAAGAGGATGATGATGATGGTTATGATGATAACGATCACTGGCCATCATAACTGAGTTGGGCGATGAAGACGTTGGTGTGGTGGTCATGGTTGTGCCATTGAATCTCTTCTTCTGACGCTCACGAGCCTTATGGTTCTGAAACCAGTAAAAGACGTTTTTGCCCTCGATCTTACCATATTGTCTCAGCCTTGCAGAGATCTTCTGGATCTCATCAGCAGTTGGTGACCGGATTCCACTATTGTAGTAAAGATCTTTGAGGATTCTGATTTGCTCCGTGGTTGGAGTCCATCTCGTGCTGGTTTGACGACAAGTGTAACCACCAGAACCGGACTTGTTGTTGTTGTTGCCGCTTTCTTGGTCGGCTTGATGATGATGATGATGATGTTGCGGTGGCTCCATTTCCAATATCAAGATCAAGACTAGAGAGAGAAAAGGTTTACTTTACGAAGAACATAACTAAGGAAAAGAGATTTTTAGGTTTTGTTTTGTGTGTGAGCGATATATATATAGAGAGAGTAAGGTGTTGAGTTATATACACATAGATGGGGACCAAAAGAAAGTTTCGCAATATTCTGAAAAAAAGATTCAGTTATTCAACATAATTATTCTTTTATGCATGTAGATTTTTTCGATTTCATACATACAAAACCTAATTAGACAAGCTTAATTATTAGGAAAACATTCTGATTAAATGTTGAAAAAAACCTTTCGTGTCGAACATTTATTTCTCTTTACGTTAGGTCGAACAAGAAACTAAATTCTCATTTTCAATATATTTAAAGAATAGTTTAGGTGTAATAACATATATGCAAAATAAAGTTATGTTTAGAATTCTCTAACTAACTATGCAATGTATTCTTATTTTTTGTTATTCTACTCTAAATCAGGAATAAACTGAAACAACTCTTGAGATTTTGTTGATATAGTGACAATAACTAATTAGTATTTATTTTTAAATTGTTGTGGGGATCGAATCAGATGATATCTGGTGGAGAAGGATTGAAAGAGACAGAGAAGTTAGAAATAAACATGAAAAAGGAAAGGGACAAATGAGGGAATTAGAAAGGTGAGGGCATCATCGGTATTTACTTAGACGAAAAACAAACCCCATTTTTTTCAATTTCTCTGTCTCTTCTCAATTATTACTTCAACAGCTTTAATTGTTATGTATCTGTCTACGTATGAAAGATATTACCCATACCCATACCCATATATAATAATTAAATGAATAAATTTAGTGTAGGAATGTAATAAAATTATATTTTTTGGAGAATGAATGATAAAAGTGAACAACACTGTTTGATAATACGTTAAGGCAGTTATTTCTTTCTCCACTGTTTAAGTTCGGATCGTGTGTATCATAAAATTATAACTATTCTTCCATATGCATGGTCATATCTCATGATATACATGCATGTAGTATATGAATTAAATATATAAAATTTTGTTTGTAATGTCATATGATTCTCTTTCAACGCAATACCATGAAATATCAAAGTTAATTACATGTAATCATTAAACGTATAATGCTAATGATCATGACAACCATTGTAAGTTGTAACAACTAACGAAAATTCCCATGATGACAAATAGTTGTTTTTTGTATGCTATGTAAACATAGTTCAAGCTATCAATAGCTATATTCACTATGAGTCTATGACTATATATGTAGTGTTCTTTTTACAATATCTATCGAATATAGTGTGAAGAACAAGTGTGATTGATGTATAGATATGAAATGTTGAGTAATCTTTAGTTAAATGGTTGAAGAGAATGGATCTTTTGTATGAACATGCTATTCATTTTAATTTTAGTTATAATGGCTTTGTTTTAGCATAGGTTGTTGGTTAATGAATATGACATTTTTCAATTGAAAAGGAACAATACCCAACTTTCGTACAATCTTATTCTTCTACGTAACATCCTTTTTTTATAAAGATACAGAAAGATTTCGATACAAAAAATGTTTTTAAGTTTTTTTTTTTTTTGTTTTCAAATTTCATATTGTAGAAAAGTTCTATGGGAAAAGGGTCTAGAGATACGCTAGATTAAATTTGTTCAAATAAAATGAAAATTCAAAATCGGATCACCAAAAGTTGCTAGGCTATTCAAGATATAGTATAGTTGTTTATATAGATTCCCATGATTTCTCGGATTCATGAGCAACGTGCAAAGAAAGACCATGAAAAAGGGAATTTTTTTACAAACCAGTTATTGTAACTATAACTTGGAAAAGCCAATTATGGATTGTAGTCTTAGAGGGGTTATTGGTTTGTATACTTTAATGGATTTGAAAATTAACCAAATCCAGTGTTATTGGATTAATGATTCTAAAATCCATATTAAAATCTAGTGTTATTTATTTTATGATTTTGAAATCCAAGTTAAAATCAAGTGTTATTCAATAGTAAAATTTGTATAAGGATTTGATTATATATTGGATTTAAGTGGATTTAGAAAGGATTTCAAACTAAAAATACAAAGACTCAAATATTGAGGTTTACCTTCATATTTGGATGGATTTGCCAATATAACATATTCACGTTATATATATACATATATATATATATATCAAAGACGTCAATATTCCACCTAGTACATATCTTTTCCATTTTTCTGTTTTGTACAATCTTCTAATTTTTAACATCGTATTACATCAAAGGTCTTTGCTAATCTCTCTATATAACACAAAACCCTATAAAACCAAAAAAGTACCAATAAAAGAATCACAAAAAAATAGAAAAAATCAAAAGGGGTTCATATAAACCATGGAGTACTAAAACTCATCAACACTACTATAATAGATGGGATGACTACATAAAGGTAATTACAATGATGAAGAAGTTCTTGCAACCCCAAATCAGCAAACAGAATATGCCAATCAATTGAGAGAAACAATCACAACAAACATGTGGACAGATTTCATTAGTAATGAAAATAATAGATGATAAGTGAAAGATCTATGTGATTTTTCTTTTAACTCAAGCAAATTTCGTTCGGATGTTTTTTATACTTTTGTCGATGACTTTTTTTTAGGTTTTTGTCAAGGAAATCCATTTGGTTGATTCGTAAATCCACTTTATTTGATTTTGAAATCCACATAATCTACTTATTATGAATTTCAAAATCAGTGGATTCAGCTCAGATTTTTAAACCATTATTAGGAGTTACAAATCCATTAAAATACACAAACTAATAACCCCCGCTTATAATCTTTTAGGGAGTTTGCCCCAACCAAACCAACTGATCCGGTTTGATCCAAAATTTGACGCTTTTACTTTCTGTAATTAACTTTTTAATTTGGACTAATGAAATACCCAATTTAGATTCTATTCAATCGGATAAAATTTTGGATTGTATTCAATTAGTTTATCAGAGAATACAATTTCCTAATTGGAAACATGTTTACCTCATGGTTAATGATATGTTACAATTGAAATCTTTGTATATAATTCAAAAAATTATTTATTAACCAGCTAGTTAAAATTATTATAAATACGACTTTAAACCTACGAGTATATATACGACTTTGGAGCTTCCTTATGAACAAAGGTTTAATGTTTGAGATTTATCCAGATTCCGATCACTAATTAGATATTACACCGAACTATACAACTCTAACTAACCATCACTTAATTAATTATATCGATTATTGGAAAGGTCCACCAAAAAAAAATGTCTTGTATAGATCTACAACTACATGAACGTATATAATCACAAGTGCATAGAGTGATTGCTAGTTAAGTAGCACACTCTCTATAGGTCCTTTGATTTTTAATCTCCTATGAGTGCGTACGGTAAGAAGCATGCAGTGGGAAACAGAGGATCTTAATTTATGCATCACAATCTTTTTCATTGTCGTAAAGTACTGTTGAAGTCTTGAAGAGGCAGGACGGCTAAAGACTCAGAGCTTTGGTAACACTAATGTCTACGTGGCCCTAAAAACCACTCCTCTTTATTGCAAAGATTTCATTTTCATTAGGGCATCATTGAGTTTTTGTTTGTACTTTTGCCCTAATTTCATGAAAACGTTTATAAATAATATTTGATTTCCCGGGAATTAATGGGAAGAATAGAGCTTTGGAACATGCATGGTCCCCTCTACGATCCGAGCTTTATATTCAGTCTGTCATATGTTATTAGCTATTTACACCTTACGTTACACTGTTTATATATAGTGCATTTATTGATTTCTAATTAGTTCGACGTACCATAGTGTGTGTGTGTGTGTGTTATACGTATTGATGTTCAATAATTCATGACTTGTTTATCACGCCTTTTAATTGTGTTATGCCAGTTAGTATTTCAATTGTAATTTTTATGGCATATGTTAACTACAGTCCATACAACCAGTTATTGAGAAACAAGGTTTTATGTTAACTACAGCCTAAGATTTTATAAAATAACGACATGTAGATACTAGTTAAGTCCAAGATTTATAAAATACAGTGTAAGTAAAAAACTGCTATATGAACTTAATAGTATGCGTAAATCCCATGTGTTATTTGTGATATAAATTTATAAATCCCATGTGTTTTTTTGTGATATAAATTTGGCAGCAAAAAAACCTACCATTACACAAAAAGATTAAAAGTCCCTTAAACTGTATTTTAAATCTTTAACAAACAAAAAAAAACTGTATTTTAAATTGTTATATTAGACTTTGTGTGAACTAAAAATAAACTTCAATTCTTGAAAAAGAATCATGATTATAACCACTCTGTAGTCAATTTACTTGTACTGATGATATTTCTGTACATTATTTTTTGTTAAACAATGATTAGTACTATTTAATTTAATACATTTTTTTGGTTCTAGTTCTGTAAAATTAAATGAAGATACGTAGTGGAAATAATAAAATAAACCACAGACAACACAAGGTCCAAAACAAGTAAAAACAGTTAAATAAAATTCATGATCCAACATAAACACTAGTAAAAAAATAGAGAGAGAGAGAAAGAAGTGCAGAAGGAATTTCACTGTCGAAGAAAGAGCACGCTCTTCGATAACGTAAATGCAATGCAAAACAATAAATGAAGTGAATTCATGAGAATTAGTTCATCATCATCATCAACACACTCACATCTTCATCATCATCACTTTTTATATCTTCATTCAAACACACACACCGTACTCGTACATGGATGAATCAATGATGATACATGCATATATATGATATGTACTTGCTTTAAAAGCTTAATTTACGTATGGTTCAAAAGATGGAATATTACATCATATAAAATGGGGTATGTCTCTTATTATAAGCTTCTTATTTTGGTTAGAGAAGTACCTTTCACCACAACTGGACCAGTTACATTGGTGGTTGTCACTATTTATTACATATCTCTCTCTCTTTCTCTCACTGTCGATTTATTGATTATACGGTCTCAGAATTTGCATAGAATATTCAACTCACATTACGTTCTCTACATTGTGACGACTGTATAACTACACTAATATAGTTTGTGTGTACTAATGGTAAATTTGCACAAGAGTGAAATTATTTTCATATCAATTCTCTGCAGAAATTTTATTATAAGAAAATATTTATCCAATAAGTGATTTTCTGCATACGCTAACTAGTGTTTTGTCTAATTAAGCCTAAATTTATAAAAATTATGTAATTTCACATAATGGAAAAGGATGATAATATGATTATTATATTGTAGTGCATGTACATTTTTTTCTAAGAATGAATAGGATAAGAAGAGTGAAAGAAAAAGCAAAGTGTTAGTTTCCTAGAAAGTTAGAGAAGAGTGATCATTGCCTTCGACTGAGATAAAGATGAAAATATGATGAGAGAGATTTGTTTTCACTTCATTAATGATTATTAATTTGATTGGAACGGTTTTCTAAATGAAGAAAAATTAATTAAAAAAGAGATAAAGTATCCTCGAATTCAAATTCTTCTATGAATCTCTTAAATTCATCAATTAATAATGACATAAATACAAATATTATATTTAGTGTTACTACAAAAAACCTAGAAATTAACAAAGCTCCCCGTTTCTACTGGTCCCTTGGGCAAAGAATGTTTGTTCAAAGACGGTACCCTCTATTTCAAGAAGAAAAATATTAATATTAGTAATAATTAAATAGATCTTTATAAAATAGTGTTTTAAGTGAGCTTTCTTTTGTCAAGAATATACAAATAGTATGAGATTATAAGCTCAAGGTATGTGCTCAAGAAGCCGGATTCGGTTGTAGTTGATCGAAATGATGGGACCATATTGAAAGAAAATTGTCCGATGTTGAGAGATGATCAAAAACATCATAGGTCACAATCCTTGTACGTACCACAACTCTTTCTATAGTTCCAATGTTTTGATCGATGCTATATTCCTAACTCATCTTATTATGCAGTTTTGTTTGTTTTAGATTACTAGGAAATTTCACACTCGCGGGTCGCGGCCTCTAGTCTTTTTTAGATCTCGGACCAACCTTCGATAATACATATTTACTCTTATGGACCATAACTCATTCCTCCCCAACAAAGTCCCAAATTCAGTCACCCGCCCAAAGAAATCCCTACTAACCATAAGAGCTATATATGCCTCTCTTTTTATTACGCATTTTGGTATATTTTTGGGTCATATATCTCCTACTTTTGATATGTTTTTCTTGTGTATTTTTTTGTGTCGATGTAGTAACAGAAACAAAATGTACAAAGTTCATAATTTTTATTTATATCAAACACTTCCATATAAGAGCATAACGTTCAGAAAATGATTCAAAATTCAGTCATCTTTTGTTGTTTCAAATTAAAATCAATAACATACCTTTTAAAATCAGGGGTCGGGTCGTTATTTGGAATGATAAATGGTCAAGATCAATTCAACAGAAGACAGATCAATACTTTGTGATGGGATAATATGGAAAGGTATTTTGTATGCACATACACATACACATACACATACACTTACACAAACAAATCTCTTTTATCCAAATCAACAACAATACACCAAAAGCTGCTTCTTTTTTTTGATTTCCTTTTCTTACGGGTAATCATTTTCTCATCCTCTCTTCTCTCACTCCCCCTATCAATCCGGCATATAATAATAAATCTTGAAATTGTTATTTTTATTTGGTATTAATTACTAATAAACTTTGGGCATATGATAATAAATCTTGAAATTGTAATTTTTATTTGGTGTTCTTTAAAGATTGATTTTCTAGAGTTTTCAAACATATTAAGAAAACAAATTAATGTTTGACTAGAAATGTATTGGTTTTTGTACTAAACAATTTTCCATAAGTTTGACCCAATAATAATCTAATAAAATCAATTAATATGTCTTGAAATCTACAATTTATAATTATTACTGCATAGAAAATGTAAAAAATCAATCTTTTTAAAACAATTTTTTTTTGTAGAACATCAATCTTTAAAGAACGGAGGGAATAATAAACTTTGGGCTCGCGTTTCAAAACCAAACAATGAGATTCTTATGTACACGTGAACGCAGGGAGATGGATTAAGTTCAAAAGCATGCTGATTGTGTAATGTCATAAGTTAGGACACCATCAAACGTGAATTCGTGCGCTTCCAGCAAAAGAAGATACTTTCCTATAATATAATCCATCTGTTCCATTTATAAAATGTTTTAAAATATTTTTCTTGTTTAATTTTGTTTGATATTTTTCAAATTTTTATGCAAAAGTTATATTAATCTACTTATTATATATAACTGTTATGGTCGAATGGTTGTTAGTTAAACATTAACTGATGTTGTAATGTAGAAAAATACAAAGTATATCAGTGTTGGTTCCTAAAACTTCGCGGGTTTAGCCAAAAAAATCAAAACTCGCAATCACATTGCAAAACAAAGGTTTAAGATATATTGATTCACTTCAACTTGCAAACAAAATAATGGATCATGTATGTTTTTGTTTAATTAAGTATAATTGTGGAGGTTATGCAAATTCATATACTTATCAACCGATGAATCAGTTAGCTCTGTTATTTTAAGACAAATGCGTTGAACGGTAATTATCTTTATAAATCTACAGCCATTTTACAGTTTGTAACGTTTTAGATTATAATGTAACATTTTATATTGTACCAATCACAAACCGATACCAACAACGTTATACTCAACTTTATTTGTACAATTTTTCTTTACATCTAGTTTTTACAGCTTTGTACTATGCTGTAACAGATTATAGCTGAAAAGTTATACTGCTTTAAGTTATCGAATTTCAAAACCAACAAAAAAAACAAAAAAATTTTTATGAAAAGGGTAAGAATATATATATTGTTAGAATTTTAGAAAGTAGAAAAATGGTAGGAAAGGGAATGATGATGTTTAAAAATGAATAGGGATTTGAGATGAGAAGATCATTCCATATCTCATATGTAACACATCAACGCTTTTCATTGATATAAAGTGGCATACTCAATAGAGCCCAAAGCTTTTTTCTTCTATCCTTCTATTGGTTTTAAGAAAGAGATTCTGTAGATCCCTAAACCCACGTGTTCTTTCATTATTTCGCCCTCTCTTTTCTTCCATTTTAGTTGTGTAACTTGTTTGTGTGTGTGTGTTGAAGTGTATAACTTGTGAAATTGTAATATAATATGTCGAAGTCATATAAAAAGTATGTGGAAGTGTTTCTACACTAGATTTGGAGTTCAATTCCCAAACAATGCAAATTATTGCAAAAATAGAAACAAATTTACTAAAAAATTCAGCGTGTAATGCATTGAAAATGATTTATTGTAGATTTTTGTGATCCGAATAACACTATTCGTTTTGGAGTTTATGGAACCATTCACAATATGTTCAATATGATTTGTTTGTCGTGAATGATAAGATAATTATTAGTAGCAAAATAAAAGAATTAAAAGTTACCTTCTAATAATGTAACCGATGAGAACGATAAACTATACAGTATAAATAAATATTCGAACCATTAAAAACTAAAAAAAAATAAAGAAATTTGAGATTTCGATTTTGATCGGATAGTAAAATCACCTTGTATTATATATTTAATATTGATATATTAACATATTATTAGTACATAAATCATCATAATTTATTATAAGTGAATTTTTTTAAAATGATTAAACAAATTGGTTTAATGATTTTTGTTATTTCTAGCTCTCTCCTTTAATACATAGGGAATTCATTCCATGGTCACATTCCTTTAAATGAAAAAAATTCATAGATTTGAACCTACAAAAATGGAACCATTCTTCATTCAGTAAATCAGATTGGCAAATGCCTCATTCTATAGACAAATTTTTCAGGTTGCCAAAGGTATAATAGAACGATAATTTGTGATCAGTCAGAAAAATGAAACGATATTGTACTTTTTTTTTAATGAAACGATTGATATTGATAAAAACATACTCCATCTGTATCTAAAAGATAAAAACTTTACAAAAAAAAATTGTTCCAAAAAGATAGAGTTTTTACTGTTTTCTATGCACTTTTACAAACTTTAAGACAAAGATTGAAACACTATTGGTTAAACTTTATTGAAAACTGTATTTCGTAGAAATCAATGCGTTATCTGAATAAGTGTGTATAACCTTAAACATCTATCTTTAAAGAACGGAGGAAGTATATGTAAATAAAGAATGATTACTTGGTCAAATCAAATATCGATTCCATATATGCATCTGCCCTCGTGAAACGAAATTCTTTAGTCACATCAGTTGGAAAGTTTGAAGTAAAAGAAAAGGGAAATAAACCACAAAACAATTCACACTAGATCACAAATAAAACTATAACATTACACAATTACACACTAATACTGTCAAAAAAATACCCCGGACATAAAAATTGTTTGAATGGACTCTTTCTATAAAAACGTTATGTTGTACATATTTAATTTTGATGTGGAAATAAATAATGTAAAAGCCATACATTTCAGCTTCAGAAGCTGAAGTATTTATAACCTTCGCTTCTACTTAGGAACGTGGTCTTCCTCTTCTCTGGCTTGATGACCATTCTCTAGAGTCATACTGTTCACTGCTTCTCTCGGGGTTATAGTGACCTCTCGAGTCATGATTGCTTCTCTCAGGATTATAGTAACCTCTCAAGTCATGATTGCTTCTCTCAGGATTATCGTAACCTCGCAAATCATGATTGCTTCTCTCAGGATTATCGTAACCTCGCAAATCATGATTGCTTCTCTCAGGATTGTAGTAACCTCTCGTGTCCTGATTGTTGCCTCTTCCTCCTCCTCTACGTCCACGTCCTCTTTGGTGAGAAGCGTAATGGTTGTTTGATCCCGAGGATCTTGCAGCTGAACCAGAGCGGTTAAGCTCCAATGGCAATGGCTCGATCCCTTGCAAATCAGATTCTGGAGTGAACCAAACCGGGCGTTTCGACTCATCCATTTTCCTAAATGTGATTGAGATCCTGTTGACAAAAACTCAAAATGAGATATTGATGTTTGGTCGATGAACTAAGTGGATGCGAACAATTAATAACCTTTTTGTGGGAACTGCAGGTACACAGTGCTTAGCTACATCAGCTGCATTTCCATTTAAAACCAGAACTGATCTGAAAAATCCCCCAAAACCAATGTGTTTGTTATATACTATTTCCCTAAAACCAGTTTTGATATTGGAAATTCATAAGAACTTACTTACCCAACAGGAAGGGGTATTGAGAATGAACCAGCAAATTCACCGGGACCTTCAACTCTCAGGTTTGAACCAAAGAGGATATCGCACTCACTGAGCAAAGATATGGTGCAGAACGGACGGAGAAATTCGTGGTTGTCAATGTGAGGAGGTATACAGTCACCTTCATCATAGATGTTGACAATGCAGCTATCAGGCACACAAGTTGGAGGCAGTACATGCCACTTGATCAACTTTCTAATGATTACTTTGAAAAGAGAAGGTAACGGATCCACTTCTTCACGTTTGAGGATACCCGGTGGATTTCCATCTCTATCCTATCAAATATACAAGAAGGTAAACACTCTTCACTTCCTGTTGTTAAGAATGAAATAGATTAATGAAAAAAATGGCAGAGAAAGAGTTTCTTACTGTAACGTAGTTGTAACAACAGCCAAATTGAATAGTCACACGTCCTTTGCCTCTCATCCACTTATGTGGAGCAGTAAAAGTACATTCTAACAGAGAGAGAACAATACGAGATTATTCAGATGGAAAATAGGTCATAGTTACGATAAGAGAATTTAAAGATCGAAACAAGAAGCTACCTTTAAGTTCTCCTTTTCGTCCCTTCTCTTGAAGTTGATACACATAATCAACAATCCGTTTCTGCTCCACTGCGCTAAACACACCAGTGTGCAACTCAAGTCCATCAAGTACATTAACAATCTTTCCCTTAACTCTTTCCAAACAAATAAAATCTTTCTTTCTCTTAACATTCATCAACCTAAGATTCTCTCTCTGCTCTTTTGTTAACTTAGGCTTCTTGGAACTCTTCATCGCATTAAAACCTTTCCTACTCGATCCCCTCTCTTCCTCCTCATCCTCATCACCCTCAAGCTCATCATCCTCTTGCGACATATCAGCCCAAGACATTCGAGGACTTGCCGTTTCAACTACCCGAGAAGGCAGGACACTACTAGAAGCTTCAGATAAAGATCTCAATGCATTTTCTTCTATTTCCACATTTCTCACCATTGAACAAGAATCACCTTTACACTCTCCATCAACTTTTTCTGTGTTACTACAATGTTCTATACAAGGAAACAAAAAAAAAAAAACAATTTCTCAAATAAGAAACTAACCAATCAAACAATAGATAAACAATAAAACCCTAATTACTTTCTCAAACCCTAATTATTTTATCAAACCCTAATAATGTTCAAACCCTAATTACTTCACCAAATACCACAACATCAATAATCAGAAATCTCAGTTTCACTTTCCTACGAAACTAGAGATTTTCTCGATTCGAATCTTTACCTGGGTCAAGAGACTGGATTCGATCGGAGAGAACATGGACACAATCTTTGCATAGATCTCTAGACAAAAAAGGAAGCCAATTCCTCAAAAATTCCGAAGCGACTTTCAAATCTGACGGCTGATACTGCCTGAGAAATGGATCTTCTTCCATAGCTTCTCTCGATTCCGATCTCAAAATCAAAATCGTCTTGTACGAAACACTATTTTTCTTCTTCTAAGTCTACGATTTGAAAATCTTGGTCTTTTCTCAGTGTATGATTCTGTGACTGTAGAAACCATATAAGGGTAATATCGGTATTTTATCAGCCACCGAATATAATTATATGGGCCGTTTAATTTCTTAAAAGCCCATTAGTTTCAAGTTGCCACGTGGCGTTATATAATGGGTCAAATGATTTTTCATCGTTGATGATAAAAAAGCTTATCTTTCCATCATAGCTCCAAAATCTTAAGAACTAACAACAAAAAAAAAATGAAAGTTCTTCAGTTTTTAGCTCCGAATTCAGCTAAACCAACCATTATCAGTATAAAGAAACAATCTTACGGTGCAATCACACAAACCAAGTTCGTGTTTCGTCGTAAAAACAGACAAAGTCTTGCGATTAACTGCACAAACAGTGGCAACAACAATGGAGGCGAGACAGAGAAGGTTTCTCAGCCGTTGGATGGTGTGGAGATAAGATTCAAAAGAGGATCAAGAAGAAAAGTGAGAGAAGAAGGTTTAGGAGAAGGAGGAGGAGGGCAAAACGGTAAAAAGAAAGAGATTCAAAAGCCATGGGAAGAGATGACAATGAATGAGAAAGCAATGGAGCTTTATGTTGGTGAGAAAGGTTTGTTGTTTTGGTTGAACAAATTGGCGTATGCATCGATTTACATTGTGATCGGAGGTTGGATTCTTTTCCGATTTGTTGGACCGGCTTTCAATCTTTATCAGCTCGATACACCGCCTCTTGATCCTAAAAACATCTTGAAAGGTTAAGAAAAGGTTTTAGATTGTGTGATGCAGTCTCTGTTCTTGAACATTTTGAGGCTTATATGAAAGTTAGTTTCGAGTAATGTTGTAGCCAAATCGAAACAATTCGTTTAAATGGTCAAGAGATATTGTGTCTTATATACTCTTCAAGATTGTGTTAGAGTTGTGTCATGCTCAAGGATATCTCGTTTAGTCTTGCACCTGAAATAGAGAAGAAAGTAATATAATCTTAAGACTTTTATTACCTTAACTCATTGCAAAGAAATGAAAGGTAAAGCGTAAGAGATTTCATCATTTAAACTCACCTATTGCACTCTGATCGAGATGCGTAGTTGTGATTCTTGCAATTTGTGCACATCCAGTCTCCATCACGCCATTGTTTTGCTCTACAACCAGTTGCAAAAGTTCTTTAATATGTCTCGAGCTAAGTTCTATCGTTTAGGAAACAAGAAAACAATGGAGACGAGAGACAAATACCGTACCCCTTTCCAAGTAAAGTAGGTGTTGAATGTTGCTGTAGAAACGGGAGAGGAAGTTGCCAATTTGAGATCCTTCCAGGGCTCACACCAGGAAAAGATGCATATATGGCTGAAGGTGGTTGCATGCTTGTCTGCACAATGATCAAGAAGAAACAGAGCTAAGATTATGCAACTCCAATATCTTGAATATACGAATCAATCTTATGCACTCTAACTAATCCTTACATATCCTTGATTCAGTCTTTTGCTATCCCATTCCTGAGCCAAAACTTCTGATGCTAATCTCTTTGTTCCAAGGGCTGCAACTAAACAAACTCTCCCATTATGAAAATTCGTTTTGAATGTATCTGAAAGACCGTAAATGGTTAGAACGATAAGAGTTGAAATTATACGAAAACCATACCTAGTGGAGCTGTTTCATTGCACTTTTTGCACTGCAGAAACATACAAAGAAAAAGAAACCGTGTAAACAACTAGACGCAATGTACAAGTTCGTTCCCTAAACCCTGAACTCACTTCCTCACCTGTATACGAGAGGAATAATTATGAAACCCACATCTGCAAATCCAGTCACCACTCCTCCATTCTTTTAGAACCGAAGCTTGATTTGCAGGGTTAGAGAATGCAAGTAAAGAACCAGGTTGATCAATTGGCTCAGGTACACGAGTGAAGTAATTGTGCTGAGCCTGAAGAGAAGCTCCAGGGAATGCAAGTGCTGATAATGCTGCTACTTCCTTTGGTTGCCCGCATTTTTTGCACTTTTCTCGTGATGCATAATTGTTGTTAGTGCAACCTATTGCCACACCACACCACACCACACCACAACACAACACACCACACCACACAACATACCCAAATACAAAACGCAGCACGAAGAAGATACGCACGCACACCACACCACACCAGCAATTTCCATATACAACATAACACAGAATACACAAAAACGGCTCAACCTAGTTTATAATTCAAGGCCTAACCACAACATCTAATCCAATGCATCATCATTCATTTCAACTCATAATTCTTCAATCTAGATCCATTTGATTCCATCAAAGTTTTTCTCCCAAATTCATCACACAACAGCACAATCTGAGAAGCTAATACGCACTAATTTCGAAAATCACTCACGAAACAACAATTGTATGTAATGATCCAAAGAAGCTTGATTCTATCAGCGAAATTTTTCAACGAGTATGCGAATCAAAGAATTGAATTGAGATATGAGAAGAAGAAGAAGGTAGAGAAGAGAACGAACCAGTGCAGATCCAATCGCCAATACGAGGAAGCCACTTAGAATTTGGAGAAGTATTATTATCCATGAAAAGACGAGGTTGCTTACATCTATTACAAAATGATCTAAACGCATAATTCCGATTACTGCAACCTAAACATTCCCAATCTCCTTCTCTTCCATCTCCCATTCTTCTTCTTCTTCTCCGGGAAGAAACTCCAGTCTCCGACGACGAAATCTCCGAGCTTCACTTTTCGTGCAAGAGAGTAGTTGTTGAAGAAAGTTACATGGGCCTATATTCTAAAACTTACTCGGCCCATTAAAGCCCATTAAAGGCCCATTATCAAATTCTTTCTTCGTCGTTCTCATCTCCAATTTCCAGGTGATAACTCATCACTGATTTTGGAGTTTTGGAGTTTCTCTAGATCGATTCTTGCTTTGGATTCAGATCTCAGATTTCTCAGTCCCATTTCGTTGAATCACCAAATCTCGATCTTGAGTTTGAAGCTTCCATGGCTCTCAATCTCCGTCAGAAACAAACTGGTAATTTCGATCTCTCTCTCTCTCTCTCTGATCTTAGATTGTGCTCGATCTATTGGTATTGTAGAATTTTGTGTGTGTTTTGGAATCTGGAAATGAATATTCGTTAATGTTGGATCTATGATCTCTCGGTGATTTGCAGAATGTATAATCCGAATGCTGAATCTGAACCAACCATTGAATCAAAGTGGAACAGCAAACGAAGAAGTGTATAAGATCTTGATCTACGATAGATTTTGTCAAAACATTTTATCTCCATTGATTCATGTCAAGGATCTGCGTAAACATGGAGTTACACTCTATTTTCTCGTAGAAAAACCTGATCGAAAACCCGTTCACGATGTTCCTGCAGTGTATTTTGTTCAACCTACTCAATCCAATGTTCAGATGATCATTGCTGATAGTGCTAGATCTCTTTATGATACTTTTCATTTGAATTTCTCGTCTTCGATCCCTCGTCCGTTACTCGAAGACCTTGCTTCGGGGACTTTAAAGTCGAGTTCCGTTGAGAAAGTTTCGAAAGTGCATGATCAGTATTTGGAGTTTGTTACTTTGGAAGATAATTTGTTCTCTTTGGCTCAGCAATCTACTTATGTTCAAATGAATGATCCATCAGCTGGGGATAAAGAGATTGAAGAGATTATCGAAAAGGTAGCTAGTGGTTTGTTCTGTGTCTTGGCGACGCTTGGTGTTGTTCCTGTTATTAGATGTCCTCGTGGTGGACCTGCGGAGATGGTGGCGTCTTTGTTAGATCAGAAACTGAGGGATCATCTTTTGTCTAAGAACAATTTGTTTACTGAAGGTGGTGGTTTTATGAGCTCGTTTCAGCGTCCGCTCTTGTGCATTTTCGATAGGAACTTTGAGTTATCGGTTGGGATTCAGCATGATTTCAGATACCGGCCTCTTGTTCATGATGTTCTTGGCTTAAAGCTTAACCGATTGAGTGTGCAGGGTGAGAAAGGAGGAATGAAATCGTTTGAGTTGGACAGTTCGGATCCGTTTTGGTCTGCAAATAGTTCTCTGGAGTTTCCAGAAGTCGCTGTGGAGATCGAAACGCAGTTGAACAAGTACAAGAGAGACGTCGAGGAAGTTAACAAGAGAACCGGTGGTGGAAGCGGTGCTGAGTTTGATGGTACGGATCTGATAGGAAACACCAAACATCTCATGAACGCTGTGAACTCCCTCCCGGAATTAACAGAGAGAAAGCAAGTGATTGACAAACACACCAACATCGCAACCGCGCTCTTAGGACAGATCAAAGAGAGATCTATCGATGCTTTCACTAAGAAAGAGAGTGACATGATGATGAGAGGCGGAATTGACAGAGCCGAACTCATGGCTGCTTTGAAAGGCAAAGGTACAAAGATGGACAAGCTGCGGTTTGCAATCATGTACTTGATCTCAACAGAAACCATAAACCAATCCGAAGTCGAATCCGTAGAAGCAGCATTAAACGAAGCCGAGGCTGACACAAGCGCATTTCAGTACGTAAAGAAAATCAAATCCTTAAATGTATCTCTTGCAGCTTCAGCAAACTCAGCAAGCAGAAGCAACATTGTAGATTGGGCCGAGAAACTTTACGGACAATCTATAAGCGCGGTCACTGCAGGAGTCAAGAATCTGTTATCCAGTGATCAACAATTAGCAGTGACTCGAACAGTTGAAGCTTTAACAGAAGGAAAACCAAACCCGGAGATCGATTCTTATCTCTTGCTTGACCCGAGAGCTCCAAAGTCTAGCGCCGGTGGTGGTAGTCACGTTAAAGGACCGTTTAGAGAAGCTATAGTGTTCATGATAGGTGGAGGAAACTATGTTGAGTATGGGAGTTTGCAGGAGCTGACTCAGAGACAGTTAACCGTTAAGAACGTTATTTATGGAGCCACAGAGATTCTTACCGGAGGCGAGTTGGTGGAACAGCTTGGGGTTTTGGGAAAGAAGATGGGTTTGGGTGGTTCGGTTGGTTCGTCGGCATCGTCTAGCCACTGAGTTTGACACACTGTTACTTTCTTTTTTGGCTTTTGGGAGTCTTTTCTTACTACATCAATGAAAAAATCCAATCTATAAACAATCTCGTTATTAAATTTTAATTTTCTTCCTTATAACATTTACAGTGTATTTATAAATTAAGATCATTAAGTAGTTTATTTTCTGGTTAGTTTGGTAGATGACAGGATTCATAAATTTAACCGGGGAAGCTAGTAAGATATGGAAGAGTGAATTGGTATCTCGTAAGTTGCAAGTAGATAGTTTAGAAGCTGAGCTTGTTGATGTCAAGGCTTATCTTGATTTTGGTTCTGAAGAAGATGCTAGAAAGGAATTAGGTGTTCTTTCCAGTAGAGTCAGAACGACTGCGACAATGTTGCGGTATTTGAGATCGAAAGCTAGAGTCTTAGCCGTTCCTGATCTAGCTCAGATGGAACTGATTCTGTAAAACCCTGCAAGGATAAGTTCCAAGAAGCTTTTATAATTAAGAAAAGATAAAGATTAGGAAGTTGTCTAATTCTTAGAAAAGGAAATAGGTTTAGAAAAAAAAAATTCTATTCCTATATATATAATTGCCGAGTTGTGGTAAACATATGAGAAAGCGTTAGAGCTTATAAACATTCAGTAAAGAGAGCCATTATTTATTCAAGCTAAGTTTGTTTTCTATCCCTTTAGAAAGACGATGCCGGGATTGACGATGGAGATCGAACCACATTCACAGATAAGTCTCAGTTGCAAATATCTGAAACGAGCTCTTGATCTTTACGCGCCCGATCATAGTCAATTCGCTCCTCCTGATCCAGAAAGTAAGAAGATTCGGCTCTGCCATAAGATTCAAGTTGGATTTGGAGGCGTAGAACCCGCGAGTAAGCCTACGTGTCCGGCTGATCATAACAATGAACGCCTAGCTCCATTGAATGCCCTTGCTCTTCGAGGTCCAGAAGGATCCAATGAACTTCAAAAGGGTGCAAAAGAGAAGGCTTTAGTTGTTGGGCCGACTTTACCGCCAAGAAGATTGAACAATTGTGGACCCGCATGCAAAAGCACCACCATTATTCCTGCATTTGGATCCTTATCTGATAGGAATCTGTCAACTGATGCTTTAATGGAGAGAATTCCTAGTAGATGGCCCCGACCAGAGTGGCATGCACCATGGAAAAACTACAGGGTGATCCATTGACATTTGGGCTGGGTCAGATCTGTTGCATTTGACCCAAGTAATGAATGGTTTTGCACTGGTTCAGCTGATCGGACCATCAAGATATGGGATGTAGCGACTGGAGTTTTGAAGCTCACACTTACTGGAGATATTGGGCAAGTACGAGGCCTCGTTGTAAACAACAAACATACCTATATGTTCTCTTGTTCTGATGACAAACAAGTCAAATGTTGGGACCTTGAGCACAATAAGGTTATCCGATCTTATCATGGTCATCTCCATGGCGTCTACTGTTTAGCTCTTCATCCAACTCTAGATGTTTTACTAACCGGAGGGCGAGACTCTCTCTGCAGGGTATGGGACATCCGTACGAAGTTGCAAGTTTTTGCACTCTCTGGACATACCAGCGATGTTTTTTCAGTTTTTGCCCGTCCAACTGACCCACAAGTTGTTACTGGATCTTCTGATTCGACCATTAAATTATGGGACCTCCGATATGGCAAAACGATGACAACTCTAACGCATCACAAGCATATTGTCCGAGCAATGGCTCCCCATCCAAAAGAGAATGCTTTTGTGTCTGCGTCAGCTGACAACATCAAGAAGTTTAGCCTTCCTAGGGGAGGAGAGTTTTGCCACAACATGCTTTCTCAGCAGAGAGCCACAGTTAACGCAGTGGCTGTGAACGAGGATGGTGTAATGGCCACTGGAGGGGATAGAGGAGGCTTATGGTTATGGGACTGGAAGAGTGGTCACAGTTTCCAACAGATAGAAACTATTGTACAGCCCGGTTCACTGGAAAGTGAAGCTGGTATATATGCAGCGTGTTACGATAAGACCGGTTCAAGGCTGGTAACGTGTGAGGCAGACAAGACGATAAAGATGTGGAAAGAAGACGAGAACGCAACTCCTGAAACTCATCCTCTCAATTTTAGACCTCCCAAAGAGATCAGACGCTTCTAAGGTTCTATAGTTTTACAAGAGTGTTATGCAATTATTTTGAAAGGTTTTTGGACAAGTGCCAAAAAAGAAGAAAAATCCTGTAATTAAATTTTTATTTTCTTCCATATAACATTTTCAGTGTATTTATAATTCCTTTTATAAATTAAAATCGTGAAGTAAGTTAATTTGTTGTGTAGTTTGGTAGATGACAAGATTGATAAACCCTCATTTAAATATGTAAATCACAGTTACGTTGTTAAACCTTCATAAGATATCAATTTTAATGGATACCATTATCCATCGCAAAAAGTATTCAAAAGTTTAGGATAAAATATAGTGGGGTCTTTTGTCATCATTATATTTTTTAAAAAGAGATTAGTACTCCCTATAAAAACTTTACAAAAAAATTTTGTTCTAAAAAAATAGAGTTTTTACTGTTTTTTATACACTTTTACGAACTTTAAGATAAATACTGAAAAACTATTGGTTAAACTTTATTGAAAACTGTATTTCGTAGAAATCAATGCATTATCTTAATAAGTGTGCATAATCTTAAAGGTTAAACATATATTTTTAAGGAACGGAGAGAGTAAATTAGATATTACTTTTGAATTTCTTAACTAATCCTCATTGGAGAAACAGAGGAAGTATTTTAATCCTCATTGGAAATTTCTTAACTAATATAAATGAAAAAGATGTATTTATTACTTTTGAATTTTATGATATTTTGCATATATGAATACATTACACCAAAAAAAGCAAAAAAAATCAAAAGAAATTAAAAGCAAAAATAAAAAAAAGTAAAGGAGCAACAAACGTCCCATTTTCTCATTTCTCTGTATACATAAATTGTCTTCTTCGTCTCTACCTTCCAATTTCCCCATCTCACCCGTTCTCTTCGGAAAACCCACGACGGACCAAATCTCCTACCTCATGATCTCGAATTGTAAGAACCCATTTCTCCAATTTTCAATTTTGTTTGCATAATCATTTCCAAATCGATCTCGATTTCTGTTGCTCATAAGACCTCTCTAATGGTTGGTTTTGATCTGCATCTTTATAGCTAAAAGCAATATAGATCTGCCCATAAACTCAAGTTTTGTTTTTGATTTAGTTTTGAAGATGTTTTTTTGTTTCTGACTTGTTGTAGTTTAAAGAGTCTAGGGATGGCTTGTAAAGAAGATACTAATGCAGCTGAGATATGGAAGAATGAATTGGAATCTCGTAAGTTACAAGTAGATAGTTTAGAAGCTGAGCTTGTTGATGTTAAAGCTTATCTTGATTTTGGTTCTGAAGAAGATGCTAGAAAGGAATTAGGTGTTCTTTCCAGTAGAGTCAGAACGACTGCGATAATGTTACGGTATTTGAGATCGAAAGCTAGAGTCGTAGCCGTTCCTGATTGCGTTGTGGAACTTAAAGGATTAGATCTTCTTGACGGGGATAGAAACGTTATTCACGGTGAAGAGGATGGAGCTTATACTAGTGAGATGCTACAGTCTATTGAGATGGTTACTGATGTGTTGGAGTCTCTTGTGAGGAGAGTTATGGAAGCGGAATCTGAGACGGAGTTTCAAAAGGAGAGAGCAGTTTTGGGAGAGGAAGAGATTAGTAGGAAGACGGTACAAATCGAGAATTTGTCGTTGAAGTTAGAAGAGATGGAAGAGTTTGCTCATGGGACTAATAGTGTGTTAAACGAAATGCGAGAAAGGATTGAGGAATTAGTTGTAGAGACGATGAGACAGAAGGAAAAAGCTTATGAGAACGAAGAGGAACTTTGTCGTGTGAAGAATGAGTTCGAGTCGCTTAAAAACTATGTCAGTACTTTTACTAATGTTCGAGAAACACTTCTTTCGTCTGAGAGACAATTCAAAGCCATCGAAGAGCTTTTTGAACGGTCAGTCTCATATTTAGCTTTCTTTTCATGGTTTGCCATTGCACCAATAACATGAGTGTCTTCATTTTGTTAATGGTGAAAGCAGGTTGGTGACGAAGACGACACAATTAGAAGGCGAGAAGGCGCAAAAGGAAGTTGAAGTTCAGAAACTAATGGAAGAGAATGTGAAATTGACTGCACTTCTTGATAAGAAAGAAGCTCAGCTTCTAGCTTTGAATGAACAATGCAAAGTTATGGCTTTAAGTGCATCAAACATCTGATTTCACTTCTTTCTTTCTTCCCCTTATTGGCTCATCTCTCTCGTCTTGAGACAATGCATTCCAAGAAGAAGATGCAAATCTTATTGCGTTCCAAGAAGACAATGCGTTCCAAGAAAAACTTTCTTGTAACTTTTATCTGTAGATTATTATTGCTGAGCAAATTGTTCATTACTACTGAACTTCCCTTCAAAAAACGGCTAGTAGTTCTTACGTCTGAGTATCAGACGGCAAGTAGTTCGATTTAATTGCTTTATTATCAATCTCTAAAACGGCAAGTACGTCTTGTGCCTGTGTAACAGACGGCATGAAGTTCGGTGACTCTGTTGCATATGCAAAGAGCAACTGTTCATTACCTTTAGTTGTTCTTCCAACAAACGGCAGGTAGTTCTTACGTATGTGTATCAGACTGCAAGTAGTTCGATTTAGTTGGTTTATTATCAATCTCTAAAACGGCAGGTAAGTCTTGTGTCTGTGTAAAAGCGGCATGAAGTTCGATGACTCTGTATCGTATTATCTGTAGATTATTATTGCTGAGCAAAATGTTCATTACTCCTAATCTTCCTTTCAAAAAACGGCTAGTAGTTCTTACGTCTGTGTATGAAACGGCAAGTAGTTCGGTTTATGTGGTTTATCTCTTAAAAAACGGCTAGTAGTTCTTACGTCTGTATATCAGACAGCAAGTAGTTCGATTTAATTGGTTTATTATCAATCTCTAAAACGGCAAGTAAGTCTTGTGTCTGTGTAAAAAACGGCATGAAGTTCGATGACTCTGTTTCGTATACTTGTGTTTTCTAAAACCTCAAAAATCCTAACTTTTTCCCTCCTTTGTGAGAATCGGAGAAGAAGAAGAAGAAGTGCGATTTCTGATTCGAGTTTTTAGCAATTTGTTTGGTTAATCATGGAGTCTGATATCGAGATTTTGCCTGAAGCACCTGAGAAGATACGCATGGTCGTAGCAATTGATGATCAAGAAGACAAGGTGTTCAATAAACCCTAAAAATGTCAAATGTTTGATTTTCTTTTTAGGGTTTTTCTTTTTCTTTGTAAAGTTGTAAACTTTCTGCATGTAGCTCTGAAATCAGACATTGTGAAAAAATTGAAATGTTGGGTTTTTGTAGGATGGGAGAAGAAGGGTTAAAGATGTTGAAGTATCTGTACCTATTGTGTATGGTTCAATTGCTTTATATCGTGGAAAGAATGCTAAAGAGTGAGTCTTTTTGTTAAAGTTACAATCTTTGTGTTAGTTTTTGGTTTTGATTCTGTATTGTTTAATTTGAATAGAAATCGAACTCATAATTGGATTGTGTATGTACGTGGAGCTACGAATGAGGATCTTGGTGTGGTTATAAAGAAAGTTATCTTTCAGTTACATCCAAGTTTTAAGAATCCTACTAGAGTTATTGATTCACCTCCTTTTACTTTGTCTGAGTGTGGATGGGGTGAATTCGAAATCGATATCACCGTCTTTCTTCATACCGATGTTTGTGAGAAGAAGTTGGAGTTGTGAGTGTTCGCTTGTGATTTATGAAATTTTAAGTTGGTATGTATATGTATATTTTAGGATGTATTGAATGTGTTACAGGTCTCATATGTTGAAACTGAACCCGGAGAATGAGTATGGTCCTACTCCTAAGTCTACTAAGATACCTGTTGTTACTGAGTTTTACAATGAGATTGTGTTTCTTGACCCTTTCGAGAGTTTTCTCGCTCGTGTGTATAATCACCCGGCTGTACATGTCTCTAAGCTGCCAGATGGATTTAAGATTTCTCCTACAGGTGCAGCATTCTTGTTCTGTTGTTTCGAGTGAAGCTATCGTTGTTGCTGAGGCGTGATGGTTATTGCGTTGTAATGTTGCAGGAGTCGCTGAAACTTATCGTGAGATGGTGAAAGGAGATACTAAGGATCATCCGCTTAGCCAATGGTTTTTGAAGTTTTCAGACGCAGAAGAGCTTTTAAACATTTCTGCAGCTCGTCAAAAGGTTTCTGCAACTCACTTAATAGTAGTTAGACTCGAGAGAGTGTGTGATTCTCTCCCATTGTTTGACTTTGTCTTGATTTTCTAGAAAATGGTTACATTGTTTATTATCTGATTGTATTTACTATGTAATAGGTACGAGCTGATATAACGGCGCTAAAAAAACAGTTGATCAAGGCAGATGGGCAACCTGAAAAACTTTAGGCTATGAATGTTAACAACGGATAGAAGTTTCCTCGGAAATTTTTTGTGATACGATTAGTATATGTCGACGGAGTGATCTGGAAAGCTTTACTAACTGTTAGAACATGTAAAAAAAGACCATTTATGGTCAATATGGTAGTATGGTACTGACAAAGTACAAATGCATATATGCTTTTGCTCATCTTGCTTGTCTCTCCCTCAAATCTTCTCTTGCTGCTAGCTTTTTGTTACAAGTTTCTCTCATACATAAGCATCACAGGTTTGTTACTTCAGTCCTGTGCGACGTTGGAACCACTCTTCGTTTGTTTGGATACATGATGTTGTCTAACATAGGTACGAGCATATGTAACATAGGTACGAGCATACCTACTCTTCTATATGTAAGTCATCTTCTTGATCATCTATTGTCCTTTTCCTCTCAATAGAACATGTGGGGATGCGTCGATACTTGTTTAGTTTTTAGTTACTCTCTCTCTCGCTATGGTAGAAGAAAACATACATTCACATCTGATGTGGAGGGAGGGACCTGTGACAAAGACATATATCAGGCTCTTGTTTAGTGAAACTCAAAATGTAATCACATGTGACATGGAAGCCGAAAGAGAGAAAGACAAAGATGTCGAAATCATTGTTACTCTTTGTGGCCATAGAACATGGGAAATGAACTTCCCCACTTTAGGTTATCCAAGGAAAAAGAAAATCAAATTGGTGGCTCAAAGTTGACGGTGAAGAATATATGTCTGCTTATGTATAATGCCACTCTTTGCATAGTTGGTGTTGCTGGTGGTGTTTTTAGGTTTTTGGATAGTACCCACATGGTTTAGTCTTATTATTTCTAGACAATGGTCCCTTCATACTTTGCTCTCTCTCCAATAACTTCTTGCTTCTTTTTTTTATTGCCAAATTTATTTGTGAAGTTTGTAGACGTACACCGTGAACATGGCCTTGATTTGTAACATTGTACTCCCTCCGTTGCAAATTATTGGTCATTCTAGGTGTTTTCAAACAGATTAAGAAAACAATTAAATTTTCTGTTTTACCCCTAATTAATACAATATTTTGTTTGATATAAGTAATTATTAAGGTTAAAAGATGGAAAAAAACGTAATAAATCTGCATTGAAAATACAAAATGACAAATAATATGAAACAAAAAACTAAGATTAGAATGACAATTAATATGCAACGGAGGGAGTACCATTTAGTGGGTAACTAATCAATAAAATGATTAAAAAAATTAGCGTTATGTAATGTAATACCATCAAATATTTTATGACTATCTATCTTTCTAACTATGATCATCTTACTATCAAAAAATTTGTACATGTTAATCAAATCCCAACAAAATTATGATAATCTAACCATTCATTTCGACACAATTTTATATAAAATTAATTTCGATATGAATTGAATTGGTGTGAGTACGAACTCTAATACCATATAAATTGTATCATGAATTTTTAATGTATAATATATCATTACATGTTATCTTATGCTCTTACCCCATTATATGTAACATTTCTAACCACAAGATTAGTCAATGAAATACTGTTAAATTTGAATGATTGAGTGAGAAAGGGAAATAAAAATCATTATCTAAAAGAGAAGAAGGTGTTGGGGCTTTAGGTTGATGTCAAAGGAAGAATGAATTGATAATGTCTACGAGTTGCAATTAAACTCATCCAAGTGTCACTATTACACCATCATCTCTTTGTCCACCCTTTGATCCTACACCACTCATCATTTTGACTTTCTTTACTTGTTTATTGTTGTTATTATTAATGTTTGTTCTTTTGTTTCCATTGTAAAGATTTATCTAATTTCTAGTTTCTATATTGTTTTGTACTTAGTACCTGATCAAAAAGCTTTTGATTCTGATAGGGTAAAACGTGAGACTTCTAGCTAGTGACTAAACCATATTCTGTAGGGCTATATTAGCCATGTTCAGTCCAAATTTAAAACATAATCTACAATAGATTGTTTGATATTGTTTAATTTTGTTTGGATCCATTTTTTAATTATATTGATGTTTTAAAGAAAATTTCGGTTTTAAATAGATTTTTATTCCTTAGTTTGTTTTGGATTAAATTTAGTTTTCCGAATATAGAAAGATGAAAATTTTAATGGTAAACAAAATGTTAGAGCACTCATTTAGAAATTAATTTTAATCATTGTTTATGTATAGATTGAGCAGACTACTAGTAATTGAAGGTGAAAACTAAATGAGATTAGAAGATGTTGATTGATTATGATCATATTAATTTTGTTTTTAATATAAATATGATTAAATAGAAAGTTGATTAAGGACGGCGAAGAAGTACGTGAACAGAAAGCATCGACTTTGAAAAAGGATTCATAATAAAACAAAAGATTAGGTCCGAGCCTAAAGCATTGTTCTAATTCTCACATGGGGACATAAATCTTATACTTGCTCACTATTTATCATTAGCTTCGGTATCTAATATGTATATTAAAATTAATTAACGTGATCAACAAATGTCGTGGTTTTTGCTCTTATCATCGTTTGTGATATACCCAAATTCAATTTATTGAAATATATATATGGTAACTTCAAGAATTAGCTTTGTCTTAGATCTAGAAGACAATGTTAGAAAAAAGACAACATGTTCCTCAATATATGTATGCAAAATAAAGACAAGGGTTTTGGGATATATTTTGTGTCGAGTCCATATGTATGTATATGTACTTTTGTTACAAGTTGCAAAACTCTTTTACTTCCTCCATAATCTATGTACATGGATATCTATAAAGATTTAATACGGACCATTGAGTATCTGATATTAAAGGTAAGAGAAGAAAATGGACATTTGTTTGCAAAGTTTGTCTAAGTATGTAAAGGCAAAACGGAGACATTGTAGGGCAATGTTATAGTCCCTACCCAATTTTTTCGTATACATTCTTTCATAATTTTGATTGCCTCTCTCTCGTCCTTGTTGGCTCTGTCCTCAATGTTTGTTTTCCCTTGCCTCCTACATCCCACATGATTTTGCTTTCACTAGAACAAAGAATCTAGATCTCCTCATTCGATAGAAACATGAAATTTGGCTTTATATGATCCCGAAAAATAGTGTTACCAACGGATTTTTTTAGGTCTAATGATCCAAATTTATTGGTTTCGTTTTTTCTAAGATATGGTATCAAAATCCTGTTTACAAAATTTAAACAGGTTGATCTTAAAATAAGATAAAAACCCATTATTTTGAATTAACGTGCTCTACATCGAAAATGAGCTAAATGAGTGCTCTAACATTTTGTTTACCATTAAAATTTTCATCTTCTATATTCGGAAAACTAAATTTAATCCAAAACAGGTTGAAGAAGAAATTTAGTATAAAATAAAATGAGCTAAAAACCCATTATTTTGAAAAAACGTGCTCTACATCGAAAATAATTTTTTATCTTTTAAAACTCTTTCATACACCATGTTAATCGGTAGGCCTAGTGAAATTTGAACTTGACTACGCGTATAAGCTTTGCAACGTCACATACATAACTAATCGAAATATAATCACTATATTAATCTATAGATGCTTTAATAAAAATACGTGTTTACGTGGTTTTGAAACTATTTTTACGTGTGTTTTCATTGATCTTTATCCCAAATTCCCAATCCAAAACCTCTCCATGTTATTTATCTTTCTTTTTCTTTTTTTGAAAATTTCTCCATGTTATTTATCCCAATCTTTAGTCTATATTGTCACCTAATCACTAATTTTGTCTTGTACTGTTGTACATTGTACTAGACATCCTTCTTCTGATTTTTTTTTGGTAAACTCGATTTCTCTAACTTGGCTAACTAAATCATTTAATTAATATAGTTACACATTTAATCATTTAATTAACTAAATCATATTAACATCAAATTGATATTAATTTTATATTGTTTTTCATATTTGTAATTTGGTATTTGATTATTCTAATTGATGTTAATATTATATTATTTTTCATATTTGTAATTTAGTATTGATTATTCTAATTGATGTTAATATTATATTATTTTTCATATTTGTAATTTGGTATTTGATTATTCTAATACGTATCTATACACATGTACATGTTACATCATACATTTAGTCATACATAAATAGATATATAGTCACTATTTGGTCAACGTCATAAGTTATTAAACCTAATTAATTATAATATTTTAATTTATTAGCCTTCCAAACTGTCCATACTGACCAAATTGCAATAAAATAGTAATATATTATATCATTTTCTCAATCAATTTATTTGGCTTCCAAACCGTCCATATAAATATTTCTCCATTGAACCTCTCACCTCCATAACATTTCTTCAAACAATAACCAAAGTTTCAAACAAAAACCAGTTTAAAAAACAGAAAAGTATTAAAAAAAATAATGGCAATAAAGAGGTCGTCTCAAGCAGGATCTATCAAGCAAATCTTAAAGAGATGCTCGAGTCTAGGGAAGAAGAAGAACATGAATGGTTGCTACTATACTGATGATGGTCTTCCTCAAGACGTGCCAAAAGGTCATTTTCCGGTTTATGTTGGACCCAACCGAACTCGGTACATCGTTCCTATTTCGTGGCTCGATTACTCCGAGTTTCAAACGTTGCTTCGACTAGCTGAGGAAGAGTTTGGTTTTGACCATGATATGGGTATAACCTTACCTTGTGATGAAGTCTTCTTCAGGTCTCTCATCTCCATGTTCAGATAAAATTCGATTTGAGGCGAGATCGTTATGGTTAGAAGAAGAAATCTCTTTACTAAAGAGAAATTAAATTTTTTAAGTGGAGAGTAAATCCAAAAACAAGAAACAGAGAAGTTATTAAGGTTTTCTGATATGACAAAGGGAAACGGCTAATTAGCTTCGTGTTAGGCATCAACCCCATTGGTTTTTTTTCCTTTCTTTTTTTCATTTTCTCTAAAAAATTAATATTTTGTAATAGTTTGGCTTGGGTTGAGGTGGGAGACTTTTTCCCTCAAGTCAACGTGAAAGGTTGACCGATGATCTTGAGAGGAATAGTTAGTTAACTTGTGCAAGTTACTTATGAACTTTATGATCAATCAAGAAAATGATGTTCTTTAATCTATGTAAAAACTCAAAAAAATCATAATTCATGTTATGATTCCAACCATTGTTACTAAGTGATTTTGTATAAATAATTTGTTAGTGTAAAGAAACATGCTATACACTCAACTCAATCTCTCTGAGGTTTAGCAACGTACTAATCTTCAAAAACATACCACTTAAGCAGTTCTATAAAAAATTATTGTCTAATTGGATTAACGCGAAACGAAAACATTTTTAATAGGTCACTAACTAATTTCTAGCAAATATATTAACTTTGAATCAGCATCATTATGCAAAAAATCTGCGGAAAACAAACATATTATCTCTCAATCTATTTGAATCTAATTATGTGTTCTCTAAAACGGCCAAGAAGACGCTAAGGAACATGATTTTGTTTTTACATACATGCATATTGGATTACGTATAAAACCAATTCACATATAATTTATAGCAAAACAAAAAGTCTCGACAAATGTTATGATACTTGTTTCTTCTCTCAATCCATATACACTTCATATGTATCACTCTATTTTTTGACACCTTAAGCTCGCTAATCGAACTTCGAAAAAAATATAATGCTAACCCTCTTCATGTCATTAAACTCATACAATCTTGAAGTCTTCAGGAGTTACACAGTTACACTTTGAGAATCTTCAAATTTCCATTGACCATATATCACCAACCACCTCTCATAAATCGGTTCTGAATTTCCATAAAACTCTGAAAACTCTTTCAATTTGTTCATTTATACTGACTCTAAGCTCTATATCTAACATTCTTAGAAACTTTGTGGTTGTTTCTTAATCTTAAGTGTTGTGAACACTCATTGTTACAACCAGTGCCGTGCCTAGTTTTTTCGGGGCCTAAGGCGGTTTTGACAACACATTTTTTTATAAAAAATTACGTAATGTGTAATTCTATTTTTAATGATTTTTAATAAAGTATATTCTATATAACGCATAAAAATATAGCCAATATATTATTGTATAATATGCATCTTCAATTTTTTAGTTGATTTGAATATATTAAATATAACTATAAAATTAAAGATTTATATAATACTGCAAAAAGTTATAAATTAATCTAGTTAAGAAAATTTGTAATAAAATTATTGAAAGTAAACAAACAAAATAAAGTTATAGTGTTAAGTGAGCATCTACTTTTAGAATTGAAAAGCCCGTTTAAAAGATTAAACATGAGACGAATTAGTCCAAATATCTTTGTAAAAGTTGTTACTAAGAGATAAAATGTTAAATATAAGTTGTGTTATTTACTAAATCAAATACTCTAACCTATTTGAAAAAAATGGGGCCCTAAATAATCAAATACTACAACATAATTTAAGAGTATAAACTAGTAAAACACAAAAACGGAGCCCTAAATTTTGCTATTTTTGGTGGGGCCTGAGGCGAGAGCCTTTTTTGTAAGCCTATAAGCACGGCTCTGGTTACAACAACTTGAATATTGAATTACGAGACGTGTGTGGTATCATATCATTATATATTTTTGTAATTCGAGTCACCATTTTCATTCAACCATATATCATATTTCTCTATTCGATATTTCGACTAAACTTTACAAACTTGCGATATGTTTATGGTCTCTCTAAGACCGATGCACATGCATGTTGCAAAATTTGTAGTAATACAAAATATGACAAGTTTGACAACATTAGTAACATATTTTTTTCAGCAATAATCTTGAAAGGTTAATATATAGCATTTTATTCATAAAACAATATATTTTTTGCTATCATTAGTAATTTATTTGCCGAGAGTCCGTTACGGTATATATCTCATTTCCTTTTCCTTCTAGACTTCTAGTTAGTGATATTTGAAAAGAATTTTTGACGTATATCAATAAAAGGTATATATGACCGTATGAGTCAGATTTTTTGGATGGATCAATACGATCCTACCAAACCCAGCCCCTCCATTTATTTGTATCTATGCGTATTTATGATGGTTAGCTAAGTTACAAAAAAAAATTGAAAGAAAAATCCGTAATATATAGATTTCTATTTGATGTCCCATCATGTTTTTCTTTTTTTTTGCTAAACAATGTCCCATTATGTTTTTCTTAAGAAGAAAATGTGTCTTTCTTGTATATCTCATGCATGCATCCCAACACTTAAATTAAATGCTTCGATAGAATTTGAAGTTTCCACCTCAAACTTTGATAACATGGTACATTAGACAACTAACTAAACTATGATGTCCTATCAAAGTAACTATGCAAAACATGTAATTCACATTAATGTTTTTGTTTTGTTTCTTTTTATAAACCAAAGAAGATTCAGACCCTCTATCCATAATATTTTTCGACGTCCAACATCACATGATAATATCATGTTAAAACATTTTAGCAGAAAAAAAAAAACATGTTATTCACTTTTTCTAAGTGAACTTGAACTAGTGACTTGTAATATTCATTCTAAACTATTAACCAGTGAATGTTCTTCAGTCATATATTAAAATGTTATATTTATAAAAACTGGTTGGATTAATAGATACATGTAATTTCGAATGAACATTTACGAGTCTCGTACTTTTTCTCTTATTCTGGTATTTTATAAAAATGATATATCTATTTAATTCAAGGAACACACATAACTATCACATTATCTGGGTTTTTACATCGCCATACCATATTCATGAATAGAAACAGAGTTTTAAAAGTTTTTATACATATTGAAAAAAAATCCGGTGTTTGCTCAAAAGCTAGCTTGCCCATACTTCAAGTTGATTTTGAGTTTATACCTTGTCTGCCTGGTGACATTGATGTATATATATAAATATATTATGTGTTCTACAAACAATTGTTTATTGTTATCTTGGGGTTTCTTGCTTAAAATATCATATTATCGACATCATATATTTAACGCGATAGCATTTTAGTGTATTCTTTATTGTCATTTTGGGGTTTATGTGTTCTATAACTGTTTCTGTCCAGTCTCGCCTACGGTTTATCATCCCGACATTAGTAGCTACTAGCTAATAAGCAGTCGAGTTGGTGTTTGTCAACAATTATACAATTTTTTTTTTTTGAAAAAGAACAATTAAAATGTTTTTTTTTTACGTTTTTGTACCATTTTGTGTTGCATGGAATCAAAAACTTCTTTACACAAACGTCTTCGAAATATGATTTTGTCATCCCATTTTAATTTATCAAAGTATTATTCAATTTTTATATGGTGACTTATCCTTTTCATACCATCATTATCCTTTTCAATTTCTATATTTATCATATATGTCAAATTCAAAGTATCATGAAACACATTGTTATTTTTTGTATATAGTGAGTTGAAAGATAACAAAGCTAGAACTTAGGAGGGATTGCATAAGCCTCCACAAACTCAAAACATACATGGATACAACAATGTCTTTAGAACCAAATTCAAATTATGTCTTGTTTAGGTCAGTTGATATATATAGTTTTAATCTAGTTTATAATAATTAATCAAAACTTTCACCAAGATTATATACTTATATTATGATTTTTAATTTTTTTTTATTCAGTTAGCGTAAATATAAGACATCCAAATTAAACCCTTGGACAAATTAGGTTCCCCAAATGGTCGTGGGTGAAACACTTCCCGGAAGTTCGAGTTTCTGTAAAAACAAAAATTACATCTATGTCAAAATTTGGATTTAGGTTTCGGTTCAGCCAGTTTACCAAGTAGTCTGGTACTCTCCTGATATTAGTCGGAAAGTATTCCAAATTCAGATTGGAGAGTGTCGTGGTCTTTTAGCGAGAAATAATCCACTTTGTAACACTACGGTGTTTCTACCAGGATTAACCAGACCAGCCAATAGGGTATATAAAATAAATAAAGAAAAGAATTGTATAGGTTTTTGAGAATTCATGACATTTTTTGGTTTGGGCTTTAATATTGAATATAGACAGATAAATTATGGGCTTGAATTATCAAAAGTAAAAGGAAACACTAAAGCCCATTAGGGCTTCAACAACTTCAGTGTACACACTATAAAAACCCATTTTTTCCTCATTTCCAAAGTTGGTCCTCCTCAAACCCTAATCTCAATCTTCGCCGTCGAAGAGCAACACTCTCCACCATGGGTCGTGTCATCAGAGCTCAACGTAAAGGAGCTGGTTCCGTCTTCAAATCCCACACTCACCACCGTAAAGGTCCAGCTAAGTTCCGTAGCCTCGATTTCGGTGAACGAAATGGTTACTTGAAAGGTGTCGTGACGGAGATCATCCACGATCCTGGCCGTGGTGCGCCGCTTGCTCGCGTCGCTTTCCGTCATCCTTTCCGTTACCAGAAACAGAAGGAGCTTTTCGTTGCTGCTGAAGGTATGTATACTGGTCAGTTTCTCTACTGTGGGAAGAAAGCTACGCTTGTTGTTGGAAATGTTCTTCCGCTTAGATCTATTCCTGAAGGAGCTGTTGTTTGTAACGTTGAGCATCATGTTGGTGATCGTGGTGTACTTGCTAGAGCTTCTGGTGATTATGCGATTGTTATTGCTCATAATCCTGACAATGACACTACTAGGTTTGTTTCTTCAGATCTGTGATTTATGGATTCATTTCGTTGGTTAGAAATGTTCTTGTAGTGTAGTAGTGAATGCTTTTCTTGTTGATGAGAAGATTTTGTTAGTAGTATTTGTTCTTTTGCTTAAGATTGTGCTTTTTTGAGAAGATTCTGTGATGAGATTTCTGTTAAAAATGGTTTTGTGTACTTGATTTTGCTATGTTCTTATTGATTATATGATTGGATTCTTGAAATGGTTAGATAATTCTTTAGATATGTTGATTGATTAGTGTGGATTATGGTATTGTGCTTTTGAAATGCTTGTCTTCTTGACATTGGGATAGTTCTTGTTTTTTGAGAGTAGCATTTGTTCTTCTGCCAAAGATTGTGCTTTTGAACAGTTTCTATGATGAAATTCCTATCGAAAATGGTATTGTGTAGTAAACAACAAGCATATTTGTGTTCCTTGAGTTCTTAATGTTGAAATGGTTTCGTGTACTTGTTTTTCAGTGGCATAGTTCTTGTGCCAAAGATTGTGCTTTTTAAACAGATTTCTGTGACGAAAATCTTATTGAAAATGGTTTCGAGTGCACATTTGTGTTGTTCACAATGTTGATATTGATTATGTGTTTTTGATAGGATCAAGTTGCCATCTGGATCGAAGAAGATTGTTCCAAGTGGATGCAGGGCAATGATTGGTCAAGTTGCTGGAGGTGGAAGAACTGAGAAGCCGATGCTTAAGGCAGGTAATGCGTACCACAAGTACCGTGTGAAGAGGAACTCATGGCCTAAGGTTCGTGGTGTGGCTATGAATCCAGTTGAGCATCCTCATGGAGGAGGTAACCATCAGCACATTGGTCACGCAAGTACCGTTCGTCGTGATGCACCACCTGGACAGAAGGTTGGTCTTATTGCTGCAAGGAGGACTGGTCGTCTCAGAGGTCAAGCTGCTGCTTCTGCAGCCAAGGCTGATTAGGTTTAAAATAATAATGTTTGTTTTCTTGGAGGACTTTGCTGTGTTTGCTTTTGGACCTTGTTTTGAAAATGTCAAAGATTTTGTTAGACTCTCTTCTCTCTTATCAAATTACAATCTTTGTTATATTATGCCTTTCAAAATTTTCATTTCACTAAATGTGAATTATATTTTGTGCAATAAGTATGATCTTTAAAAAATGGATACTTTATCATGAGTGTGTCTGATATGTAGTACTTGAACAAGGAAGAAACGAAATTTGCAATCCAGATTTTTAGAAAGACCGAAATGCCCTCATCGTTTTAGAAAGGAAGAAACGAAATTTGTCTCCAGATTTTCAAAAAGACCGAAATGCCCTCATCGTTTTAGCAAGGAGGAAGCGAAATTGGTCTCCAGATTTTCAAAAAGACCGAAATGCCCTCATCCTTTTAGCAAGGAAGAAACGAAATTTGCATCGGATTTTAAAAAGACCGAAATGCCCTCATCACTCTCTTCGTTTCATCGAAGAAGGCGATTACCACTGATTCGCCTCTCTTCGATATCCTCCGTCGTCATCTAGGGTTTCCTGTAAGCTCCTTTTCTTCGTCTTGCTTCTCAATTTCCGTTTTTGGTTATGCTCTTACGAATTCGAATTTGTTAAACTTGAAGCGCATGGTTTTTTGATACTTATCCGGAAACCTGGCTTGAAAATAATGGACGATGAAGCAGGGAATTTGAAGGCGGCTTTTGGGGACTCTTCAGATGGTGAAGATCTTGCAGATCAACCAGAAAAAGAAACCCTAGGGATCAGAGATTCAACGGTATGGGAAGGAGTGAATGAGATTAATGGTTTATGGCTATGTAGGAACTTCCTCTCTATTGCTCATCAGTCTGATTTACTCTCCGCTATTCTAAACGGTGCTCTTCTTCTTTGTTTCTTAAAATGCTAATGAAACTTGCTTGTACTTTGTTTTGTTAAATTTGTTTGTTAGTTTAAATTTCTGCAGAAGGTTGGTTTGTTGAAGAATCTATTAACCAGGTACTAAACTCTAATCATCTGTTTCACTGATTTTGTACTAGAAACCGATATTTTTTCCCAAAGATCTTACTGTTCTTTCCTTGTTTCCTTGAAGGCAGTGTTAGGGGTTTAGCTTCTCACTAGCTTGCCTTATTGGTTTATCCTTAAGCTTTAAAACTGGATTTCAATATCTAAAATATTGATCCAAATTTCAATGTTTGTATAAACCCCTTCCGTTCCAAAAAGATAGATGTTTAAGGTTATGCACACTAATTAAGAAAACGCATTGATTTCTACTTTCCAATAAAGTTTAACCAATAGTATTTCAGTATTTGTTTTGGAATTGGTAAAAGTGCATAGAAAACAGTACTGTATTTGTTTTTGTAAAGTTTTTATCTTTTAGGAACAGAGGGAGTAGATTATATCTGCTTAGTTTTGTTGTATGAATGAATATGCATTGTCTTTTTCGAGGCTGATTTTGTGTCCTCTTGAAGTGAATTTGCACTCCTGCAACCAAATTCGCTTGGATTCTGTTCATTTCTATTGTTTTCTTATCGAATTCGGTAACAAATATCCCAGATTCTTGGTTTTTCATTGTGTTGCTTATTGGTGTTTAGTTTGAGATGATGATAAATAAGCTAAAGTTTCTGTCCGTTTTTTTTTTTTAAGGCGATGAGGTTTGGTGATCTTCCTTCGTGGGCAACGGAACTTTCTCATCTCATACGCGAGACTGTAGAATCTGTTGATCTTTCATTGTTACCTGCGGATCTACTGTGGAGAGAACCTCTGTTTGACCAGCTTATTGTCAATTTATACCAACCAGGTGAGGTACGATACTTTCACTTAGCTTTTATCAGCTTTATGAGTAAATACTTTCACTCTTCTTTACGAATAAGATTCAATAGAGTAACAGTTACTTATGGTTTCTTGGAGCATGATGCAAAAGTAGATACTCAACCATACATTATACAGACATTATATCAAGATTTAACGACAATGCAATGAAAATTGGATCTTCTTTTTTTAACAGGGGATATGTGCACATGTTGATCTACTGCGTTTTGAAGATGGAATCGCTATTGTTTCGCTGGAATCACCGTGTGTGATGCAGTTCAGTCCTGTAGAAGCGGATAAAGATGCAGATGTGGATGTTTTGTTGAGCCCGGGATCTCTCATTCTCATGTCTGGAGAAGCTCGGTATCGGTGGAAACACGAGATAAACCGGAAGGAGAAGAGGTTTCAGGTATGGGAAGGAGTAGAAATTGATCAGAAACGAAGAATCTCCATTACCTTGAGAAAGCTATGTCAATCTTAAGGGTGTGTCAAAGGTAATTTTAACTATTATCTAGGGGTTATATATTGTAGATGTGATTCATTTAGCATGATATGATTCCTCAAGACCTATTGGTCGAAATTTTTCCTTTCTTAAGGGTTGCCTGTTAAAACCCTAACGAGATGTGTATGTGTATCCAAGCTTTGGTTGTGGATTTTGAAACCCAAATGATAAATGCAATCTTCATTCATTACAGAAATATTAAAGTTTATTTATGCAAATTTTCTCCATCAGAGTTTGATTCCTTCTTTTGGTAAATTTTCTTCCAATTGTCGTTGTCTACTTCATCTTCTTCTCCGCTCCGTCATCCTCACTTAGGGTTTCTTTTGGTGTAGCTTTTGAAACTGTGAATCAAAAGGGGAAAGTGAATCAGTATTTACAACAATATCTGCATCTTAAGGTATGTTGAATAAACAATCATTTGATCGAACATACTTCACACTAGCGAAATGTCCTAACGCGATCCACTGCGTTGTTTCTGCTTCTTCATGAACCATTGAGGCTTGTGTGTAATCACGATGTGTCCAATTGTTAATCCGAAGATCACTCCTGGTGCCACACCTATGGCTGCTGCAATCCAACTCAATACTTCTTCTTCTTCCTCCACTGTTTCTGGTTGTTGTGATGGTTGTGTGCCTCCGCAGTTTTTCTTGAGAGGAGGACCACATAGTCCAAGATTTTCTTCAAAAGACGAACCAGATTGAGTCTGAAACTGTGTGCTTTGCGGTATTGGACCTACTAGCTTGTTGTGAGATACCCTAATGAAAGATAGTCTCGTAAGGTCCCTGAGCGCAGGTGGAATTTGTCCTGAAAGCTTGTTATGCGACAAGTCTAAAGACTCGAGCTGTGTTAGGGTCGCCAAAGACGAAGGTATGTTGCCACTGAAACCATTGCTTGACAAATTGAGAACAATCAGATCCTTCAGTAGACCAATGGATTCAGGGATGTTTCCGTGGAGTCTGTTTCCTGAGAAATCAATGGCTGTTAGGAGTGTAAAGATCCTGGTGTACTCCAACTCTACTCCTTTATTCACCAAAACCACTGAGTCTTGGTAATATGTATCACCCCCAATGTACCTCCATTTTGGACGATCTCCCTTTGATGACATAGCGTTCCAATACATGAAGAAATCGGATGGTAAGGTGCCCGTGAAGTCATTGTGCGATATGTCAATGATTCGTAGCTGAGAAAACCCCGAAGGACCTTGGGGATGATATAGAATGACCCATGAAACCCACTTGACCGGAGGATCACAACTTGTAGCTTCTTCAGGGACTGCAACCAGAATGGGAAAGTGTCGTTGAGTCTATTGTGTTCAACGTTTAGAACCTCCAAAGAAGAGCAGCCAATCAGTGATCTTGGAAGTTTCCCCACGAAATGGTTGTGACCGACATTCAGTGACCTCAGATTGCTGGCATTCGTAAATATATCGGGCAGGCTTCCAGTGAAGTGATTATCACAGAGGTCTAAAACTGATAGAGATGTCTTGATGAGATTGCGAAAGCAACCAGAAGCTGATCCATTCAAGTTGTTGTTTGCAATATCCAGGATTTGTAGAGAAGACATATCACAGATTGATATGGGGATTTCTCCGGAGAAGTTGTTTCTTGATGCAAGTAAGATCACGATGGGACGTGGTGGGACAAATAATGGTCCTTGGAAATCATTGGACCTCAGATCTAGCACCAACATTTCTTCTTTAGAGAAATCCTTTGTAAATCCTTCGAAACCGTTGAAACTGTTGTTGGAAAGAACCACATCCGTCAATTTTGGTAGACTCCACAACCACCCTGGCACTTGACCTGTAATTCTATTGTTTGAAAGGTATAATCTCAACAAACTGCTGAAATTGTTTTTGTCAAGATTTAGAGTTTTTAGGTAAGGTGGTGTAGACATATTGCCAAACCTCAGAGTTCCATTGAATTGATTGGTACTCAAATCAATAACTTCCAGAGAAGGAATGGTGAAGAGAGAAAAAGGGATAGTTCCAGAAAAAGAGTTTCGGTTTGAGTAAAAAACCTCCAACGAGGAGAATGAACTCATGTTAGGAGGAAGTGTGCCTGATAACTGATTGCTTGCGAGGTTGAAATTTGACAGCTTTGTAAGATTCAATAGTGGAAGGGGAAAGTTACCACTAAGCCTATTGAAACTAACATCTAATATGGTCAGCTGGTTTAAACTGCCAAAAGAAGATGGGGTTTCACCAACGAAATTGTTACCATCGAGGCGGAGAGAGGTCAGACTAGAAATGTTTCCAAGTGAAGAAGGAATCAAACCACTGAAATTACAATCGTGAAGACGCAAATCATTCAGATGGCTGAGTTTACTGATAGAATATGGTATATTACCCGGAAAGGATGTCGAAGAGAGGTCCAAAGATACAAGAGAGTTATTTCCATGAAAGTTTGGGAGGGGTCCTTCCAGTTTTTTATTGCCACTCAACGAAATGGATTCTATAGTAGGAATCAAAAGTAGACTAGATGGAAATCCACCAATCAAGTTGCAATCATCCAAGTTGAGTGATCTTAGAGAGGATAGGTGTGAGATATTTTGGGGAATTTCTGAGGAAATGTCTACGGAACCTAGGTTTAGCTCCTTAAGGTTTGTCAAATTCCGGACAAGTATATCAAGAAATGACTTTTCAACTGATAAAGAATTAGAAGAAAGATCGAGAGACACCAACTTGGTTAGCTGAAATAGCTCGGTTGGAATTTGACCCTAAAAAGAAGAGGATGAAAGGTTGAGTAGTGTTAACTCCATGAATGTAGTGTACTGAGTGGTGATGAAAGAAGAGTTGAAATCATTGTAAGCAAGATTGAGGGCACGGAGTTTATGTAGCCTAAAAAGACTGCTACTTGAATTGATCTCTCCCTTAAGAGAATTCACACCAAGGTCTAGCCCGATCACTTCCCCTGACTTGTTATCGCACGTAATACCATCCCAGGTACAACAATCTCCTTCTTTCTTCCAAGATGTTGTGCTCCACGTCAGATCTTTGAAGGGACGAAAAAATTGTTGAAACCCGTTCTTTAACTCTAGAAGAGCATCCCTCTGGTCTTGAAGGCACAAGTGTCTAGATGGAGTCGCATATCCGCATACAGAAGTTGAAATGAAGAGGAGAAAAGAGAGTGTAAGAAGATAAGAACTCACTGAGTTCCAAGAGCCCTCCATCTTATTCTCCAAAGTAATTTAAAGAAGTGAATCAATAACGGAAATTATGATGGTAATATGGTTTCATGGCTCTCTCTTTATACAGTACTCTATAAAGATAAATCCAATCAGCTTGACTCACTCACTTATTAGTCTTTCTTCGAAGTCTTCTTCACGTTTAAAGCAGACTAAAAGTCTTTGGATTACATGTAAATTCAAAGCTGTCATAGTCTTCACAGAAAGCATACATCAAATATATAGGCCATTCACTTATTGTCTGATTTACAACGTCTCTTTTTCTCCATATCTAACCTTGTCCAAATTATCGTTTAATTGTGTGATTCAGATGCTTTTAAATTTGGATGGTGAGGTATGAACGACATTAGCATAATAAACTACACGTTTTAGTTAAAAGAAATAGAAAAACACTAACTCCAAAAATCAAAATTTTGTGTTCTTATAAGTTATGAGTAGGATTCTATGTTTTTTCTCACGTCTTTAATTACAAAATATATTTCGGTTAAATCAACACATATTTGCCATTTGAAAAAGATTTATATTCTAAATTTGTGATATTTATAAATTAATTATTACAATAATTTTATATTTATTTGAATCATCTCCATTCAAATGATCCAATTTGATTCAGCTAATGATTTTTTAAAATTAATCTGAGTTTTTTTTTTTGAACATCTGAATAGATTATAAGTAAGAGTAGTGACGATGAAATCACGAGTTCGAGTACAAAGGATCAAGCAAGCTTAACCTTTCCAAAAAACTGATCAAAGACGAAAGAACAAAAAATTTAGCTTTTCTCTCGATCAAAGAAATCACCCAACCACGCTGGAGGACCATGAGCAATGTAAGATTGCCATCGGTTCTCCTGAATCACACTTTGAGCAATAAGAAATGCTCCATTGTTAGCACCTCGACTTTCAAAAATCACTCTCCAATCATCAAACTTGATCAGAACACGAGTCATCTCGGAGACGTGATACCAAAAGGCAGGCCAAGCACTCGGATTATTGATTGCCTTTACCAAAGTAGTTGCATCCGATGCAAAAATGACCTTAGCAAAACGATGAGAATCCATAGATTCCATCGACCATAGTAAACTTTGGAGATGAGCATCTTCAATAGACCTTATACCAGCAAAAGATCTCCTACTATGCATCAAGACCTCTCCTTTATCATCCCTTAATACCCAAGAGAAACCTCCCACTTGATTACGCTTTGACCAAGAGCATCCGATGTTACACTTTAGCCAAGGTGCTGGTGGTCTCTTCCATTTATCTTCTTGACTGCTTAGTGGATCACTTAAAAACTGCCGAGTTTGATCAACACTTTGAGCGAGGAACCACTTATCCATCTCTTCCCTTACTTTTGCAATCGTCTCTGTGGCAACAAAGGACTTACCTTCAAAACAAAATAAGTTTCTATTCTTCCACAAATACCACAAAATCCAAGGGAAGCTAAGCCTAATGCCTTTGCTGACATGAAACATCTTTTCCACTAAAAAGAGATAGTGGAAATTGGAGAAAAGAGAATCATGGTCAAAACCTTGAGGAGGATTAGGAAAGTCAGAGAGAGCCCAAGTCAATCTAGCCACAAGACAAGTAAAAAGCATGTGATTGATGGATTCAACCTCCGCACCACAAGCTTGACACCTCAAATCCAACTCCATACCTCTCTGAGCAAGTCTTTCTGAGACTGATAAGGAACCAGAAAGAACCCTCCAAACAAAACACTTGATTTTCTGGGACGTCTTTAGGTTCCATACATGAGCTTTTATCCCATTCAGAGATGGCAAAACACTTGCTTCTCTAATTAGAACAGCATGCTTGTTTTGGTTTGCTAACCAATAACCCGAACTTACTGTGAATTCTCCACTCTTTGTATGCATCCAGCAATGATAGTCTTGAGAGGATAACACCGGTTTATTGGCTGTAATAAGCGAGACATCAACAGGGAAAAAAAGTTCATTCAAAAGCTGCAAATTCCAGTCTCGGGCTTGTCTATCAATGAGAGCAGCAACCCTCAGTTCTAAATCAACGAGAGGATTCATCATTAAAGGACTTCTTCTCCTACCATCAAAAAGCCAAAGCTCAGTCCAAACCTTAGTTGATTCCCCGTCACCAATCCGCTTTCTCAACCCTTTATCAAGCAGCTCCCTACCAAACATAATGCTTCGCCAAGCGTAAGAAGGCCTTGTGCCCATAGTAGCATCAAGAAAAAGTCCCTCAGGATAGTATCTACTCTTGAAAACCCTAGCAAAAAGACAATCAGGATAGTTCAAAAGCCTCCAACCTTGCTTGGCTAACAAAGCTTGATTGAAACTCTCAAGATCTCTAAAACCCAAGCCACCAAGGTCCTTTGATAAACACAACTTGTCCCAACTTTGCCAATGCATTTTCCTTTTGTGTTCAAAGGAGTCCCACCAAAAAGAAGACATGGCTGCAGTTAAAGCTTTCACTGTTGTTTTTGGCAATCTGAAACAAGCCATAGCATACACAGGAAGAGCCATTGCAACCGATTTCATCAACACTTCTTTTCCTCCTAAAGACAAAGTTTGAGCAAACCAGCCACTCAACCTAGAAGATAACCTCTCGTGTAAAAATTCCATCATCTGAACTTTGGAACCGCTAAAACACTCAGGCAACCCAAGGTAGGATCCTGCTCCTCCTTCATTGACTATTCCAGTGATTTCTTTGATATTTTTTTGAACCAGAGGATCCACTGATGCACCAAAGGAAATGGAGGACTTGTTCAGATTCACTCTCTGACCTGTGGCCTCTCCATAAACCTTTAGAATCGATTGCATAGCTTTGGCTTGTTCAACAGAAGCTTTACACAAGAAAAGGTTGTCGTCTGCAAAGAGCAGGTGATGCACAGAAGGACCCTCATGATTGAAGCTTATACCAGTTATCTCCCCTGAAGATTCAGCTTGATTCAAAAGATGAGTCAACCCTTCAGTACACAACACAAAGAGGAAAGGGGACAAGGGATCACCTTGTCTCAATCCTCTTTCTGGAATAACCAAACCATGCGGCTGGTCATTAATCAGTACAGAATAAGAGACTGAAGAAACACACGCCATTATCCATTGAATCCATTTATGATGGAAACCCATTGCTTGGAGAAGACTTTTCAGATAAGTCCACTCCACTCTATCATACGCCTTTGACATATCCGATTTAATAGCCATGTATTCCATGGAAATGTCTTTATGAGTTCTCAATGCATGCACCACTTCATGAGCCACCAAGATATTATCAGAAATGAGCCTTTCAGCTACAAAAGCAGTCTGATTGTGTGAGACAATCTGAGGAAGAAGTGGTTGCAACCTGAAAACCAAGATCTTGGAGACAATCTTATAAAGAACTGAGCACAAACTAATTGGCCTCAAGTCAGTCATCACCGTAGGCTCCACAGATTTTGGTAGGAGAAACAAGTGTGTAAAGTTTCATTCTCTTGGTAAAATACCATCTTCAAAGAACTTCTGAACTTCTAGAGTGATCTGCACTCCAACAATATCCCAATACTTTTGAAAGAAAAGAGCATTCATACCATCAGGACCAGGGGCACTAGATGGTTTGATTGAAAAGACCGCTTCTTTAACTTCTTGAGCAGTCACAGATGCGATGAGGGACTCATTAACATCCTGAGAGACTCTGTTTTGGAAGCCTAAAAACAAATCATCAAAACTTTCAGGATGAGAGGACTTGAAAAGATCTGAGAAATAAGCCTCTGCTATTGCCCCTTTGGAAGCCTCTCCTCTGTGAGCATTTCCATTGATGTCTTTCAAAAACTCAATTCTCTTTCTAGCTCTTGATGCTTTGACAGAATCATGAAAGAACTTGGTATTGAGATCACCGTCTTTTAACCATCTTTCTCTACTACGCTGACTCCAAAAGTCTTCCTCTTCTTTGTAAGCTTCAACAAGTCTTCTTTTAAACACAAGTACAAGACTTGAGTTTGGAAAATCAGACGATTGCTCCTTTTCTAGATCTTCTTGAAGGTGTTGAATCTTATCAATAGCATTTGTCAAATTCTCCTTTTTCCAACTACTAAGGGCTCGTCTACAATCTCTTATCCTCTCTGTAACTGAAACTCCCAACACAAGAGAATCCCCATTCCAAGCATTCAGAATTGCTTCCTTCACCAAAGGCTTGTTGAGAAACCGCTTATCAAAACGAAAGTTACCTCTGTAAGACTGAGATGAATTCAAAAGTTTAACCAGGACAGGTCTGTGATCAGAACCTCTCTTAGCTAAAAAGCACTGATTAGAAACCGGGAACAACTTAACCCACTCTTTGTTCCCAAAACACCTGTCCAATTTACTCTGAATCCAAAGTTTACCTCTCCAACCTCCCCAAGTGAAGCTATCCCCAGTCGATGGTAACTCCAACATCTCACAGACTCGTAACATATCTCCAAAAGGCACAAAGGAAAACTTTCTTCTAACAGGACCACCTTTCTTTTCTCCATTGTGGAGAATTTCATTGAAATCTCCCAACATACACCAACTCTCCTTCCTTGTTATACCAATACGCATGAGCCTCTCCCAAACTTTGCCTCTGTCACCAACCCCAGGGGCACCGTAAACACCAGAAACAAAAAAACTCAAAGCTCCAAACTGTACATGAAAGTCTAGTAGATTCTTATCTACAGATAAAAACTCCAACACAACACTATTCTTCCATAAAACAGCCAAACCACCACTCCTACCTATAGGATTGACAGTGTAAACTCTGTCATATCCCAACCATACTTGCAAGTCCACCAACACATCTCTAGAATGCATAGTCTCCATGAGGAATAAGATTTCAGGGAAATAGTTCTTTCTCATTTCCTTGAGTCTAGGAATTTTCAAGTCCTCTTTAGTACCCAAACCTTGACAATTCCAACTCATGAGACTCATTGGAGAGTGGCAAGTCCCTCCAAAGGGACCCCCACTTGATTAGTTAACTTTACACTTTTGGCAGAAGCTTGAAGATCCAAACCATCAATGTTCTTCCTTTTGGTGTTCCTGGTAGATGAAGATGATGCTCTTTCACCAGACAGACCTGGCTCCACCGCATGTCCTGCTTCTTTAGCAAAGAGATTAGCAGGAGCTTTCTTGACCATGATTTCTAAAAGCTGCCCATCTTGCACGGCTTGTTGAGCCCTCTTGGCTTTTCTTGGTCGCCTTCTGGATCTTCTAGTCAAAAAACCAGTTCCGGATGATCCAGCCTCAGAGAGACCAGGACCAAAAACCATAGAACAGGCTTGATTAGACGAGAGACCAGGCAAGAAATTACCAGCAACCTGTTCAGACTGAGTTCCTGTCTGACAAGGAGCAAATGTCATTGCAATGCCAGCTTTAATCGCACTCGCCATCAGCTTTGCATTCTGCAACCCACCTTTTGAAACAGAATGAATGCGATCATGGTCTTCAAAGTTGAAAACTAAACCTTTCTCTATATCAGGATCATGAGTGACCACTGGTAAGGTTTCAAGTCTTAGCATAGACTTCTGACCAAGAAAATCCTTTTCCAGCTCTTTGATTGAGTTTTTCACCTTCTCTTCTCTTATCATCCTGCTTGTACCATCATCAGAAAGTATGTACCTTCGCATTTCTTCTAACATTACTTCTGCAATTCTTGGGCATCCTGTAAGAGGATCTAAACCAACCTGATCCTCAGACAAAACCCCAAAAAGAGGATCACCCACTAAGAGGATCTTCTTTACCATCTCAGTTTGTTGCTCCAAGACATTCCTTTTACCTTTGGTTGAATTACTCTTCATGGCCAGAAATAAAGGACACTTCGCTTGGTCATGAGTCAGCCTCTGGCACGAGAAACATCGTCTCTGCAATCTTTCATAATCATATTTGATGGTAATCGAGTCTCCACTAGGTAAATTAACAACCTTCGATCTTCGCAAAGGTTTAGAGACATCAATTCTAACCTTCACTCTTTCGTACTCTTTGTTACGCGTCCGGTCTGGGTCAAAAGCGACCACAATCACCGGTCCAGCAAACTCTCCAAACTTGTAGATAGAGGCTTCAGTAGTATGATTCACCGGCATGTTGCGCAGCTGAACCCATACTTCGAGGAACTGCAGATAGTCTGGAGGGGGATTAGGAACCCACCGCTCCAGTACCAGGGGCCAGAAATTGTAGCAGTGAACACCTTTTTTCAAGACTTCTTCCATGTCCAACTCATTCTTGAAAATGAATTGAAACCTGTCCTTCGATAAAACCACACCACGAACACGATCTTTGATAAGCCATTTTCGAGGCATATCATACACCACATCAGATACTCTTTGGTGATCCGGATTCAGAATCCGTCCCATTATGCTCAAAGCATTCCTTTCACACGAGCTAAACTCCGGTAAATCCGGAAGATCGAAAGGAATATCTTCATCTTCTAACCGCATAGAGTTCATAGCCTCGTCAATATTATCCGCCATTAAGATTAGCACCAAGAAACTAAACAAAACACTTCACTCCTTAAAGCTTTGAGCTGAACAAGCTAGCTGAAATGAAGAAAAAAGTTAGATCTTATCTTCAAACTTCAAGAACAAACACAGAAACAACCTCGGTACTCGTGAAATCCGATTAAAGTTCTTTCTAAAGAGACAGTCAAAGACTCTGTCTTAGAAGGAGAGACCTAAGCCCACAGGAGGGATTTTCTTTTTTTACAAACTCCAGTAAAGTAAATAATCAAAATTAATCTGAGTTTTAAAATGGACAATTTTCAAAAATACCACTTTTTTAAGTTTTTTTTCCAAAAGTATTACTTTAAAGTTTTTTTTTCCAAAAATACCACATTTTCCTAAGTTTCAAAAATACCACTTTTTTAAAATTCATTTTTAACATTCAAAACTAAACCCCAAACCCAAACCCTACCTCCTAAAACTATACCCTAATTTTGGAATAGTTAACCCAAACCCAAAAATTTTAATTTCTAAATCTTAAAAATCAACTTTTTAAAAAGTAGTACTTTTGAAACTTTAGAAAAAAATGGTATTTTTGGAAAAAAAAACTTCAAGATAATATTTTTAGAAAAAAAACTTCAAATGATGGTATACCAGAGAATTTCTATTTTATAAAAATTCATTCAATTAATTCGTTAATTCGTGTATGGTTTAATTTTTGTTTGCTTTTAGTTATACCGGACAACCAAATCAAACCGTAAATAGACCAAACAAACCATACAACGAACCTTCTGAGTAACAAAGAGAGATTTGACCACTTTCTTCTTCGTGGCTAGTTTCGTTAATGGAGGTGGAGCTTCGGATCAGCTAAGCAGAATCTGCAATGAAGAAAAAGAACTGTTTCTTCATGCCTGATACAAATCTCATCTTCCTCTTCTTCTACATCTCTCTACTCAACAAAGCTCTATGCATCAGAATCTCGACTCAGATCTCAGATCCTATCGTTGATTCGCTAGATCGTCCTTTGAAATCAGCTGTTTTCGCTCTCGGTAGCTTCTGGCGATCGGAAGCAGCGTTCGGTTGTATCAATGGCGTCGTACGAACAAGCGCCGGTTACGCCGGTGGAATTAAAACGAATCCGGAGTTTAGAAACCTCGGTGATCACGCCGAGTCCGTACAGGTCTGATTTCACATAGAGATTTGGGATTTGCTTTTGCTCTAGTGAACAAATTGAGTTTTGGATTAACAAAATTAGTGTAAGCCTATGGTAAAATGATGATTTAAAGCTTGTTTTGTTGAGTTTTGGTGATGTGTGATCTTTGTGTATATGTGATTGAAGTAGCCTAGGTTTTGTGTTGCTCTTCTTGCTATGTAACTGTTGACACTTAGAAAGATTTGTTGATTATGTAAGAGTTTTGGTATTGTGTGATCTTTGTGTATATGTGATTGAGGTAGCCTAGGTTTCAGGAACTGGTTCTTAGTATATGACTCTCTAGGTTTTGTATTGCTCTTCTTGCTTTGTAACTTGTTTACACTTACACAGAAGGATTTGATGATTATGGTTTGTGATTTAGGTTGAATATGATCCGAGGATCATTGGTTATCGACAGCTTTTAGATGTATTTTGGTCTAGTCATGATTCAAGACAAGTGTTTGGACAAGGTCCTGATGTTGGTAATCAATACAGGTCAGAAGAACAATTCTCCATACTAATCTTGAGTTATCGAATCTTTTGTTAACGTTCGTATCTTTTCGAACAGATCTTGTATTTTCACTAACTCTACAGAAGAGTTGAGGTTGGCTTCTACTAGCAAAGAAAGAGAGCAACTAAAATCGAGAAGCAGTATCGTGACTACTCAAATTCAACAGCTTGGAATGTTTTATCGCGCAGAGCCTGACCATCAGGTTTACATCTTCCATTTTTCTATTACGGTTTAGCAAACTCGTTAGCTGATTGAGAATATCTATGTTGAATCTAACAGAAGTTCGAGCTGAAACAACATCCATTCCTTCTTCAGTTAATAGGAAACATGGTAGAAGAAGAGCTTGAGAGATCAGCTTTAGCTACAAAACTAAACGGTTATGCAGCCGAGCTCTGCCCGCTTAGAACCCAGAAACGAATAGACTCTAGAGTAAACGAGATCATTAGAAAAGGTTGGCCGGTCTTGAAAGACATCTAATATAAGCCGTAATCGATCGTTGCCTGATTCTTTTCGTCGATTGATAATGTCTCAAATGTAAGTTTAGCATTCATTCTTGTAAACAGATTATTTAGACTTAGCCAACGATGAATGGTACTCTAATTTTATGGGCGTAGCCCATTATAACTCTTATGGCTTACTATTAAATTCTGCAGACCTAAATCTAACTCACTTAAGGCCCATAGTTAATGTGCATACTCGTTGCTGTTTTGCTGAGAAGATTAGCTTGACGCAATTGAGGCTTTCCTCGGATCCGCAGTCTATCTTGCGTTGATTTATCTATTTTATGTCGTGGAATTCTAAGAAGATGCTTAATTCCCTCTATTCGTTTGATGCAAGTTTAAGTTAATGAAGAATGTGTTACACAAAAAAAAACAGATTATTTACACGTCTATTGTATCATTGTTATGCTATTTTAGTATTTAGACATTAGCACTCTTAAAATTTGACCTCGTATCTAACTACTTTGGTCAATAAATTGTTGGTTGCTAGAATTCATAATCTTCAGATAGTGATTCTTCAAATTTTTATCAAAAAATCAAATCAACAAGTTATATCCGTATTCCCCGAGTTTAGAGATTGAGTGCAAGGGTACAATCCGGTTTGATTTATTATTTTCACGTGTTCTTATGTAAAAGACATTTCCACTAAAATTATTCGATGTTTTTAGTTTATCCGTCGGCTTAGTTTCTGAATTTTTTTTTTTTTTTGAGCAAACTGAAAATAATTATTCATCAAACCGGGTTTGTGTAATATCGGATTTCGTTTATATATAGTTAATTTTTAAAAGAAATTTTAGTGTTTTAAATTAGAAGATTTTTTCAGTTTTCAATACAAAATTAAATAAATTTTTTTTATCTGATATGACTATTTATGACAAATAAAATGTATATAACTGCTGTAATTTCTGTCAATTTAGCTATCTTTAGTGATTAATTAATGGAAAGAAATTGACAAAAACAAAAAAATTAATGGAAAGAAAATATTAGATGGATAATGAAACTCCAATAAAATATGAAAAATTACATAAGATGGTATATGCTTATGCATATTTTTGTGTGATCGATATAAAACCAAAACGTCAATAACAATTAGGGTAAAGTAAACAGTGAAGCAAAAGCAAGCCGCACTAGAAAGTAGAAACTTCTCCAAAATCATCAAAGATAGATTCAGATCGGAAACGTAAGACCGACTCTGTCTCATCGACAGATCCATCATCGGAGAAGAAGAACAAAGACCACCACCACCACAACAAACACCGTAAGAAGAGCAAGATGTCTTCAAGAGATCAAGTTAAAGCATCGCATATTCTGATTAAGCATCAAGGATCTCGTAGAAAAGCTTCATGGAAAGATCCTGAAGGTAAGATTATCATGACTATTACTAGAGAAGCTGCTGTTGAACAGCTTAAATCGATCCGTGAAGATATCGTCTCTGGGAAGGCGAATTTTGAAGATGTTGCTACTCGTGTTTCCGATTGTAGCTCTGCTAAACGTGGCGGCGATCTCGGTTTGTTTCTTTATCCCTAAATCTCTAGTTCCTGCGATTAAGCTTAGATTGAGATCTGGTAGTGAAAATACTGTAGTGAATTTGGATACTATTGAAGGCCTGTTCGTTTGATAGCGGCTGCGTCATGCGGTCATGTTGTTCGTTTGCCTGCCGCAGGTACCTGCGGCTGCGTCTTGCGTCACAAATTTTTAGCCGCAGAAAAATTATGCGTCTGCGTTTAAAAATTAGCGTGGGTCTAAAATTTGAGACGCAGCCGCAACGGCAGACAAACAAACAGCGATTAGACGCTGCGGCCAGACGTTGCGGCTGTCAAACGAACAACAATGGCAGCGTCTGGCCGCATGCCGCAACCGCGCGCGGCAGGCAAATGAACAGGCCTTGAATCTAACTCTGGGCATTGGTATTGAGGATTATGAGTAGAGATTAGTCTGCTTAGAACGTATCATTAGTGTTACTTTGATGAATATGTGTTTATCATCATCTATGTTAAGAATCTAATGGTTTATTGGATCATTACTAGTGTTTAGAGGTGAAGTACTTGATGAATCTGTAATTAGTGTTTAAAAATCTTACTAATGCATGCTTAAATTCATCACTGATGTTAAGAATCTAATGGTTTCTTGGATGATCACTAGTGTTTAGAGGTGAAGTACTTGATGAATATGTAATTAGTAGTGTTGATAAATCTTATTAATGCATATGCTTAAATCATCACTGATGTTAAGAATCTGAAGTTTCTTCCTTGATGAATCTGTTTTTAGCATCGCCTATGTTTAAAATCTAATGGTTTCTTGGATCATCACTAGTGTTTAGAGTATGAAGTACTTGGTGAATTTGTAATTAGTGTTCATAAATCTTACTAATGCATGCTTATATCATCACTGATGTTATTTCTTACTTGATGAATCTATAAATGGTGCTCGTAAATTGTACTAATGTGTGCTTCATTATTATCTAAAGTTTCTTCCATGATGATAAATCTATAGTTGGTGCTTAAAAGTTGTACAAATGTTTGCGTATATCATCGCCTATCTAAAGGTTCTTACTTGATAATAAATCTATAGTTGGGTGCTTATAAGTCGTACAGTTGTCTACTTAGATCATCACCTATCAAAAGTTTCTTCATTGATGAATTCTATTTATAATTGTTTCTCATAAATCTTATGCTGAAATGACAGGTCCATTTGGTCGAGGTCAAATGCAGAAACCATTTGAGGAAGCGACGTACGCACTCAAGGTTGGAGATATAAGCGACATTGTCGATACAGACAGTGGAGTCCATATCATAAAGAGAACCGCTTGATCCTTCTAGACCAATGAAGAGGAAGAAGAAGAGTTTATGGAAAGGTTATTGTGGTTTTGATTCTGCGTCTCTCTCTCTATGGATTTGATACAATCAAACATATGATAAAACGTATCTCATATCTTCTTAATAAACTTTCCTGATGCGACAGTGACCTGTTTATTCATCTTTCAGTTTCTCTTTTCCACTCGTTTCTTTCGTAAGTGTGATCGAAACTTTAAACCAGTTTTGCTTGGGATATTGAATCTAGTTTGAGTTTTACAGCTTAGAAATTGAATTGAAACCATCTTTTTGTTCGAATTGGATTACAAGATTTTGGTTTTGGTTAGCTGATTCGATATCTGAGTTATCGTATGATTCGGTTCAACCATTTTAATCCGTTCTGATTTGGTTTACAATTTGCAATATCCAAGATTTCAAGGTAAGAAATTTGGAATATGTCAAAAGCAAGCAATAAGAGTTTCAAAAGTGAGTCTTTGTATCCAGCAGAAAACACACTAGTAACACAAATTTGCTTAATCACACTCCACAAAATGTTTATGTAGACAAAGATCGCCAACGTGGAATTGTGTTTCTTCCAAACACATCGTCACTTGACACATGTCTGTTTGAGGCTCATCATTGTACACGTAAGAGATCCTTCGACAAAACATATATCCTATCAAACAATTACATGTGTACATGTCTCGGTGCTATATAAACAATAACAAAAAAATCATATCATATAGTATTTTTTCCTTCTAAAAAACTCTCACTAATCCTCTGTTTCTAAGACTTCACTAAATGGCCAAAGAGAAAAATAAATCTCCGACCAAGAAGAAGTCTCCGGTGGCGATGTCAGAAGAGAAATCGAAGAAGCCTCGAAAACCGAAAACCGCCACTCATCCTCCATACTTTCAAGTAATTTTTGTAGAATTTACCAATGAATATATTTTTTTTTTTTTGATAAACCCTATCGGCTGATCTGGAGGCTTCGGTAGGAACGCACCAAAGTGCTATAGAATATACTTCTCTCTGAATAGCCACGACACTGTCTATCCTGAATTTGAATACTTTCCGACCAATGAATATTTTCAACTTGATTTTTGTTGATATATAATATATCTATATATTTTTTGATAAATCGTGGGAGTTTGAGTTTTGGACCTTGTATCCAAAGTCATAGAGTCAGACTTTAGATATATAATATAGTTATAACTTTTATTAATTCATTTTGATGGTTTTGGTTTTGATGAAGATGATAAAGGAGGCTTTGATGACTCTAAAAGAGAAGAATGGATCAAGCCCTTACGCTATAGCAAAAAAGATAGAGGAGAAATACAAATCCGTACTTCCAGAGAATTTTCGCAAAACGCTTTCTCTTCAGCTAAAAAACTCTGTAGCTAAAGGTAAGCTTGTGAAGATCAGAGCTTCTTACAAGCTCTCAGAGACCACTAAGATGACAACTCGGTCTTCTTCTTCTTCGAGAAAGTCAAAGAGAACTCTGAACAAACCAGAAGTGGCGACAAAGAAGAAGAGGAAAGCTAAGAAGAAGCCAAGACAACCTAAGTCAATAAAATCTTCAGTTGGTAAGAAGGCTTTGAAAGCTTCTGCTACTTGATCACCTAGAAGAAGGAGGAGTTGAGTGTGAATGTGAATATGAAGAATAAGGTTTTGTTTTTGTATCTATGTAAAATGGATGGTTCTGTTTTTTGGTTTGGTGTGTGCTTTTGTGTAGGGATTAACTTTAGTGTAAAGGGTGTTTTGAATGTGTAATAAATACGTACTGTTTTAATATATGCAATCGTTTTTGGCAAAAGAAGAAAGGCGAAACAAAATTTGAGTGAGTAGTTAAGTTGATCAAAGCTAATTAAAGATCGTTGATTCGAAAGAGAAAAAGGCCTAGTACTTATGTGTATGAGACCCAAGAATCTCGAGATGGCTCAAGCTGTTAATGAGTTTGTGAGCCCTTAGAGTATCTCCAATGGTAAATCTTTCACAAAAGTTCACTAACAAAATTATATTAATATTCTTAGTATTATTAAACAAAATAATTAATAAGAAAAGCTGAGCCAATTACAACCATACATTTAAAAAAAAAATTCATAAAAATGTGTCAAAACTTCATTTTAAAGACACTCGGTAACCAACTTTTTCTTTCTCTTCTTTTTTTCATTTTTTTTAATAGTTAGACACTTGGTAAAAAATCACCATTGGAGATGCTCTTAGACGGCCTAATGGTGATCTTACCAGATCATGTTCTAGATTTTTTTCTTGTATTTGAAATATTGATTTTCTACTTTCAATTAATGATATTTCAGTTTTACGAAATCGTTAGTGCTTTTTCTTGCTGTGCCATTGGATATAATTATTGGAAAACAAGCAAAAATAAGTGAAAAATAAATAGTAAACACAAATAGTTATTGTATCTTAATATGGGTGAAAAACTTAAAATATCAATCTTTTATATACAATGAAAGTATTATATAGGTATTCCAAAACTTTTTTTTTTTAGTTAATTAAGCTTGACGCACTGGTCAGGAAGAGAGTTGTTTACGAGTAAAATATACCCAAGTGATCGAGCTAAGGAATTTTATATTTAAAGATCAAAGTTAAAACTAGAAAGGTGGACACTAAATCTATTTAAAAAGACTTGACATTTTAGACCTTGGATTTTAGGTCTTTTTATGATTGTTCTTTATTTTGTTTGTCTAGTAGTTTTACTCAAATTCCAAAAGGAAAAGGTATACATAATTTACTAACCTGCCAAAATTCATATGCATATATGTTGGCATTCAAACCATTTATGTGTATATCATATAACGTATGTAATTTATCACTCTTTGTCTGATCATAATCTTTTTTTTTTTTTATTGTTTAGCCATTTTAAGTTGAGATGTTATGAGTAAGTTAAAGTCTCTTATATATACACTTGGATAAGCACTTCAACCCAAAAAAAAATCTTCATTTAAAGTTAGAATCATGTTAAAAATTTCGAAAAACGCAGAGATGTTGAAAATGTTGATCGATGTACCAATTTCCTGTTCATTTGCTTGATGCATGCGGTTGTGGCTGTGTCATGTGGCCAGACACTATGATTGTTGTTCGTTTGCCTGCCTGCATGCGGCTGCGGCTGCGGCTAGATGCTGCAATTGTTGTTTGTTTGACAGTCGTAATGTTTAGTCGCTGTTCGTTTGTTTGCCGCTGCAACTGCGTCTGAAATTTTAACCACAATGCTTATTTTTAAACTCATATTCTGAATTTTTCTGTAGCCAAAAATTTGTGGCGCAAGACACAAAGTCTAGCCGCATCGTCTGGCAGCAAAACCCTGCGACAGGCAAATGTAAAACATTTGACTGCATGATGCAGTCGCAAGCCGTAACGAACATATGCCCCAAGCCTTTATACAATTAAACCAAGCAAAATCGGATTGTGACAGGTAGCTAATTTGTGATTTTCTTTTTACTATAGGTCTCATTAATTATGATGATTCTTTTTGTGAAGCTGGTTTGATTAAAAAGTGCTTAATTATTCCAAATCACACTCATAGTTAATGCTCGCTATAGAAGAAAAAACGGGAACACCTCCTTTGGCAACTTTTTAAGATCAAACATTTTTCTTAAGAAAAACGGTAATATCTAGTAATTTTCTCCACTAGAAAAATTTGCATGAGAAGTGAGAACCAATACCTAACATTTTCATAATATACCAAATTTTTTCCAAGTAAATAATCAACGGACAAAAAATGATTCATATGAAATGAAAAAAGGTTTTAAGAAATTTGTAAAGGAAGACTCGTCCTCCCAAAGTCTCGTTAACTGTTATGGACGACAAAGCATGCCCAACGGACCCCGTTTGTGCCACCGCACGCTCGACATCTCCTGCCCCCACTTTCACTTTCTTTTCCATTTTTTTATTTTCATTTCTTATCCTCATAATCACTATACATATTATTAGTTAATTAATTAACTATAAACAAATCACAATTCATACGGACATTAGGTAACTACAACTCTAATCCAGACACTCAAAACTGCAATATAAATTCATATCCTGATTCATCCACAACCCTACCTAAAGGACTAGTCATATAATTGTTTTAGCTATACATATGTTAAATATTGTATTATTTCTTCTGTTGATGTTTGCAAATGAAGTATATAAAGCTAGGTAACAACAAATCTCACATGCATGGTGACTTCTATATAGTATCATTTATCAAAAACGCAAATTCCAATTTCATAATCCAAGTTCGTACTCAAGAACTCACTGATGAACCTGTTCTCTTCTTCTCTCTCGCTCAACAACATCGACGGATCCATCTCCATATCATTGTTATATTTATCTTCATTACCTGCGAAACCTGAGGTTTTATTATCTTCTTGGCTCATAAGTTGAGAAGCAACAAACTTATCTAATGCTCTCCAATCTCCTGTCATCATTACTTGCTTGTTCTTCTTCTTTCTCTTATTCTCTCCGCTTATTAACCACTCAAAGCTTTTTTCATCATCCAAAGAGGTTGTGTTACTTGTGTAGTTATTATTGTTGTCCATTGATGTTATAGACATCGAGCTTGATGGCCTTTTCATCAGAGGTAGAGAAGGGCTTTGGAGCTGAGGAAGCTGAATGAATTGACGATTCGATTGCATATAGTTTAAACCCTGAACCATTCCTTCTAGTTCTTGCTTACACATCAAACCTTTTTCTAATATGTTTTGTTGCTGATTAGATATGTACTCAATGGGGTCCATAACCGAGTTAACTCCACTCGATACGACTTCATCGTAGAAGTAACTTGAGCTCCAAGTTTCCATGTTCTTGCCTTGCCCTGTTGCTCTTTTCTTAAATGCTCTACAAACCACCCACCCTTCTTCCTACAATACATATATATCTTGTAATCAGAGACATGACTTGTAATTAAATTTTTTTGCTAGTTTTTACTCCCTCCGTTCCTAATTAATAGATGTTTAAGGTAATGCACGGTAATTAAGAAAACGCATTGATTTCTACAATTTACAGTTTTCAATAAAGTTTAACCAATAGTATTTCAATATTTGTTTTGGAATTTGTAAAAGTGCATAGAAAACTGTAAAAACTCTATTAATTTGGAACAAAATTTTTTTGTAAAAAATTCTACATTTAGGAACAGAGGGAGTATAATTTAAACAATTGGTAAGAATCATATACTCCACAAGGCCAATGCAAACAAAAAGAAGGAGAAAAAGTGTTTTAATTTTAGTGAGACGCACATAGGACATGCTTGAAAAGTGTGAGACACAAAACTTGTAAGTTTATAGGTACATACTCATGCAATCTATTAGAGTTTCACTTTCAAACTTTACGGACTTTAGGATCATGGAAAAACAAGCACAGAAACATAATTCATAATTGTACAAATATATATATATAGAGAGAGAGAGAATTATTTAGAGAGGAAAATTCTAGCTTGGCAATTCATGTGAAAAATAACTACAACTAAAAGGATTGAATAATTTCTAATTATCTTATCTAGACAAGCTTTGCACGTTTATTACTTAAAGGGGAAATGGGATTGAACTTTTTCGTCTTTTGGTAGTAGAAAACTGAAAATTCCGCAGTTAACAAATATGTGCATCCAATAAAAAACCGACGTGAGTCTGAAATTTGATATGAGTAGGACAGAATATATACTCTTTTTTGTTTTGTTTTGAATGTGTATTACATAAGTCATAAATGTGTTTGACAAAAAAAAAGGTCATAAATGCGTAAACTCTCACCTTAAAGTTAGAATGTGTTCACAAAGATGCCAAGAGACAAAAAGCCCTAATTAAAACAAAATTGTCTTGTTCTCATAAAAGTAGAAACAAAAGTACCAGCCCCATGGAAGTTTGTATAAAAACTAGTACTCCCTCCGTTCCTAATTAATAGATGTTTAAGGTAATGCACGGTAATTAAGAAAACGCATTGATTTCTACGTTTTACAGTTTTCAATAAAGTTTAACCAATAGTATTTCAATATTTGTTTTGGAATTTGTAAAAGTGCATAGAAAACTGTAAAAACTCTATTAATTTGGAACAAAAATTTTTTGTAAAAAATTCTACATTTAGGAACATAGGGAGTATTAAAAAGAGGACACTGAAAAAGACTAAAAAGATGAATGTGAAACTTAATTTTTTTTATCATGATCAATCTTCATTAATAAAGCCGATCAATAAAATTTATGATGATTTAATACAATACCTGTGGCGGTGCGTTCTCATCTGACTCGAGCCTGTATTCATGCATGATCCAATCAGATTTCTTGCCATTAGGAGCACGTCCTTTGTAGAACACAAGTGTTTTCCTCATGCCAATCAGTTTTGTTTTGTCATAAACAGCTTTGTCTCGTCCCGTAGCTTTCCAAAATCCAGCCATGGTCGCTCTATTAGTTCTTGTCCCCGTTGGATATTTCTTGTCCTTGTGACTAAAAAAGTACCATTCGTTTTGTTCCTCATACCCAATTCGACACCGCTCTATCATATACAAAATTTAAATTTATAATCATGCAAGATCGTAGATACTTTGTATACATATATTAACAATATGATAACCAAGAGGATAAATGAGTAACCATAGCTAGAATAATTGAAGTGATGTTTATGTACTGTTTTGTAGTTAACCTTGAAGATCCCATGGTTCGATTTTGTAGAGATCAATGTCTCTGATGACATCGAGATCGATTTTTTGCGATGCAATTTTCTTCCTTAGATAGTACCCAACAAGCTCTTCGTCCGTCGGATGGAACCTAAATCCAGGAGGAACGCTAGAAGATTCCATTGTTTCTACACCACCAAATTTAAACACAACAATGAATTAATATACATGTACACAAATAGGTCTTGTTTCCGTATGTACGTACATTCATTCGTGAGACCATAACTTATGAATTATGATCCCATAAGATCACAAAAAATCAAAATATAGGATATACTAGATCTATAACCGAAGTAAGCAAAAAGATTTTTTTAAAAGAAGATAATTAATAAGAAGATGAAAATGAAAATAATTAAGATTTTAGAAGAAATCTAATTACCATTTATATTTAGAGTACTCTTAAATAACATGCATATGGTCTCATGACTATCAGTGAATATCTCTCATGACTCATGTGGTCTATGATCAAGAACTTACATACATGCATAAATATATGTATCCATAAATATTAATGTATGTAAAATAGGTTTTAAGTTGAAGAAATCAAGGAGATGAGATTAGAACAAACGGACATGGAGATGTTTAGTAATGATGTTGTCCTGTTATACAGTGTTAGGAAATGGAGGCAATGATCATCAAGAACAACGTTTTTTCTTTATTAAAACTATTTTATATTACAATAAAATTTATATTAATTTATCAAATCACTAATATACTAAGCCTAGCCCTAACATTATAAAAAAAAGGAGCCATTTCCACACAAAGAAAACAAGGAAACGATCCCATCCTATAGATTAATCTATGAATATTCATAAAAACCCTGGTTTATTGAGACTTCTAGAAGCTTAAAACGACAGAAACATATACTGTTTTTAATCCTAAATGTTCAACATATTTCATTGATGAATATCAGGGGCTTGATCGTTTGATCTACGTAGATTAAAACATCTTATATGCACGGAAAAGTACTCTATACATATAACCACACAAGAGAAAAATATATGATCAAAAGATAAACTAATGATGCTTACAAGTTACAAAATAACCCACACATAAAGGCCGAACGCACATAATTCACATAATTAACAAGAAGAAAAAGAACACTTACATGTAAGTAGATGTTCTTGAAATCCTTGTTAATATATTAGGGTTACAATATAACTTTTATGCAGAATAAATATGAAACTAAATTCAATTGAGGAGTGTAGAAAATAAAGAAAAACTTGGAAAAATCTATGGTGATAACAACTCGATTATCAATATATGGGAGAAAAAGAAAGAGAAGTGGTGAAGAATTGAAGAAGAGGAATTAAAGGAGAAAGACGATCCGATTTGGTGAATATAAAGGCGAGAAGAGAGTGTGGACCGCTCCATTGCGCGTGGCCTTCTCCATGTCCTCATTCATTTACATCATTTACATCATTCTCCTCTTTGTTTTTTAACTTCCCAAGATTTATTTACATATTTACACTTAATTTATCTTTTTCACCAAACGCATATATTTATGATTTTGGGGATGATTGGGTGTATAACAAAGAAAAAAATTTATAAGTAAAATACTAATAAAAACCCTAAATTTAATGGTTATGATTTTGCCGGGACGCTTTTGGTTTATATTTTATAATTTTTTTATTTGTTATACACCTAGTTATCCCTATGATTAATCGGACATGTTACTTATATGGACAACTAGCTAATTTGGTACAAATAAGTATTATGAAAAGACTTGAACCAAATTGTGTGTTGTTGTCTCTTTTTTTCCGGCTATTCTGTCTGATTTCTATAAATTTACTAGATTAGGACCCGCATAATATGTGGGTATTAAATATTAGTTTTGATAATTTGTGTAGTTATACATGTATAGTTATATTCTAAATTAAAACCCCGTTGATATAGTAATAAATTACGTTTTGTTAACCGTGAGTAAGATAATCAATAATGAGTTTAAATCTTCAAAAAATTATAGAAATAATTCAGCTAAATAAATGATAAGGTTTTAAATAATATTCGAAATCTTATATACTTTGAAACTGAATCTATTTTATAAATAAACATCAATTATTTTTTAAAAAGTATTTCTAAAATGAATTTCCTTACAAATTTGATAATTTTTTTAAAAAGATCCAGTTAGGAAAAGTTTAAACTCTAATCTTTACATTATAACATGAATTTCAGAAAATACAATTACATACATTAACAAAATATTGTGAAATATTGTGAAAATAATTTCCAACCTCCCACTTTCGAAGAATTCATAAAATAGTTCGACATTAATCACAATTTCGAACATTAAATAGTTTTGACTGATTTGTGGGATGATCGTATTCATGAGTTGCAAAGAAAACTAAGGATTTGGGGTGTACGTTAAATTATGGGAGGTGTGTGTTATTATATAGTTTTTGGATTTGCCAAGTAATAATATTTTTGCAAAGTTGAATGTATGTTTACCTTTCTTTTTAAAATAATTTATGGTTTAACATTTATTTTGCTTTTATATATAAAGTTTTGTTTTTGTGATGTAACATTTATTTTGTTTAACATAATGGTATTTCTATTTTGTTTTTTTTACTTATATAAGATTTGGTTTGACTTTTAAAAATATGTTAATGAAACAATAAGAAAAATGTTAATATGTCTTTATTTTATTGGTGTAACATAATTATATTTTTATTGTTTTAATTGCTTGATTTTAAATAAAGTATTTTAACATATGTTATCATTTCGCTCGATAATAGACACATGTCACAATCCCGTGAGTTACAATTTTGACAAACTCTACTTTATATAATACGATGTTTGGGTCGGGTCGAAAATATTTATCAGGTCAGTTTAATAATTTTAAACGAGCTTATATTTATGTAAATTGAAATTTGACCCATAACTAATAGATTCTATCAAAACATACCCCATATATATGTAGTTTGCAACATAAATTCTCCATTTTCATACATATTAGCGTAGCTAAAACTATATTTCAATACTTGAAATGTGTGGCCAAGCAGTGGCTAAGCCATGTAATACACATAGTTTGTGTAGGTAACAATTATTTTGTTATCAAATGGATTATCAGAAAACTTATTCAAACATATTAATGGGTCATATTGGGTTAGCTAATCAACACATTTTCCCTTTATTATTTTTAATCGGGTAGAAAATAATTGTAATTCGGTTTATCCAAAATAAGAATCAGCTATAAATTGGTCTTGATAATCAGGAGTACACATAATTTGAGTAACGTTAGTTACAAACGATTATTAGAAGTATAAACGAACTTTTTGAAATAATATACATATATCCTATGAGAATACATGTGGATCCTCAATATGTATAGCTTTTATAATCATACAACAATTAATCTTAAATTTTACTCTTTCCTTTATATTGTCCTCCACTAACATAATGCGTTGTACATAAAACAATTATATTACTAAAGCTGTGAGACGCAAGCTTCTAAATGGAGAAATTTTCACATTTTTTAGCCACGGCTTAAATATTTTAAAAATTCAGTTTTCTATTAGTGGTAGCAATTAATCTTGGTTCTAGAGTGAGCATGAGAATGTTAATAAGAATTTTGTTTCTTATTCAAATATTTTGGACTTATTTTGTTTTCAATAACCCGAAGAATTTCTACTCAAAACTCAGACTAATAAATATTCAGAGCTTATAAAAAATTGGGGTTTGTTTTACATTAGACATTTACAAGAATTGAATAGCTCATATATAATAATATCCATCGCTGACATAAACTTAGTGTTTTGAACCTTCTTTGCTTAAATAAAAGGTCGAGGTCTTTTTCATGTTTCACCTATTTTTGGTATTTTATTTTCATTAGTAATTTAACTATATGTCAATATGTCTTTCCCTGATCAATGGGAATTTAGAACCAATGGGTCGTTGTTGTTGCCGCTACAGTAATCAAATTGAATATGTGCACACGGTTGATATACTTTTACAAAATTTTGGTATGATTAAATGATTAGAACTATTAATAAACGAAAATGAATCTTGAAGATAAAGGGTCGATGATTATTCATGATATATGATAAGAGAGTGGACAATAATATGTAAAAGAGAGAGGAAAAAGTTTAACATGTCATCAATGAATTATCATAAAACAGCTCCAACTACAAGCATTATGTACGGTCATTTTTGCAAGTCAATAAACCATATATATGGTTTTGATAGCATTATGATTAAACTCAAACAAGAAGATAATAAAAAGTTAGGCAACAAATACAATTTTGTATATACTTTCATTAGAAACCTGTGTGTTTTTGTGTGTGTGTGTGTGTGCGCAAACTCTACTTTCATTAATCACTCATCGATGATGAGATAACAAAATTTATGGAGTGATTCATGTATATATCTTTTTTCAGCATGTATTGGGTACCAAGCAACTTGATGCCCATATCTCTTTCTCTTTATGCCACGATACATCAACCGAGTAAAAGTTATATTAATATAAGAAACTAAAATATATTTGAAAATTATCATCTAGTTTTCTTACTTTTTTTTCATTTCCTTCGATTCAATTACTGTATAAGCTTTATAATAGTAATACAGTGAAAATTTATTTCATTTAATTTATATTCTGTTACTCAGCAAAATTTATCCATTTGCACTTAAAATTTTAAATAATTAATTCCATAGCTTAATTTTGTTTTCTATCATTCCACGATTAGGCAAGATAACCAAAATTTGTCAAACAAGAAATTGAGGAGAAAGGCTTCAATAAAAGAATTCTTGGAATCAAGCCCATTTGCAAATATTTAATCTATTAAGAAATTTCGTGATAAGAAGAAAATTTTAAAAAACCTTGTTTTACACGTCTAAATAACTTGATTCTTTATTTTCACTTGGTCGTCAAAAGAAAAACTCACTAACCAATAAATATAAAATTACAGAACCCTCCCCTAGTTAGTTCTCCAAATCGTCGGAGATGATGATGATCAGCAATCTTCAGCAACAAGCGAGGCGTATTCTCGCTTCTAGTAGTAGAAGCTCTTTGCTTCGTCGCTCTTACAATACTCTAAGGAGTCAAACCAAGACCGATTTACAACAATGGCTTAAACAAGGGAATCAAGTGAAACTTTGTTTTTAAGGGTATGATAAAAAAATTATCATGTTTTCTTTATATACGAGAATTCACTTAGAATGACAACTAAATTGCTACAGAGCCAATACTATTCTCCTAAAAATTCAAAATAAAATCCTAACTCTTCCGTCTTCTTCAATACTCCATCCGTCTCATTTTAGATGATTTTTAAGGTTTTTACACATAAATTAAGGAACCATTTAATTGTTCATATTTTCAATATAAAACATTAATTCCAAGATGATTCAACCAATGAAAAAATAATCCGCAGAATGAAAACAACCAAAACACAATAAATATTGCATAAAAAATTGAAAAAGTCAACTACTTTGGGACAAACTTTTTCTCCTAAAAAATCATCTAAAATGGATCGGAGAAAGTACTATTTTCATATCCATAAAATTTTACACGCTCTTCTAATTGTCGTTCCAAATTCATCATCTCTTTCCCTGAAAGTTAAGTATCAAACAAATGCCTCATCGTCTTCTTCCTTCTCTCGTGGAATATAATCACCAGAGGCGAATTCTTTCCCTGAAAGTTAAGTATCAAACAAAATCATCAATCAAATTTGACATATAAAATCACAAAGTAATCAATTAACAGTTTACCACTAAAAAAAAAAATTCAAATAAAGTTTGGGCCTTATGCCGACCAACCAACTTTAATATTTGTGTATAGTTTTTAGTTGTCACGATGTAGAGGGTGATCTTAAATTAGGGTTTCTCTTGGTCGATCTTTAGTCTAAAGTTTCGACCATGAATTCCATCCCGACTGATCTCGTTCTTGAGATATTCTCGAGATTGCCTCCAAAATCAATCGGGAAGAGTCGTTGTGTGTCAAAGCTATGGTCGTCCATGCTTCACGGTCCATATTTCACCGAGTTGTTCCTGACCATGTCCAAGTCTCGTCCACATCTCTTATTTGCCATCAAGCAATCCAATGTGTGGCACTTCTTCTCGTTTCTTCAGCCTCAGAATTCATGTGAGAAGTCGTCCTCTCTTGTAGTAACGGCTGATTTTCATACCAAGTTCCCTCCAAACAATATGCGGATATGTTGTACTGATTGCCTACGATTTTCACGTGGTTACGCATCTGGTTTGATTTATTTCTCTCGCATGTGGATCTCCGATACGAGTGAGGTGCCTGTGATATGTAACCCTAACACGGGACAATACGTGATCTTACCTAAATTAGCAAGGTATAGAAAGTCATACAGCTTTTTAGTGTTTGATCCAGTTGATAAGGAATACAAGGTATTGTTCATGGCTTATCCATATTGTTCTGGTGATGATCATAGAAATATGATAGTAGGAAGTGGTAAAACGAGTTGGAGGAAGATCCAATGTAGCTGCTTAACCCATCTGCCTTGGAGCGAAGGGATATGCTGAAAGTGTGATTGCTACAGGTTTTAGACCCAAGACTGAAGATACTGAAGAGCTGAAGCAGGTGAAACCGAGCTGAAGCAGAGGCTGAAGCAGTGCAGATGCTGAAGCAGTGCAGATGCTGAAGCAGTTTTAGATAAGATTGGCCGTGGGCCTTGTCGTTCATGGGCTTGAAGCCCACGTGAATTGGAGAGTCCTTAGGGTTTAGGACGTGAGTATTTATACCTAGAGGCGTAGACGAAAATACTTACGCGCCTAGGGTTTCATTGAGAGAGGCACACAGGTGTGTGTGGCGTCGTCCACCAAAGAAGATCAGAAAAACAAGATCTGTCTGTTGGTGTTACTGAGAGATCGTGATGATTCTCAGGTTATGATCCATGTTATAGAAAAGAGTGGTGTGGTATCCATATAGCAATTGTAGGTTGCTTCTTTTTATAATGAATTTGTTCTGGACGTGGTCCCGGGGATGTAGGAAACGAACCTCGTTAAAAAACTCCTTGTGTCAATTTACTTTATGCACGTACTTGCTCGTTGTCATTCGATCTAGCCCAAACATGCACTAACATATGCATCAATGGGGTTTTGTATTATTTAGCTGAAGAAGTGGAAGAAACGTCATCATATGGGATAGTTTGCTTTGATGTTAGGTCTGAGAAATTCACGTTTATCAGGTGGATAGCTCATAATCATAGTTGGGAATTTACGTTGATAAACTATAAGGGTAAATTTGGTGTGGTTAATTGGAAGAAGGGAGACATTGATGGTGCCATTGAGTTGCGTATGTCGATTCTAGAGGATGTTGAAAAACAGGAATGGTCGAAACATGAGTACACTTTTCGGGACATTAACCTCGTTGATGACGATGGTGAAATTTATTTCGTTGGTGTGACTGCTATGGCGGGTGAAATCCTTTTATCGAATACATCTATACGGTCTTATTTTTTCTTCTACAATCCCGAAAAGAACACTCTCCAAAGTGTTGAAATCCAAGGTTTTGGAAAAGGGTTAATGTTTAATGGATTTTACACCTTTGTAGACCATGTAGAGGATCTTAATGTTAACGATGCAAAGCTATTCAAGTCAAGCATCTATGCTCCATATGTGAAGAACAAACGCAGCCAGAAGAAGCAGAAGACAAAGCGATGAGAGATAGAGAGAGGCGTTTAGAAGTGATAAGTGAAAGCAATATCCATGCTCTCTATCTATACGTATTAGAGACGTAAATCTCGCAATCAAATCTCGTATGATTAGGAGAATATGCATATAATCAGCATTGTATATTTGATATGATTCTCTGATTATTGTATTTTTAGGAAACTAGAATATGTAACTTGTATGATAAAAGGCTATCATGATGATCTGAATAAGACACACAAAAACTTCTTCTTTCGATTCGTTCATGGTTTCAGAGCCTGAACTAGAAACTTCCTCTCTCCAATAAACCGATTCTTTTTTTTTCTTTCCAAAACCCAAAACTTTGATTATGATGACCGATCAAACGAACCCGAACACGAACCCGAACGCGAACATGACTCCGAACCAGACAATGACAACCGTGGAGGTGAGAAGAACAATATCTCCATATGACTTGACCGCCGCCGACAATCCAGGCGCTGTGACTTATGCAAACACAGTCCATGTGCCAAACATAATTCAGAACCAAGAACACGCAAATTATGCATTGACAGACAATGATCGTAATGGGGTTAGCGGCTTGAATGATGCACAATGGCGCACATTGGTCAACCTCATTAATGGTGGAAAGAGCGGAGCAACAGAGACACTCTCTGGTAAGTCTTCTTCTGCTTCGTGGATAATGGACACAGGAGCTACTCATCATTTGACGGGAAAATATAATGTTCTGTCTAATGTAAGACGAATGGCTCCTGTATTAGTGGTAATGGCTGATGGTCGACAACGAGTTTCTGATATTGAGGGTACAGTGCGGTTAGGCTCAGATTTGTTTCTCAAATCAGTTTTCTATGTTGAGGATTTTCAGTCGGATTTGATTTCGGTAGGACAGTTGATGGATGAGAATCATTGTGTGGTTCAATTAGCTGATCACTTCCTTGTTGTTCAGGACCGCACTTCGAAGACGGTGATTGGAGCGGGTAAAAGAGGAGCTGGAACTTTCTACTTTCAAGGCTTGGAACGAGCAGCGGCTGTTACAACAAGTGATGACAAATCATTTGAATTGTGGCATAATCGAATGGGTCATCCATCTTCGAAAGTAGTTTGTTCTCTTCCGGATGTTTCTGTTTCTTTTTCTTCTGCATTGTTGAACAAAGCGTGTGATGTGTGTCTCCGCGCCAAACAAACAAGAGATTGTTTTACAATTAGTGAGAATAAAGCTTCCGATATTTTTGAGTTAATTCACTGCGATCTTTGGGGTCCATATCGTACTCCTTCGTACTCGGGTGCGCGTTACTTTCTTACGATTGTAGACGATTATTCGCGGAGTGTTTGGTTGTACCTCTTGAATGATAAAACCGAAACGTCCACTCACATCAAATTTTTTTTGGCAATGTGTGAAAGACAGTTTGACAAGCAGATTAAAACAGTGAGAAGTGATAACGGAACAGAGTTTTTGTGTATGAAAAGTTTCTTTCTTAGCAAAGGAATTGCTCATGAAACTTCGTGTGTAGGGACACCACAGCAAAACGGAAGAGCGGAGAGAAAACACAGACATATCTTAAACGTTGCGAGAGCATTACGGTTTCAAGCCAATCTCCCAATCGAGTTTTGGGGTGAGTGTATTTTGACTGCAGGTTATCTCATAAATCGAACTCCTAGTTCGCTTTTGAAAGGTTTAACACCGTATGAAAAATTATATGGGATGGCACCTCCGTATGATCACTTGAAGGTGTTTGGCTCTCTTTGTTATGCTCATAATCAAGGAATTAAAGGTGATAAATTTGCTCCTCGAAGCCGCAAATGTGTGTTTGTCGGTTATCCCAATGGAAAAAAAGGGTGGAGATTGTTTGATCTTGAACAAGAAGTCTTCTTTGTTTCACGTGATGTTCGTTTCTATGAGAACGAATTTCCATATGCAGAGAGCTTTGTTTCTGACCATCAACACGAAGAAGATGAAGCTTTGTGGGCTTCAATGTCTAAAGGCCCAATGTTAAATGAAGAATTGTTGTCTCCACATAATGGGCCTATATCTACTACATCATTAGGCCCATTGGCTAATACTCACGTGGATTCTTCTTCTCTACCTGAGCTTGATCCCATCGATCCCACCTCATCAGAACCCAATGGTGAAGAGCTTAATTCTGGTGAACCACAACTTGCCTTCGATCCCATCTCGATTGTTACTTCTCCAAACCCAACCATCGTTGCTGCTTCATCAAAACCGACCATCGAATCACCAACTCCGACCACCGTTTCTTCTCCTCCGACGATGACTCAAGCCACTCTGCTTGGTCGTGGTCATAGACAGAAAACTCAGTTTGTTACCTTGCGAAATTATGTAACCAACACCGCTCTCGTTAGACCTATTCGTGATGTAAGTTCAACAGCTTATCCAATTTCAGATTATGTTGATTGCAAACGGTTTTCAGTTGTTCATCAGGCTTACTTTGCTGCTGTGACAAATGGGGTAGAACCTCGGACTTTTGGTCAAGCAATGAGAGATACACGATGGCGGGATGCTATGGGTAGCGAAATTAAAGCCATGGAAGAAAATCAAACATGGACTATTGAAAATTTGCCCAAAGGGAAGAAAGCAATCGAGAGCAAGTGGGTTTATAAAATCAAATACAACTCAGATGGAACTATAGAACGATACAAAGCAAGGCTTGTTGCGTGTGGGAATCGACAAATAGAAGGAGTCGACTATGATGAAACATTTGCCCCAGTTGCAAAAATGGGTACAGTTCGCTTGTTTTTGGGAGTTGCTGCAGGTCATGGTTGGCCTGTCCATCAGATGGATGTGCATAACGCATTTCTTCACGGTGACCTTGAGGAGGAAGTCTACATGAAATTGCCCCCGGGTTTTGACTCTTCAGATTCGTCAAAAGTGTGTCGTTTACGCAAATCAATCTACGGATTGAAACAAGCACCAAGATGTTGGTTTGCAAAGCTTAACACAGCGTTGAAAGCCTACGGTTTTAAGCAAGATCGGTCTGATTACTCCTTGTTTACGCTTGAGAAACATGGTGTTCATCTCAATATCTTGATTTATGTAGATGACATGATTATCTCGGGGAGCTCACTTGAAGCAATTACATCTTTCAAGCAGTATTTATCATCATGTTTTCACATGAAAGACCTTGGTACATTGAAATACTTCTTGGGAATTGAAGTCTCACGGAACTCAACGGGCATATATCTCAGTCAACGCAAGTATGTTCTTGATATCCTTGCTGAAACAGGAATGTTAGGCTCCAAACCAGCGACCTTTCCTCTGGACCAGAATCATAAGTTGTCTCTCTCTACTTCGCCGAAACTGTCTGATCCTCAACAATATCGCAGATTGGTTGGCAAGCTGATTTATCTTGCTGTGACCCGTCCCGATTTAGCGTATTGTGTTCATGTCTTAGCTCAGTATATGCAAGAACCGCGTGAAGATCATTGGGAGGCTGCTTTGCGCACTGTTCGATATCTAAAAGGAACCCCAGGTCAGGGTATTTTGTTAAAGGCTGATACGAATTTTCAAATTACAGGTTGGTGTGACTCCGACTGGGCTTCTTGTCCTATAACTCGAAGGTCCGTTACCGGCTACTTTGTTCAGCTAGGTAGCTCTCCTGTCTCTTGGAAAACTCGCAAACAGAAAACAGTTAGTATGTCCTCAGCCGAGGCAGAATATCGTGCAATGGCTTCTCTCACTAAGGAGCTCATTTGGTTAAAACGGATTCTTGGTACGCTCGGAGTTTCTCATCCCACAGCGATGATTGTTATGTGTGATAGCAAGTCTGCTATTCATATAGGTACTAATCCAGTTTTTCATGAACGGACAAAACACATAGAAGTCGATTGTCACTTTGTCCGTGATGAATGTCTCAATGGTACAATCACTTTATCTCATGTTAATACTAAAGCTCAGTTGGCTGACATCTTTACCAAACCATTAGGGCGCCTCGCTTTCGACGATTTCCGCTGCAAGTTAGGCATCCAGAATCTGCATGCTCCAACTTGAGGGAGGGTATTAGAGACGTAAATCTCGCAATCAAATCTCGTATGATTAGGAGAATATGCATATAATCAGCATTGTATATTTGATATGATTCTCTGATTATTGTATTTTTAGGAAACTAGAATATGTAACTTGTATGATAAAAGGCTATCATGATGATCTGAATAAGACACACAAAAACTTCTTCTTTCGATTCGTTCAATACGTTTTATGTTCTTTAGCCATTCATTACTAGTATAGACCGAAACCCAATAATAGTTTATATATTCACAAAAATGTTTAAGTACAATGCAATTTCTTTTGAACTACAGTACTATTATTTATCCACTAGTAATTCATGTAAGCATCTTTTCTATGTAAAAGTAGCATTGATGACACACATTTCCACTAAAATAACGGATCTCACTTTCCTTAATTAGATTGGATCGTAGCCATCGTTTTATCAAAAATCGATTTATAGCCGTCGATTTCATTCCTATTTTAGAAAATGGTCTTCCTCTCTTTCCGGTTTGACGCTTTTGACACAGGTTCAATAAAAAATCAAGAAAGGAACAAACAAGAAAACCAATAACCGGAAACCGGTTTACCACACCGGAAAATGACTTCGGAGCTCGCCATTATTCTGATCACCACCGTCATTACCATTTCATCTTATTCAACATTGTCTAACGCCTTATTACATCCTGATACTGTGTCTCGTAATGTTTCAAGAAACAACAATTTTTTAACTACCAATGAGCTTTGGTTCAACCAAACCCTAGATCATTACTCTCCTTACGTAAAAACTTCTCTTCACCGATTTCTTAATGACTTTGGTCTTATTCAAATATGTTCGAAAGCTAATATGATTCGTTGCTCTGATTTTCGTAGGATCATCGCAAATTCAGACAACGATACTATGAATTTATGGACAATTTTCGAGCTCCTGATGGTCCTGTCTTTATGATAATATGTGGTGAAGGTCCTTGTAGTGGCATAGCTAATGATTATATAAGTGTAAGATTTTATTATACCCCGAATTTCATGTAGAAAAAATCTAAAGAGATTTGATGTTTTTATAAACATGTATTTAGGTATTAGCAAAGAAGTTTGGAGCTGGTGTGGTTTCATTAGAACATAGGTACTATGGAAAAAGCTTTCCTTTCAAATCATTAACTACAGAGAATCTGAAATATCTTTCGTCGAAACAAGCCCTTTTCGATTTAGCTGCTTTCCGTAAATATTACCAGGCAAGTCTTGCTTTGCTTTGCTATCATATTGAGAACCATCGTCTGCATTGTAAGAGGGTGTTTGATTTATGTCTGTTTGGGATTTTTGGATGCAGGAATCTTTGAATGTTAAGTTGAATAGAAGTAGTGGTGGTATTGAAAATCCGTGGTTCTTCTTCGGGATTTCGTATTCGGGAGCTTTGAGTGCGTGGTTTCGGCTTAAGTTCCCGCATTTAACGTGTGGAAGTCTCGCTAGTTCTGCAGTTCTTCGTTCTGTTTACGAATTCTCTGAATTAGATCAGCAGGTATCAGTATCATGTTTTTTTTTCTATTATTGTTTTTTAAACCTCGAAGTTCGGGTCTAAGCCTTAAATCTATGTGGGTCCATAGTCAGCCTTTAGTCTATTGTTGTTCAGTATGATTGCATGAATGTAATTAAACAATGTTCTTTGCAAGATTTAAGGTAAGAAAGTAGAAGGCTATAATGGTGTGAAGTTATGGTGTTGCATGAAAAAGTATTACCTTACGGACAAATTCGATCTTTTGTTTATTTTGAGCAGATAGGTGAATCAGCTGGTCAAGAATGCAAAGCTGCACTACAAGAGACTAATAAACTCATGGAATTGAGGCTTAAAGTAAACGGAAGGTCGGTGAAAGCGCTCTTTAACGCCACTGAGGTCTCTCTCTTTCTCTCCATTTCTTAGTTTGCTCTAGCTCTGTTTTGGAATGATAATAATGGAAATATAGAAGTCCCATTTCAATGTAATGATTTTCAGAAAATTGGCAGCTTGATGTTGATGCGGATTTCTTATACTTAACCGCAGATGCAGCGGTTATGGCAGTAAGGATTATATATCCATATTCATTTTTTTTCAATCTCATGTTCTTTCTAGTCTTTGACTGATCAAAATCTTGCAGTTCCAATATGGAAATCCAGATAAACTATGTGTCCCGCTTGTTCAAGCAAAGAAGAACGGTGGGGATTTAGTGGTAAGTTCCCATTGTTTTCTAATTTGAATCGCCTTGGGAAATAAACATTTTGTATCTACTATAAAACTTTTGTTGGATTTGTAATGCAGGAAACATATTCTAGATATGTTAGAGAGTATTGCATGAGAGTTTGGGGTCTACTCGTTAGAACATATAACCGAAAACATATGAGAAACACTGTAGTTACTGCAGACAGTGCATATCGGTTATGGTGGTTCCAAGTTTGCACAGAACTAGCATATTTCCAGGTAGCACCTGCAAAAGATAGCGTTCGATCTCAGCAAATCAATACAGAGTAACATTCTTGAATCACTAGAAAACCTTTTCTTAAGTCACATTGTTATTTACTATCTCGCCAATTTTGTTAGGTTCCATTTGGATTTATGCAAGAGCATATTTGGGGAAGGTATATACCCTAAAGTTAATGCAACAAACATGTACTATGGTGGCGACAAAATCGCGGGTATATGGCACTAAAAACCTACTCGAATACATTTTATAGCTTTTGAACATTGTGATCATTTTTGGGAAATCTACAGCAACCAAAATCATCTTCACAAATGGGTTACAAGATCCATGGCGTCATGCTTCCAAACAAACATCATCTCCTGAATGTAAAGTCTCTCGTTCTTTCTCGATGTCGTCGACTTGGCTTAAGTTATGTCTCAAATTTGTGCATTTTTTGCTGACAAGTTAAAATGTGCCAGTGCCTTCTTACATCATGAATTGCAATAATTGTGGCCATGGAGCTGATCTAAGAGGATGTCCTCAATCTCCAATGGTCATTGAAGGTATAATCACTTGTGTGTTTTTTCTTCTTCTCAAAAGTCGAAAGAGGGTCTTATCTTGAAATCAAGAATTGTTTGTTTTTCAGGTAAATCAAATAATTGTAGCTCACCAGATGCTGTAAACAAAGTGAGGCAACAAATGGTAGAACACATCGACTTGTGGTTGTCTGAATGTCGCGGATCGAGTAGGACTTCTACGTAGAGTCGCATCATAGAAGTAATAGTTCGGTTCATGACTTCTACGTAGAGTCGCATCATAGAAGTAATCGTTCGGTTCATACAAACAACAGTATACACTCTTTAGTACTACTGATTATGATGAACAAAATTCGAAGAAATATATTCAACCTAAAGCAGTCACAATGTGAATATACTTTAGATCATTTCTGTTTTTGTGCAATTAGTTAAACCACAAGCAGAAAGGATGCTGTTTTTGTAGTTTAGAAGATGTTATATTGTAACTTATAACAGAGATGGCAATGTTAAAGTCTTTTAACTGTCTTATACTCACTCTGTTCCAAAAAGATAGAGTTTTTACTGTTTTCAATGCACTTTTACAAATTTCAAAACAAATACTGAAATACTATTGGTTAAATTTTATTGGAAACTGTAAATCGTAGAAATCAATGCGTTTTTTTAATAAGTATGCATAACCTTAAACATCTATCATTTTGAAACGGAGGGAGTATTTATAGTGAGCTCTAGTATTCATTGTTAATTTCTATTAAAAGAAAACAAATTTTATATATTTTTCTGATTTTAAAGTTTGAGAATCTATTTTCTAAACTTTTAAGAGATGAAATGCTATATACATAAATTGATTGATATATCATTTTAAACTTAAGTATAAATCATAGGTTTTAGTATTTCAACTTTAAATATGAGTTGATCCCACAACGAAGGAGTATACTAAAACTATTGTAACTTGTAACTTGTAACTTGTAACTTGTAACTACGTACATCATTGTTATCTTTACATTGCTTCTAAAAGCTGTGATGACAAAATAAATTACGTCGTATAATCATAGAGTGGGTTCTTGTCAATCCATGTCGGACGAATAAATTAATAAGTATAATTATGTTGTTGAGATTTCATTATTTATGTCTTATTATAAAAAGCGAGACCGTTGAATTTGAATTCGTTCTTGTTGCACGAGTGATCGATTCTTTTTCTCCCTTAAAACAAATAATATATTCCTAAAATTTTAAAATTTGATTTCAATTTCGAGGTGTGGAGAATTGATTATAGTTCCACAAAATTTAATTTGTTTGTTAAATTGTATGTTTGAGGTGAAATATATTTCCCTCAGATTCACATTTTGTTCAATATTATTCTGTTTATATTTTATTTTTTGAAAAAAACTCTGTTTACATTTTTACTTTTGACAAATTCCTTTGGTTTCTATAAATCGAAGTCAAACCTGGTTTTTCACGTTACAAATGCATGTGAGCATATTTATATCGATAAACTAGATTAGGATCCGCATAATATGCGGGTATTAGATATTAATTATCTATATAGTTATGATCCTTATATTTATATTATAAATTAAGACCCGTATAAGTAGATTATAAATTGAAACATGTATAAATAGATTCTAAATTGAAACCCGCATAATTGTATTTTAAATTGAAACCCGTATAATTATTAATTTATTTATCATTAAATTGCATTTTGTTAACCGCAAATTAATTCAAATCACCATAAAAATGGGTTTGATCCACAATGTTCACATACAAACCCGCGTTATACATTACCATGACTACACATGCATGTGTTTTGTATATGTTTTCCTATGCACGCATCTTCTAAATATATCTATGCATGCATCTTCTAAATAGTTATATGTATATAATTTAGGAACTTATTTAATATTTCTATTGCATAATCATTTTTAATGAATTTTTCTAGTTGCATAAATAAAACTTTCCCAATTGCATAAATAATATTTTTCCAACTACATAAATATTGGATAAATGCAATAAAAATAGACACTTTTACATTTTTCAATTGCATATATAATGTTTAAAGTGACATTTTTTCTTATTTACCTTTTCTTTTGACTTATTATTTTCTTTTTAAATTATACTATAATTTTATTTGAAAAGGTAAATTATGTAGATAAGAAAAAAATTATAATTTGTATTTGACACATGTCACAATCTATATTAACAATAACACATGTCGCGATCTCGTGAGTTACAATTTTTCCTACGTGTCACGCTCTCGTCGAACGATCTCTCTCTTACATAATACGATTCTTGTATTTTCTCTATAATTGTTTTTATTTATTTCTTATATTATCTCTAGGTTAATGTTCTTACTATCTATTATGTTTATACTTTTAGTTGTTTTGCTACTTACATATCATCTCGATTTCGTTCTTAATTTTTTTTACATATGTAGTTTGGACTATTAATTTTATTTGATTTCCTAATTAGTTTAGACTATTATAAAAAGATTTCTAATTAGTTTGAACTATTAAAATTTTTCCTTTTCAATATTTAGTTAGTTATTTAACAATTTGTTTTTGTTAGTTGAAACGACCCGACCCGTTTTTTTTTTTTTTAAACAATAACCCTTGGTCTCGGACTAGCATTCCCATAAATGCTATCCTCTACAACTAAGCAAACATGCACAAACAACCAGCGGATGACAATAATAAACCAACAAACCAATTCCATTAAACATACTAAACCAATCCAATAACCAATTCCAATCAAACCAGCAACCTAACCAGGTTCTAAAACAGAAAGGAAAACAACCAAAATCACACAGCACGAAACCGAGACCCTAGATCATCTCCCTCTTCGTTGCCATGATTCCACGATCACAATTTGCCTTTACCTGCATCACATGGAAAAAAGAGATGCGTGAGTATTATCATAAATACCCAGTGAGACGGTCCTCCCATCTACGACTGCGCACACAGACGCGATGGATCCGCTTAGGCAAACACGCATCAAACAATCACACAAAACACAACAACGGCTCAACCACAGCCCAAACAGGCAGCCTATCGATCGACACTACCACTAGGTGTCGATCGACAGCCCTGTTCACACCTGTCGATCGACACACCCACGGTGCCTGTCGATCGACAGCTCCACAGGACCCTGTCGATCGACACAACCACTAGGTGTCGATCGACAGCTCCTCGATCACCTGTCGATCGACACAACCTCTAGGTGTCGATCGACAGCTCTCGTGTGACCCTGTCGATCGACACACCCAAGTGCTGTCGATCGACAGGTCGTCGCAGATTCATGGGAAATCGATCATTATCCTCTCGGATCGATTCCCTCCTCTGCGTTAACCCGAAATCTGCACAACAAACACAATCCAACAATCCATACACAACAAAACGAACAGAAACAACACCAATCATCACAATCAATCAATTCGACCTACCACCAAACAACCCTAACGAATCCACCGGCCCAGAAGCCATGGTCACGCACTCACCTTAGATTTTCGGATAGAATTTGCTGGATAATGAGGCTAGAAACAGATTCAGCTACAATCACCACGAAATTCCTCTTCAAATCGATCAAGAACGAAACCCTAATCCACAAACTATCAGGAACAAGAGAACTCCTCTCAAAACTCTTTGTTTCTGATTTTGGGACTTTGGTTCGCTCAAATGCGGCCAAAAACCCTTATATATGATGCCCTAGGGTTTTCCCAAACCGGCCCGGTCCAATTGAACGACTTAAATCGAACCAGAAAACCAACCAATTCGGGCACCTGTCGATCGACATACACTAGGTGTGTCGATCGACAGCCCCTAAGAGCCATGTCGATCGACAGACACCAAGTGTGTCGATCGACAGCCCCTCCATTTTCACAAAAATGGTTCACGGGCGTCACAATTCTCCCCCACTAAAACTGGATTCGTCCTCGAATCCTCTAACATTACTCCACAAACTACTCTGGTCTAACCCGCCAGCAACACCGGAGACTACCTCTCCCATACCCTCTCGAGGTTCACATCCGTCCTATGCACATAGACCCGTCTCAGACATTGATCGCTCATAGCTCATAACCACACCCTCTAACTCTCGGGATCGTCACCCCTTGAGTTCTCGGTGCCACATATCAACCCACCTCAGTCCACGCAGTCTTGACGGTGTTTGATACCAACTATCTCCATACCCCTCACTTTCAGAACACATAGTCCTTCAAGCACTCGGTATGCAGGGAACCCACACATCCCCTGGAGAGACACAACTCTCAAAGATCTGCCAGAGATCACAATCTCCATGAACTATCTCCATACCCTCACGTCCCCAGTCCACGCAGTCCTGGCGAACGATCGGTATGCAGGGAACCCACACATCCCCTGGACGACTCAGCCCTAGACGTCTATAATGCACCTCTGACCGGAATTACCTCCTAAGGTCTCACATGATATTCCCCTCCCGGAATACCATCACAATCGTGATCATCACAGATCACCCGGACCATCCCTCACCTCGGATGTCCCTGCAGAGTCTCCCCAGAACTAGACAGTTCTAACCACCGTAAAACTTCTATTCCGAGACTCTCACCCACTCACACACACAAACCGTTAGAGTTCCCACCGAAACTGGCAAGTTCTATCCGCAATAAAACTTCCATTTCGGGGTTCTCTAACCACAAACACATGACTCTCAAAGTCAAACACATAAGAAAAACACTTTCTTATTCACTGGAAAAATGTCATAATCATTACAACTTAATGAAAATACAAAAATCCACAACCAAAAACCTCACCACACACGGTGATCACAACACAAAAACTGAAACTGGAAACCACAAAGAAAACGAATTCACTCTTCTACTTGCTTCTCGAACCACTTCTTGAACTTCGTTTTCATCTTTGCCTCTGGTTCCCAAGTCTCCTCCTGAATACCGTCACAGTCCCACAAGACTCTCAACAACGGCACTCTCTTCCGGCGCAGAACCTTGATACTTCTCTCAAGAATCCTAACCGGCCTCATCCCAATAGTCAGATTTGGCTGAAGATCTGCAGGAATCGTCACTGCTACCTCCTCAGAAGCATGCAAGCATCTCCCGAAACGTGAAACACATCATGGAATTTCTCCATAATCGGAGGCAGCTCCAATCGATAAGCAACTGGTCCTACACGCTCCACAACCCGGAACGGACCCATGTACCTCGTACTCAGCTTATCCTCAGATATGGACCTGTTCAGACCCCGCATCATAGCCATCTTGAGATACACTCGATCTCCGACTGCAAACTCCAACTCTTTCCTTCTCCTATCGGCATAACTCTTCTGCCGATCCTGAGCTTCTTTCATGTTCAGCTTCACAACACGGATCTTCTCCGTCGTCTCCTGAACAAAATCAGCCCCAAAGATGCTCCTCTCCCCCACTTGGGTAAAACATAGAGGAGTACGACATGGCCTCCCATACAACGCCTCGAAAGGAGCCATTCCGATACTCGCCTGAAAACTGTTGTTATAAGCGAACTCCACCAAACTCAAGTGATCCGCCCAATGACCACCCCAATCTAGCACGCACATCCTTAACAGATCTTCCAGTGTCTGAATCGTCCTTTCGGACTGCCCATCCGTCTGCGGATGATTAGCTGTACTCATGTGCACCTTAGTGCCCATCTCAGCCTGAAAAGCTCTCCAGAACACTGACGCAAACCTCGGATCTCGATCCGACACAATACCCGCTGGCACTCCATGCAACCTCACAATTTCCTTCACATACTTCTTAGCCAAGACCTCCGCTCCGTCTGTCTTCTTAATGGCCAGAAAATGTGCTGACTTAGTCAGACGATCCACAATTACCCAAATCGCGTCATAGGTCCGAGAAACCGGCAACCCTACCACGAAATCCATAGTGATCATGTCCCACTTCCACTTTGGAATGGGTAAACTCTGTAACAAGCCACTAGGAACCTGATGCTCAGCCTTCACCAACTGACACATATTGCAAGCTGCAACCCAATCCGCCACATCTCTCTTCATCCCGACCCAATGATAATACCGTTTCAGATCCCGATACATCTTAGTCGCTCCCGGATGAATCGAAAACTTACTCGCATGAGCTTCTCTCAGAATTTCCTGCCTCAGGTCCTCATCCTTAGGAACACAGACTCTTCCATGCACTAAGATAGTCCCGTTAGCAGAAACCTGATATTCGGAACCAGTAGCCTTGGAGAGATCTAACAACACCGGATCCAGCACCTGAGCTACTCGGATCCTGCTCAATAGATCCGCCTGATCCGCCGCCGCTAACCCCAACGGTTCCTCCGAAGTAACACATAACCTCAAGGTACTCAACTCACTCACAAGAGCCTCCACATCCCGCTCCTGAGATGAATCATACCTCCTTCGACTAAGAGCATCTGCTACAGTGTTAGCCTTACCCGGATGGTAAACAATGTCCAAGTCGTAATCAGCCAACAACTCTGACCATCTCCTCTGTCGTACATTTAAATTCTGCTGAGTAAAAATGTACTTCAGATTATGATGATCAGTGAACACCTGAACTCTGCCACCATACAAGTAAAACCTCCAGATTTTCAACGTGAAGACCACTGCAGCCAATTCTAAGTCATGAACAGGATAATTGCCCTCATGCTTCCTCAACTGCCTTGAAGCATAAGCAATCACCTTACCCTGCTGCATCAGCACACAACCCAAGCCAACTCCCGAAGCATCTGTGTACACTACATAAGGCTCACCCGGTTCAGGTAACGCCAATACTGGTGTACCAGTCAACATCGTATTCAGTTTTGCGAAACTCAACTCACAATCCCCCGACCACACAAAAGGAACATCCTTCCCTGTCAGCTTCGTCATAGACTGAGCCATACTCGCAAAACCTTTGACGAATCTCCGATAATAGCCTGCCAACCCAAGAAAACTCCTGATCTCAGTTGCATTCCTCGGTCTAGGCCAATCTCGGATAGACTCAATCTTCGCCGGATCCACAGAAACTCCTTCTGCAGAAACGATGTGACCCAAAAATCCCATCTCTCTCTGCCAGAAATTGCACTTACTCAACTTCGCAAACAGCTTCTGTTCCCGTAACTTCTCCAGAACTCTCCTCAAATGAACCTCATGTTCCTCCAGACTCTTCGAATAAACCAGAATATCATCGATGAAGATGATTACGAACTCATCCAGATACTTCTGAAAAACTCCGTTCATCAACCTCATAAATGCCGCCGGTGCATTCGTCAACCCGAATGGCATTACTACAAACTCAAAATGCCCATACCGAGTCCTGAAAGCCGTCTTCCGAACATCTGCTTCGTCGATCGGAATCTAGTGGTAACCGGATGCCAAGTCAATCTTGGAGAACCAAGTAGCCCCTCTCAACTGATCTAACAACTCATCAATTAGCGGAAGAGGATACTTGTTCTTCACAGTGACTCGGTTAAGACCTCGATAATCGATGCACAACCGGAAACTACCATCCTTCTTCTTCACAAACAACACCGGTGCTCCCCACGGTGAAGTACTCGGTCGAATAAAACCCTTCTCCAACAAATCTTCCAACTGTTTCTTCAATTCCGCTAACTCTGCTGGAGCCATTCGATAAGGCACTTTAGACAACGGCGTCGTTCCGGGTTCTAACTCAATCGTGAAAGGATCCGACCGAGATGGCGGTAATCCCTGCAACGACTGAAAGACATCCTCGAAATCCCGAGCGACCCGAATATCTCTCACAGCAACCCCACCAACAGCCTCCGGCATTACTATCGTGGCCAGGTAAGCCTCACAACCTCTCTCAATCATCGCCTCAGCTTGAACAAGGGAGATCACGAGACTTCCTGAAGTCGGTCTTACTCCTTGATAAACCAACCTTCCACCTTCCCGTTCAAATACCACTCGACCCCGGTGACAATCCAGATGGACTCTGTACCGATTCAACCAATCCATACCAAGGATAACATCGTACAGCTCCACCGGACTAATCACTAAGTCAGCTGGCATTAACTCTCCCGCTACCAGAATATCCACCTCCTTCCCCCGGCCATGCGTAGCTAGAAATTCTCCTCCAGCAACCATAACCGGTCCAGTCCGCTCACCAGCGTCACTCCGGATACCACTCCTCTCGGCATGGTCCGGAGTAATGAAGTAATTCGATGCTCCAGAATCAAACAACACGTGGGATTCACACCCACCTACAAACACGGTCCCTACACAATTCCCAAGTGCTAAGCAACCTAACTTTCTATCACAGGCAAACAATCTAACACAAGCACCAAGAAATCCTACACTACTGAATTTACAAAGTCTGAATTAGAAAGTTACCTGTGATCGGTCTCGAGCTCGGCTCTCCCGGCGCTGCAATAGCCGGCGGACGCTCCATCGCCGCGATCTTCTCTACAGGCTGTACTGCCCCATATTGCGCTATTGGCTACACAACTGCCACTGCCATCTGCTGCAACTTGGGACAGTTCAACCTGAAGTGCCCCGGCTCTCCACACTGATAGCACGTCCGAGCCGCTTGAACCTCGCTCTGCTTCGGGCAACTCGCCTTCTTGTGGTCTAGACTACCACAAACGAAACAGCCTCGGCCACTCTGGCCCGATCCCGAAGCGCCTTCCCACTTCCTCTTCTGTCCATGCGCAGGCTTGCCGCCTTTGCCAGGACCTGCCTGCTGCACCTGCTGCACCAGCATAACCCAGGAGTCTGTTAAACTCCACGTCATACTCCCGCACCGACCTCGTGCCCTGAGTCAAGTCCAAGAACCTCGCCTCTAAACGATCCAACGCCTCCTGAGGAAAGAACTTGGAGTTGAACTCCGTCACAAAATCTGACCACGCCATCGCAGTCCCGGCCCATCTAGCCGCTACACTCCTCCACCAGAGATGTGCATCACCGTCCAAATAATGGACCGCCAAGTCAACCTTGTATCCCTCGGGACACCTAATCGAACGAAAGTTCCGCTCCACCCTCATCCGCCACTCATCAGCCTCCTCAGGCTTCACACTGCCCGCAAAGGAACCCGTACCGATCCTCTGCATCTGCTCCATCATACGGATATATGACGGAACCTCCTCAGCAACCGCAGCCCTCGGCTGCACCTCTGCCACTCGTGGCACCGCTGGAGCCTGCACTGGCACCGTACCCGGTAACCGCTCCAACAACTGTGTCAGCAGGTCAGCCAGACGGTCATCTCTAGCTTGGGCTACACCCGCGGCCGCAACCGCACCCACAGCTGGACCAACACCTCCAGCGCCACCAGCCTCAACGGGACCCAAACCAGCCCCTACAAGACCCACACTGGCCCCCACACTGGCAGTCACACTGGCGGTCTGACCATCATGCACCGACTGCTGACCTGCCGCAGGCCCATGCGCGAAACTCTGAGCCTCACTCAAGACTGGCTCCTCAACGAGTCCACGACCCCGGCCTCGGCCCCCACGACCACGCCCTCTAGCTCCTCTAGCCATCTCACTGCACTCACACGCAGACCAGCTAAGAACTAGAAAGACTCAAACACAACAATCAACACTTACTGTGGAATCTCTTTGAAGGCTCGAAGGAAGATGATCTAGAACCCCCAAACTCACAGAATTGTCAATTTAACCAAATTACAATCCTAGCAGTTCTAACCCGTCCTAAAACCGTAAGGGCTCTGATACCAAACTGAAACGACCCGACCCGTTTTTTTTTTTTTAAACAATAACCCTTGGTCTCGGACTAGCATTCCCATAAATGCTATCCTCTACAACCAAGCAAACATGCACAGACAACCAGCGGATGACAATAATAAACCAACAAACCAATTCCATTAAACATACTAAACCAATCCAATAACCAATTCCAATCAAACCAGCAACCTAACCAGGTTCTAAAACAGAAAGGAAAACAACCAAAATCACACAGCACGAAACCAAGACCCTAGATCATCTCTCTCTTCGTTGCCATGATTCCACGATCACAATTTTCCTTTACCTGCATCACATGGAAAAAAGAGATGCGTGAGTATTATCATAAATACCCAGTGAGACGGTCCTCCCATCTACGACTGCGCACACAGACGCGATGGATCCGCTTAGGCAAACACGCATCAAACAATCACACAAAACACAACAACGACTCAACCACAGCCCAAACAGGCAGCATGTCGATCGACACTACCACTAGGTGTCGATCGACAGCCCTGTTCACACCTGTCGATCGACACACCTACGGTGCCTGTCGATCGACAGCTCCACAGGACCCTGTCGATCGACACAACCACTAGGTGTCGATCGACAGCTCCTCGATCACCTGTCGATCGACACAACCTCTAGGTGTCGATCGACAGCTCTCGTGTGACCCTGTCGATCGACACACCCAAGTGCTGTCGATCGACAGGTCGTCGCAGATTCATGGGAAATCGATCATTATCCTCTCGGATCGATTCCCTCCTCTGCGTTAACCCGAAACCTGCACAACAAACACAATCCAACAATCCATACACAACAAAACGAACAGAAACAACACCAATCATTACAATCAATCAATTCGACCTACCACCAAACAACCCTAACGAATCCACCGGCCCAGAAGCCATGGTCACGCACTCACCTTAGATTTTCGGATAGAATTTGCTGGATAATGAGGCTAGAAACAGATTCAGCTACAATCACCACGAAATTCCTCTTCAAATCGATCAAGAACGAAACCCTAATCCACAAACTATCAGGAACAAGAGAACTCCTCTCAAAACTCTTTGTTTCTGATTTTGGGACTTTGGTTCGCTCAAATGCGGCCAAAAACCCTTATATATGATGCCCTAGGGTTTTCCCAAACCGGCCCGGTCCAATTGAACGACTTAAATCGAACCAGAAAACCAACCAATTCGGGCACCTGTCGATCGACATACACTAGGTGTGTCGATCGACAGCCCCTAAGAGCCCTGTCGATCGACAGACACCAAGTGTGTCGATCGACAGCCCCTCAATTTTCACAAAAATGGTTCACGGGCGTCACATTAGTTTTCTATTTTAAATTTATTTTAATTAATTTAAACTATTAAAATTTTTCCTTTTCACTATTTTTGTAGTTATGTAACAGTTGTTTTGTTAGTTTTTCATTTTAGTTTTATTTACACATATCATCATCTCGATCGATATTAGACACATGTCACCATCTAATGAATTACAATTTTGACAAACTCTCTTTTATATAATAAGATACATTTAACAATGACATTCTAGTTTAAATATATAGCTCATGTCACATCGACCTATGATCAATCGATTAGTTTGGAGAAGTCTGATATCACGAATTAGACATTATATACCAACTGTCTTTTGTATACCATTTATACTGCATACATCTTGAGACGACGTATAAAGTTTTTAACGTGACATATTCATCTTACAGATTAGTACGTTGTTTAGAACGTATTACTTTTGATCTTTTTTTAACATGGATTTGTCTTATGCGAAAATATAAATTAAAGCTTACCATTAACCATAAAGAAAATAAAATCTTACCCTAGACAAGCACGCACTAAATTTTTTATAGGTCTATCTTCTATCACTTCATAGAGTTTTCTTTAACACTCATGTTTTGCAAGTGTCGGTTTTTTTCATAGTGGAGAAAGATTTTTGTTATTAACCCACATTTATTATACTATATTACTCATTCCGTTCCAAAAAAATAGATGTTTAAGGTTATGCACGCTTATTAAAAAAACGTATTGAATTATACGATTTACAGTTTCCAATAAAGTTTAACCAATAGTATTTCAGTATTTGTTTTGGAATTTGTAAAAGTGCATATAACTGTAAAAACTTTATTTTTTTGGAACAAATTTTTTTTGTAAAGTTTTTATGTTTTAAGAAAAGAAGGAGTATCAAAAAAGAAACAAAAAGAAGAGTTTTCTCGGTTGATCTCGGTTATAAAACATTATCCTGCTAGAAATCATTGAAAACTTTAATAAAGTCTCGGTATTGAATCGTTTTGTCCACTTCCTTTAATTTTAATGGAAAAGTTTTGTCAACTAATTATATTAACACAATGTTTGATATTTTGAAAAACAATAAAAGAAGATATCAAAAGAAAAATTAAAGATAAGATGAATGGTTAGGTAGAGAGTCGCGGAGAGAGAAGACCACAGGTGGAAACTACGACCACGACATGAAACACAAAAAAGTAGTTCAATTTCATTTTCGCTTTGGTCCACTTTTTATTTCAAACAATAATAAACACACATTAATAAATTCTTTTAGACTTTAAATTCGAATAATGTTACGTCGATCATATTACCTTTTTTGACCATATTACCATATGCTTGTTAAACTAGAATTAAGTGATAGTAGTCTAATAGTAAAAAAAAAGCGATAGTAGTCTAATAGTTAATTATGTGAATTTTAGGTCGAAACTTAGACTATTTTTTTATAGTTTATAAAAACCTAAATCACTAGACTACAACTTTTTTTATCCACCTTAACTACATGAATAACATTTTTAACTAAATGGTAGTGGTATCATAATATAAAATCCCACATCATAAAGTTAATTTGTTATTTTCTCGAATATAATTTCCATTTGAAACTTTTTTTGCTACTTAGTTACTTAATATTCATTCCGTTTCACAAAGTGTGTCATTTTAGGAGTTTATTTTTGCTTCACAAAGAATGCCAACTTAAGTTTTCAATGTGTTTTTTTGCTTACAAATTCCTCTTTTATCCGTCGTTAAAAACTAAAATTAGTAAATTTAAACTATTTCATGAGCAATTTGAGATATTTAAAAATTTATTAATATGCATGAAATGGGTTCGAACGACACTCTTTATAAAACGGAGGAAGTAGTTACTTAATATAATGCCATAATGTTAATTCACTGATAAGTTTAATTAACAAACTATTCAACCACTACATTAATCACGTTTAAGATCTATATTAACAATGTACTTAAAACAAAAATAAAGTAGTTTTGTAGCTTTCCGTGTTAGCTACAGACACGAAAGCTTCCGCACTATAATAAAAAAAAACAATATTTTATTTAATTTCTAGGAAAAGACGATCGTAGGTCCCACTTGACCACGTGGCACCAGCCATATGAGCGGCGTTTATAAAAAAATAAAAAAAAGCACTCTCTCTCTAGAAAGTCAAAAAAAGGAGACAAACCAAACACTGCCTTGTCACATCTCCAAAGCTTTCTCTCTCTACCTTTGTTACCGAGTAACTCCATTTTTCCCATGTGCCTACTGCTTCTTCTCTCCCTTCACGCCTCCTTCTCCTCCGTCAATCTCCATCTCCCCCAATTCCTAGGGTTAGGGTTTCCACTATTTGATTTTGATATTGTTTCCTCTTCTCCGATCTCCGATCTTCCGATTGATTTCCACCTCGGATCTGGAGGAATTACACATCAACGAATCGATGCCGGAAATCGATCTCATGAGAGTCGATGATTCTTCTTCTTCTCCGATGATGATTGAGGAAGAGGAGGAAGCACCGGGATTTAAGGGATTTATTGATGGTGGTAAGTTATTAGAGGAAGATTCGGATTGTGTGGTGAAGAAGAGTATTGGAAAGTCGATTAGACGTGGTAGACCACCGAGAACAACACTAGCGAAAGCTTCTTGTTCTTCTTTGTCTCCGATTTCGAGGAAAAGGAAAGAAGATGAAGATGTTTGTTTTGTTTGTTTTGATGGTGGTAGTCTTGTACTTTGTGATCGTAGGTGAGTGAAAGTTTTTTTGAGCTTAGAGAAGATACTCTCGAAGCTGAATTTTACTTTGTAGATTCGTGTTTCTATTTATAGAAACTTTTTGTTGTTGTTGTTGTTGTTCTGATTGATTTGTTGATGTGTCCAGAGGATGTCCAAAGGTTTATCATCCAGCTTGTGTTAAGCGTACTGAAGCATTCTTTAGATCAAGAGCAAAATGGAATTGTGGTAAGTTTTGTTCTGATTCTTCTGTGTGGTTTGATGCATTTTGATACATTACTAAGATTTGAAGAGTTGAGTTGAATCTTGAGAGTTTTTTTGGAGATTTAGTGATGATGATGATGTTTTTCAGGTTGGCATATATGTACTGCTTGTCAAAAGGATTCATTCTACATGTGTTATACATGTCCATATTCTGTTTGTAAGAGATGTGTTAGAAGCTCAGAGTATGTAGTTGTAAAGGAAAACAAAGGATTTTGTGGAATTTGCATGAAGACTATAATGCTTATTGAGAATGCAGCTGAAGCTAATAAAGAAAAGGTATGACAATCTTTCTGCATTTTTCGTTGCTTTCCTTTGCTCATAAAGCTGGAAAGTAAGTCTTGGTGGAACTTGAAATTCATTTGGGAGGCTTTGTCATGTGTGTTTTACATGTACATTTTCTAGGTTCAGGTTGATTTTGATGATCAAGGCAGCTGGGAGTATCTTTTTAAGATTTATTGGGTTTCCCTTAAAGAAAAGCTATCTTTAACGTTAGATGATCTTACCAAAGCAAGAAATCCATGGAAATCTTCTTCTTCTACTGCTTCTAAGAGGAGAGCGACAAGTCGGCTTCATGATAAGGATGATGGCAATTCTCCCGGGGTTATGAAAGCAAGTCGCGCTAAATTAAGGAAAATGGAAGCTGTTTCTGCGTGTAAATTGGGCTCTTCTTTGGAATCAAACAGTGCTTTGGGTGACAGACTTCCACCATTGACTAGTGCTGCTGCCGCATGGGCAACAGATGAGCTATTGGACTTTGTGGGTTATATGAAAAACGGTGATATTTCCGTCTTATCCAAGTATGATGTCCAAACTCTCGTGCTAGAGCATGTGAGTCGTAATAATCTGCAAAACTCCCCTCAGAATTCAGAAATAATTTGTGACCCCAAGCTTATGAGATTGTTCGGAAAAGAGCGAGTGGATCACATGGAAATGTTAAAGCTTCTTGATTCTCACTTTCTCGATAAAGAGAGTTCTCCGGTTACAGATACCTCAGCCGGAGGAGTCACTGAAACTATTTCCTTCCAGGTTGATGGAAGCAGAAGCTGCAATAGGTTGAATACATCTGAACAACGCCAAGAAGGAGAGTCTCAGCAACTGAACATGCACAATATTCAGGTTGCACCTTCGAATTTCGTTAGCAGAAACCATGCCAGTATAAAATCTGAAACAGGTGACACTCTGTCCAATAAGCCAATTGATGGCTTGGACGCCAATATGATATGGTTATATGGAGATCCAGACGGGAGGATTCATGGACCATTTTCCTTACTGAACCTGCAACAATGGAGTTCGAGTGGGCATTTCCCACCTGAGCTGAGAATATGGAGGTTGGGCGAACCGCAAAACAGCTCCATACTTTTGACCGACGCTCTAAATGGGCAGTTCCATAAAGCAGAGTCGCTTCAGAATCATTATATCCCCAAGCAGGAAGTGACAGCTACTATAGCTAACGATCAAAACAGGAGTGTGGCTGCTGCTAAACTAGAAAGTAGAGTACTTGACTTTAGCCCCAACTCAGTGTCCACTGACCAGAGTGTCATTTCTAGCAGTAACAGTGTCATCACACGATGCTCGGATGCGAGTAACAAAAGCGGAAACAATTTTAGCCACACTGTGCCATTGGATTTTACTCTTTCTAATGAAAGGGAGACTGTAGGTTCTGCCTCTCTCTGGAACAAAACGAAAGTTGAAAGTCCTTTGGTTGGGCAAAGCCCAATAAGCTGCTCGCTTTCGCTGGCTACATTTCCCGGAAACTCAAATTGCTCTCTACCACAACATGAAAGATGGAATGCTGGTCAAACAGACGCAGACAGAGACAACACAGTGAAGAATGCTTGCAATCAAAACGGTATTGGTCTTAGTGGCGCGGGTGAGAAACAAGTCACGGGTACAGTCCAGTCATGCGGACAAAACTGGAATGCTGCTACTCCAAGCAGTGCTTCAAATGTGTGGGATTCTAACTCGGGTTTGGTGTCTTTCACAGACAATCAAGAAATCGACTTTCTAGACCTCTTTAGTCCGACATTCAAATTCAACTTTGCATCATCGACGGCCACAGATTGGCAACCCATTGTAGCTGGACCTGATGAATGTGACGAGTCAGTCTCAGATCTTTTAGCGGAAGTCGAAGCAATGGAATCTCAGAAACGTCATCCGTCTCCAACTTCAACATACAGCGGTCCTGGAGAAATAATCCACCACTCTATTAACAATAGCTTCAGTCCTGCAGAAGGACATAGCCCAGCATTTGACGTAAGCAAAGGTGACTCCATGAGCTCAACAAACGATCTGCAAATGCATTCGCGATCTAACAACACCGTGCATTTTTAGCCGTGGGTTTTGTATCCGTTCCATATAGAGAGAATCATAATCAGGGCAAAGGCTACCATAGATCATCACATCAAATGTCCCCAAAATCGTCTATAGTCTGATCGATGGTGGACTATGCCCTTCTCTTGTTTTTGCAGGATTATATTACAGAACATAAATAAATGGCGAATCATCAATCATCAGCAGAAAGAAAGAAAGAAAACAAAGAGAGTGGTGCAAATGAAGATCAAATGTTTCTTCGTGATAATTTTGTCTGCACCCATTGTTTACGGTATTTAGGCTTTCTACGTTGTCCTGTGTTAAGATTTGCACAAACCCAACTTGTGTATTTTTACATTTGTTTGTACTTTTAGGAAAGTATAAAAATTGTTGTTTATGGATGTAATCAAAACATTGTAGGGAATTATCATCTATTCTATAAATAGTATATAATAGTGTACCGTTTATTTCTTTACCGTTTGTTTGAATTGTTTCTTTTGCTGACAAGTGTAGGCAAAATGAGACGAACTCGCTCTCTCCGATTGATTGTTTTCGTATTTGGAAACTTTTTGTTCTTGTTTCTTCAATTTCCGATTTTGTTGTACATTTTCTGATTTGATGGTGGAAGAAGAAGAAGAAGCTACGTCGAATTTGACGCCGTCGCAGAGATATGCGGCTAGTGCATTGTTTGCGATCGCGCTCAACCAAGCGCAGATCAGCCAGACAAAGCTACTCGGAATCCCGACCACCAGCGTAAACGATGGAGAGCCTGAGAATCGCCTGATCAGAGAGCCAATCAGTACCGGCAGCAGTAACGGTGATGATCCTATCTCTGATGAAGCTGATTTTTGGGTTCATGAGGTTTCTGGCCTTCTCCGACCCGTTTTCAGGTGATCCTATCCCAAAAACGACACCGTTTCTCGTTTAGATTGATCACTGACGACATCATCTATGTGTACTCGTTCAGATGTCTTCAGATTGATTCATCAGCTTGGCATGGCCTTGAGGAAATAGCTGCTTCTTCTCCGGCGAAGCATCATATTGGCTCGGTATGAAGCAATTTCAATCTGGAAATTCGTTATATATGAATAAAACCATATGTGTTGAGGAGAACTTCTTCATTGTCTGCGATTCTTGTGTATTGTAGCTCATCAAGTTACTCGCAGAGGATGCGAGTGAAACTGATGATTCTAGTGAAAAGGAGGAGAAAGAGACCGCCTTAGCTAAAGCTGCTGAAGCTATGGTTCAGAATATTAAGCAAGGTTCTGAATCTGTGGAAGCTAAGATGGAGAAACATGTGGAATATGAAAACGAATGCCGTGAGAAGTATTCTGTTCCCGAGGCGCAATCTGGTGATGCAGTTAAGGAAACAGAGAGTCATGATGGAGTTAAAGATGGAGGTCATAATTGTGAGATTGTTGAAGATGAGATATCTGTTGAGGAAGTAGCATTGCTTAGCCATGATAGGAAGATAAATGTTCTTTATGAGCTACTTTCTGCTTGCTTGGCAGATAAACATGAGGAGAACGAGAAATGTACACGGAGTAGGAAAGGCTATGATGCTCGTCACCACGTTGCTCTGCGGTTACTTGCAACTTGGTTTGACATTCAGTGGATTAAAGTGGTTTGTATGCTTCATCTATTCCTTCAAATTACGTCAAATTTTATGCTTCCACGCATAGGAACCTCATAGTTCTGTAATAGCAATCGTGTTGGGGATTTAGGATCTGATAACATTGGCTTGTATGGGACTTAGGTTTTAGGATTGTTGTGCATTTTGATTATGCTGAGAATCTGTTTCTTTAATTTCTAGGAAGCTGTTGAGACAATGTCTGCATGTTCTGCCATGGCATTGCAAAAGTCCAATGAAAATAAGGAAGAAGAGTCTCTATCACCAAATGATGAATGGGCTAAATGGAAGCGTGGAGGCATCGTTGGAGCAGCTGCTTTAACAGGGGGTACTTTGATGGCCATCACTGGTGGTACGTTGTCTTCTAACTGTCGGTATCTCTCTTCTCATGCTTTGGAAATCAAGAGTTTGTGTTTGGAAAATGCTAACTCTTAACTTGTTATGATAACAGGATTGGCTGCTCCAGCAATCGCTGCAGGGTTCGGTGCATTGGCACCAACACTAGGCACGGTAGTTCCGGTAATTGGAGCCAGCGGGTTTGCTGCAGCTGCTAGTGCTGCTGGAACTGTTACTGGTTCAGTTGCTGTTGCAGCATCTTTTGGAGGTAATAGATAACAGACTCAATTTTAGCATCTTCAAGGAAAAAAGGATATGCGTGATGATAATTGTATAGTTTTTTATGAAAAAAAAGTTTAGATTTATCTTATGCTTTGTTTCTAAATTGTATGATCAGCTGCTGGAGCTGGGCTCACAGGGACTAAGATGGCGAAGAGAACTGGGGACATTGATGAGTTCGAATTTAAAGCTATTGGAGAAAATCATAATCAAGGAGTTAGTTTTGATTACCTTCTGCTGCTAGATCACTACAATGATAAATTTGCATTGGGACTAATAATTTATTTTATGTGCTTCATGTTGAAATCTCTTTGCTTGGTATTATCTGATTTTGAGGATGGCTGTCTTTTTTCTTTATGTATGTAATAGCGATTAGCAGTGGAGATCTTAGTTGCTGGCTTTGTTTTAAAGGAAGAAGACTTTGTAAAGCCATGGGAAGGGTTAACTAGCAACTTGGAAAGGTGTTAATTAACCTGAGTTGTTCTTGCGTACATTGTTTTGTGACTGCTTCTACAATTTATATGATTCATATGTTTGCTATAACTGTTTCTTAGGTACGCGGTGCAATGGGAAACCCAGAATATTATTGCAGTGAGCACTGCAATTCAGGATTGGCTTACTTCAAGTAATACATATAGTTTCATCCCTTGTGCATAACCATTTAAATCATATCCGTTTTTTGTTATTTGGCTGAGAATAAATAGTGACAGCGACATGAAACTGTTGCAGGAGTGGCTATGGAGTTGATGAGACAAGGTGCAATGCGCACAGTACTAAGCTCACTTTTAGCAGCAATGGTATGGCCAGCAACATTACTTGTAGCTGCTGATTTCATAGATAGTAGATGGAGTATTGCTATTGACAGGTGAAAAGCAAATATCTTGTGACTGGAAATGCCAAATGTGATGTAACCATTAATGCAACTTAAGTTTATCGCCATTACCATCGTATTTCAGGTCAGACAAAGCAGGAAGACTTCTTGCTGAAGCACTTCGAAAAGGATTGCAAGGAAATAGGTATAAAGTTTCCTATAAACAGTTATTGGACAAATAACATCAGATTGCTATGAAGGAATTAGAATTTTACTTTTGCGTGGTAATTTTGAATTCTTCTTAATGAAAACTTGTGAGGAATTCAGACCTGTGACTCTGGTTGGTTTTTCGCTTGGTGCGCGTGTTGTCTTCAAGTGCCTCCAGGCTCTGGCCGAGACTGAAAAAAACGGTATTTCTCCCTCTCATATCTTTCGTTCTTTAGAACTGTTATTCTTCGAACTGAGTCTTGTCTTATTACATTCATGGCAGCTGAAATTGTGGAAAGAGTTGTTCTTCTTGGAGCTCCAGTTTCAATCACGAACGAGAACTGGCGAGAGATCAGAAAGGTACAAAAAATCTTGATGTGTTCCCTTACTATACGTTAACAATGATTGATGTGACAGTCTTGATTACAATTCTGTTTCATCTTTACAAGTTTTGTTTATCGGTTACCAGATGGTGGCAGGAAGATTCATTAATGTTTACGCCACAAATGATTGGACCCTCGGGGTTGCTTTCCGTGCGAGGTAATTTCGATTTATAATTTGCTTTCCATTTCACCTGCATATCCAAACTTCTTTTCCCTCTTTATTTTCTGCAGTCTCCTATCCCAAGGATTAGCTGGAATCCAACCGGTGTGTATCCCGGGGATTGAGGATGTAAGTTATATCATTTTCTCTCCTTTGGTTTATTTTCTATTCATCATTTTAAATATCACCTACCCTAACATTTGCAGGTGGATGTAACCGATATGGTGGAAGGTCACTCGTCTTACCTATGGAAAACTCAGCAAATCCTGGAAAGACTCGAACTCGACAACTCTTACCCCGTCTTTCGAAACGCTCTCTAACTAAATCCAACATTTATCGCTAGGATCATATCCTATTTCATACATATTCAGAGACCAAGACAACACTGATGACTATAAAACCAAACGTTGTCTCCTTTCTCTTCCCATTGTCGTAAGGTGAGTTATAAATAATACACAATCTCACTTTCACATTCCTACCATTTTATACATAGAACTTCTTCTCTCATTTTGAAACCTTATTCATTCACATACCCACCATTTTACATAGATTTTGAAACTCTACACATTCTTGCTTTTTACCAAAGAACATCCAAGCTCTGTTGATATAATAAAGGGTTTTTGTTGTCCCGTCTTGGTTTAACTCATCGCACACCTATGTAGTTAGTTAAACGTCGTAGTCTGAACACATTTTGTTGATTTTCCTCTTACACAACGTCGATGAGTATATGTAGTGTATATAGATTTTTTCAAATTTCTTTCGTGGTTTTACATGATATTTTCAGTAAACATTTGATGAAGGCAGCAAAAAAAAAAGAAGAGAGTCCCAAGTTTAAGGGTAAAATAAGCACAATTAAAAAGAAACAAAACTGATGCACATTGAGAACTTTGGTTTAAAGAGGGCAGATGAGTCGCTTGTTAGGCACGGCGATCAAGCGTGTGGCTCTGGGAGCTGTGAGAGCCATGACATCACTCATGTCGAGCTCACTCGGCTTCGTCCCATCGGGCAACTGCCAATCGAAACAGTGAATGATGTTAGCCACCGCGACCTCCATCGCATAAAGCCCCAGTTGCATTCCCGGGCACGATCTCCGACCTGACCCGAATGGTATAAACTCGAAGTTACTCCCCATGAAATCAGGCATACCCGGTTCCATAAACCTCGAAGGCTTAAAGGCTTCCGGGTCAACCCACAGTTTTGGGTCACGAGCGATCGCAAAGGCGTTGATGGTCAAGCGCGAGCCTTTGGGGACAGAGAAGCCTTGAAGCTTCGTGTCCTCAACCGCCTCGTGGAAGATAAGTGGGATCGGTGGGTGGAGCCTCATGGTTTCTTTCATTGTACATTTTAGGAAAGTCAGTTTCTCGAGGTGTGTGTCATCTACGCGCTGGTCGAGACCCACGACCTCGGCGAGTTCTTTTTGGAGCAGTTTGAGTTGGTCCGGGTTACGTAAGAGCTCCGTTAAAGCCCATTCGATCCCCGATGCCATCGTCTCCGTTCCTCCGAACATAACATCCTAAATATGAGAAAGATCACGTAACTAAGAGGTTTACAAGGAATGATTATATATTAAGAAAAACTAGAAATGAAAACAAGTTATAACGTGTTGAATTTACCATGACGAGGGCTTTAATATTATCACGAGTGAGTTTGACGGAGTTCTTATTACGAGTACTTGATGAATCCTCGCTTACTAACTTCTCTCCTTCGCTATAAAACGCAAGTAGATCATCCACCATATCAGTTTCTTCATCAACATTTACATTATTCTCCCTCTTCTTCATATGCTCATCGATAACTTCATCGATGAACCCGTCAAGATCATTACGGGCCTTAACAAGCCTCTTGTTTATCCCTTGTAAATCGAACCAGCCGAGGAACGGTATGAAATCAGCGACGTTGAACGCTCCAAATAGCTTTGAGAATTCTTGCAAGATCCTTATGAACTCGTCTTGTTCCGTCTCGCAGGCTGCACCAAACGCGGCTCGGTATGTTATGTTCCGTGTCAATGTGAAAATGAGCTCTCCAACGTTCACGGCTTTACCGATGTTGCTAGACAAAGACACGACCATGTTGTTTACTTCGTCGCGGACGGAGGCCCATGACTCGGCTCGTTTACGGCTAAACACTTTCATGACGCACACTTTCCTCATTTGTCTCCAAAACGGTCCGTAAGGAGCGAAGGCCATGTCGGATAGGTCGTAGGTTAAGTAGTTTATGGCTATAGTCACAGGCCGGTTCGAGAAGCTGAGGTCTTGGACTTGGAGGACTTGTCGAGCCACGTCGGGTGATGTTATCGCAAACACGTGGCGAAATCCCATTCGTAGGTGGAACAAGCCTCCGTATTGATTGGCTAGCTTGGCTAGACCGTGGTGTGTGAGTTGGTCCATCATTAGCATATTTCCAATAATGGGAAGGCCCTTGGGGCCAGGAGGGTAGAGTGGTTTACGCCATCTTGAGATGAGGTAGACTAGAACGAGAAGAGAGACGGTGATGAGAAGAACCATCGTTGTTGGATCTATTACTTGTTTTATAAGTGTTTCTGATAATAGAGACTCCATTGTTAGTTTGGATCACTTAATTTGAGATGGTGTGGTTATTAAGGCCAACGGCTAGCTTTTATAGTCATAACATGTCCCCATTTATCGGATATTTTATCATCTACAACAAAATAAAAACCTTCAAAGAGTGGGCTTTTTATATAAAACGAGTTGACTTTTGCAAAAACGAATTACTTTTGTATTAGAACATATATATATATAAATAATGTTGCACTAGATTATGTAAGGAATATTTTCCATCGTCATAGGTGATAAACAATATACTAATATTAATATTTATTCAAATACCAGATTTTGAATTGGTTCGTCATAATTATTCACATTTCCCATAATTACGATGATCTTACGAGTACAAACATTTCTAGCTACTTGAAGAAATGCACAATATTGAAAAGAAATGTTAATCAACAAAGAAAGTACTATCTAGTTTCCTCGTTTAATTTTCCCTCTTATTAAAATAACAGAATCCAACTCATTATTCAAACAAATAATGGAATAATTAAGCAAAACGAAATAGAGAAACACACTTAGACTAGTGTAAAGGGCGTGCGTACATATGAAATTACAAGCTCTATATATAATCAACTAATTAATGTTAGAAGTTGAGTATTCTATATTATATCATGGGCATATCTAGAGTGACCAACTTCCTTGGCATGATTTGGGCCCCTTTCTCTTACGTACGTATGATCATTTGGTTGTTGGGTAACAACGACCAACGGATCTAGTGATCAATTTTACATACTGATTAACTACATTATCTTCTCTAATATCTATGTATAATTAAAAGTTGAAAAAATCTAGTCGACATGTTATAAAACAAACATAGGATTTAAGGCTTTTAATATCCATGCAAATATATTGGTATGGGATAACGGTACATTTGAGTATTGTTAGGTTCAGAGTTTGTGGATGCTTTCATGTACGGTAAAAAATTCTTTAGCGGACAGTTCTTTCATCTCCAGAACCCAACACAATGACTAGATATGAACACCTAATCACATATATATTAAAACAGCTCCTTGTTGTTTCGTCCAAAAACAAAAAGATATAATTTTGTAAACAAATGTTCCAAAAGAGCATGACTCATTTCCTCCAAGTTGTTGACATTCCTCTCTTGGGCGACCAACCTTGATTATGAAGATGATAATACAAGTTGAGAGTTTATTTTGAGAAATTTTTTAAAATACCAATAAAATAATTGTTGTTAATCATATCATCACTTAAAATTTATCTTCATATATCATATGGAAGGGAATTTACCATTAAACTAACAACATTTTTTTTTGGTGAAATTAAGAATATCCGGATCTGTCCCATCCTTAGTTACAACTATTATATGAAGCTTAACGACAAGTATAGACGAACAATTAACTCTCACAATAAGATTTTGAAGAAAGGGCCAAGCTTGATATCAAACAAAAAATGATCGAGAAAAAAATAAAACGTCTCGAAGCACATCTTTCAGAATGGAAAATCGACTTAGACTTGACAAAATAACCCCAATTGAAATTATTTTCATGGTGATGGTAACGATGAAGAAGAGCTACCATTATTTAATAGGTCTATGACTTATATTTCGTTTCTTAATAATGTTCAATATTTGAACTTCTAAATAATATTAGTTTGGATTGTTCAATGATATTTTTTTACCATGCTAGATGTATAATATATCAAAATTAGGTGTTCATTACTATAGGAATATGTTTGTTTGGATGAATTAATGAAGTTCCTTCCCGCAACTTCCTCATACTGCAAGATCCAATTCTTTTGATTATTTTCACATTTGTTTTCTTTCAGTAGCCAAATGATTAAAGACTAGGAATCTGTTTTAGCATGGGATTTTTATTTGAATGAAATTAGCCAAGGTAAGGAATGGCCACATCACATCAGGTTTCCGAGACAGAGTCAGCGATGTGTGTTCCAATTTCGCAGGATAAAAAAAACCTATCGGGCATAACATCTAACACCTGGAGGGCAAGCAGTCTCAAATGGCTTTTGTTTCTGCAAGCGTTACAAGCAGTCAAAGATTGTAAGGTTATCTATTTGTGACTAGTGCTACTTTTCGACAAGTGAAAGGAAAGTCTCTTGGTATTAAGCATGTAGAGACAGATACAAAGTGATAGATATGTAGCAAAACGTTTCATCAAATGAGCTGCACTGAAAACTCTCTATGTATCTATAACTTGTTCTTTACAGTTTTTTTCTCCAAGGCAAAGAATATGTCTAAAACTATAAAGTGCATGAAAAATTCAAGATTATGCACAATCCCTAATAAGTCGTGGGTTTGCTCAGCGAACTACTCTTTGAGCTAATCAAGTACTTCTTTGTTCAAAGTCACTAAGGTTCTCCTCAAAATACTATGACTTTTAATGTTTCTAATTCCTGAAAGTTTGTTAAGCAGAAGTTTAACGAATCTGTAGTCGTCCACAGTGTACCATTTTGCTTGTTTTTCCACAATCCTTTCCATATCTCCGAAAGCTCTGCTCACTAGCCCATCTTCCATTCCTCTTTCGACAAGCTTTGTCACTGTATATATCATCTGTTTTCTAATCTCCTCAACAGTTTCGTGATGTTTGAGTTCTGTCAAGTGAATTGCTGCACAAAAGGCACCTGTAAACGTGAAGACCCATACACTATTATCTACCAACACCTCTCTTGGTGGTCTTAACTTGTTTCTTATCTTTGGCAGAAGATTATCAATCGCAGGAATCACAAACTCTTTATCCGCAACCTTGGTTGTTAAGCACTGGAAGATATAAACCGCCCTCTCGAACTCTGTTTTGCATTCTGTTCCAATATAGCTCCATAGTTCGAACCATCTGTCACCGTGGTTGATTAACATATCATTTGCAACATGGTACACAACCTCACCTAGGACTTTGAACATGTTTTCAGGGATATCTTGTCTTTGAAGTGTGATAAGAGAGTAAGAAGTTGAGTTTTCTGATTGCCATATCTCTAGACCTCTCCTGAAGTTCAGTGGACATAAAGATTCTTAAGATTTCAAGTGATGAATATCTGTTCAAATGTTCGAACCAGCCACGGTCGAATCGTGTTTGAAGATCATCCTGCTTATACTTTTGTGGTTTTTCGACCACACGTAGAATCTTATCCGCAACCATAGTGCCGTTGTCTTTAGTTCTGTAACCACAAGTAAACCCATATGCTGATTCCACCACAAAATCTCGTTGATCCTTATTGTAATTAACCACATTCCCATCTCCTATCAAGAAATCAAAACAGATGATTCTTGCGAGGATCTTGATATCAGATACTTTGGTTTATTGCATCTTCACGCATGTAATCAACAAGGACTTGATCTCATTGATAGCGACGAGAGAGAGCTTTCTCTTGCGTTCTAGTGTTATATGGATGCTTCTTAACTCGACGAGAGTATCGTAAAGCAGAGAGATGGACTGGAATCTCACGACGTCATTGGAAGAAGATTGATACACCTTAAGAAGCATTACGAGTAGTCGCTTCTTTGTATTCGTTGGTTTTTCTTGACGCATGAAAAGTTGATTCACAAACTTCTCCATTGCTTCGTGTCCCGGACTTGCTAGGATTTCTCTGGCTTTCGATGTGAGATTCAAAGATTCTGCTATTGCAGCTTCTGCAGAATTGGTTTCTGTCATTTTCCCGAGAAAATTCTCCTTCATCGTCTCAGAATCTTATGGAAAAAAATGTGTTGAAGTCTTGAAGATTATTCTGAACGTGACTTGACTTGTAACAGATATGACTTCAGTTTAATTTTAGTTGCCTCCAAAATTATATTCAGATCATATTGAACCGGACGTATATTAAAACCTTACAACATTTATCTTTTAATTCGAAAATAAATATAACTATTTGTTTTTCATAACTAATTTTATTCTTCAAAAATCGAAATTATTATTGTCAATGAGGATGAAATTAATTTCCATCGTTTTATGCAGTTTACTTTTATTTAACAACATAAATTATTATTACTAGGGTTGGACTCGCGCGTTGCACGAGTTTGGCTTCTTTTGATATTTTTATGTTATTTTCCGATGTTTTCTATCGGTATCATGTATAAAATGAATTAGTAAGTATTTTATGTTAGTATATATATTTTACATTTATTTACACATTATAATATCATATTTTCAATTATTAATTTGTTTTTCATTCTTTTTTTTTAAATTCTTTCGATTTGGTATTTGATTTTAAATATATAGCTGTTTAGTTTTTGAGAACTTATTATTTTATCTATTATTACATAATAAATTCATCCAGTCTTCAAACAAATTCTAAATATAACTAATATATTGACTTTTGTCATTTTTTCACAAAAACACTAATATAATTATAAAAAGTTAATTTATACATAATTTTGTTTTACGTTTTCTTAAACATTTCGAAAATAGTTTTTATTTCTCTAGATTTTTAAAATCATTGATTCAAATATTGAATTACAGAAGCTCGTCGGAGAATGCCTTTTTGTAGAACTACGTACATTTTTACATAAAGATCACAAATTATTCTCGGTATATTTTGCTGTACAATTTATGAATAATGTAACCATTAATTTTATACTTTATATATATCAAATTTAATACTTTATTTATTTATTTTAAATTACGATATTACAGCGTTTTTAATTTTTTCTTTTCTACTTCCAAAAATTGAAAATAACATTTTGAATAAAATATTATATTCTAAAGTTTCACCTTATTTTCTTATTTTAGTGAAATCGTTCAATATCCTTTAGTGAAATCATACATCCTCTTTTTTTTTAAAGCCTTCAGTCTCTTATCAATCGGCTAAAACTCAATTACGATACTTCAATAATTAACATCACTGAATCTATTTTTTCTTTGATTATTTTTTATTAACATTTATATTCAGCGCTCTTATATATAAATTCATAATATTTTGATTATTTTCTAATGACCATATAAATAAAAGTAATTCATTATTGTAATTTTTAATTCGAAAATAAATACTCATATAATCCTAAAATATGGTTCGTATGATGCATTTATTAAACTTAACGACAAAAATTTGATTTAACTATTTACAATTTTATGTTACTTTGTTTACTTATTTTTAGTATAACATAACTCAAGCAATGCATGATTTTTTTTGTCTTACACCAATTTATACCTTATATCTTTAAAATAATAGTATTATAACACTTTCATATTTTTCTTTCATACTTCCATAAAATTATAAATAAAATCGTATATCCTAAATTTTCATCTTATTATCTCATCTTTAATTAGACGGTTCAGTATCATTTTAGTGAAATAATATATATTATTTAGCTTTAGATCAACCACCTCTTATATTAACACATTCATCCCTTATTAGTTCAAATATGCTCATGTATTTCTTTAACGAATAGGTGTAAGTGCGTTCATAACAAAAAAAGAAGCCAATAGCCTCTTAACAATTTTCTGACACTCAAGATTTTTTTTCTTTGATTATTTGATGTCGCTAATATATTTATTTACTTTTTCTTATATGTATATTCATTTTACATATTTCCAATTTTTGAAATTGAATATATAAACTTTATCTTTATCATAAATCCATAGTAAATACTCAAATATTAATTTCTACTTTTAGTAATTTATTGACTTATTTTTCGTTTTTTAATTTATTTTAAAAATTAGTAGCTATAAGTAACAATAAATATACATAAACATGAACTAAATGAACTTAAAACTAAAATTAATTGTTATTTTTTTTTTTTGCCTATGTGGACACCTTAGATGGAGAGAAGACTCCCTAATTATATATATGATTTTAATATTCAAATGGACATTCTTCATGTATCAACTTTTATATCCGATTTCAATTATTTATCTATTTATTTATGCTAAAAAGGTTTTATACATTTAATTAAGCATACAGTTTTGTTTTTATAATCTAAATAAATAAAAAATTGATTGAATTCATATTATAAAATTGTTCAACTGATCACAATTTCTCACAAAATTATGTAAGTATATAGAGAAAAATTATAATCCATTTGCTAATTTAGAAATTAAAAACACAAAAAGGAGTGGGTTCTAGTGATAAAATCTCTCTTACATGCATGATTCATCAATTACATCGATAAGGATGTTAGAAGGAGATACTTCGATGCCTTGCATAACTTGGCCAGATGGAGGAGACACATGTGTTGGAGTAGCAACATTCTTTGACAAGAAAACAGTTTCTTGGTAAGTTTTGTGACAATTGTAGCAACATTTTTAATTATTGCAGATTGAGCAGCATTTGCTAAGACCGTTGAGACAACCTTTGGAGTAGTCTTTAGTCATTTGGCTAAAGAAATATAGATTGAAAGGTTGAAGGTCAAAAGAAAGAAAACAAATGTGAACATAATCAAATGAATTGGATCTTGCACTTGGAGGAAGTTGCGGGGAGGAGCTTCATTAGGTCATTGGTGAGTGGCAAGTACTTATCTTGCTGATCCACTTGAACCTTAACTTTGACCAATTCAAGACACCTCAAATTCTCCATGAAATGTCTCATCTGTTTCACTTCTCTATAGCTTCCTTCATACCCATACACCTTTAGCACCTTCACCTGACAAGACGATAAGCAACAACTCTTATTCTTCCTCTTATAATCGCAAACGCATACATCTCCACAGTCATTTGTAATCTTGTGTACAAGACCCTGAAAGGAACAAAAACATCATCACAGTTGGAAGAAGAAAAAAAGAGAATATATATATGCTTTAGTTTGTTAAATTCGCTTGTTCAGTTTCATACCTTGATGACTAGAGTTTCTAGCTTTGGAGATTTCTTGAGCACAAGTGGCAATACTTGCCAACTGCGTTCTTTGTGGCTTTCAAAAGACAACTTGATGAGGTTGTTGAATTCGGGCAAAGATTTACAGCAGAAATAAAGTACCTGATTCATCCAAACAAACAGATTCCTAGTATGATCACAAGCTAGAAGAAGAAAGAAAATAGGAAGCTGACCTCAAGAGAATCAGCAGACAAGTGAAGGTTCACAACATTGCTTATCGCTGCAATGAGTTTGGTTGCATCACCCCAATTATCAGTTAGCTTTGACTGATTGTACAAACGTAATCGTGGGTTATCATTATAATACTTCCATAATCGAAGATCTAATCTAGCTTCGACAAGCGAATCCAATTGAACAAGATAATCTTGTGCAACATAACTAGAGTAGTCAAGGTACAGAAGATTGGACGTCTTGATCACAAAACACGAGTAATCATCTGCCACTTGAGAACGGTAAACAATGGACATTCTCTGGATGGATGAACCCGAGACCTGTTTTATCCAACACGGTAAAAGAGGATCATCGTCGCATATGTTGAATTCTTCAAGCAAAGGGCTAGCGAAAAGGCAACGGTACATTTCAGAAGATTCAAGCGCATTAAACCGCGCTGAAAAGAGAGATAACACTTTGAGTTTAGGGAAAAGCAAACCACCAGGAGTTTGAATCTCCCCTTTGTCATAAATTGCACGAGTTAGAGTGAGCTTAACCAATGTCTCGCTCATGAACAACTTAATCGATACAAATTGATAGGGTGGTGATTTCAAGTGTAACTCCAAGACTCCAAGTTGTAAGGCCTTGTAAATCAGACTGTTTGCACAACGCTGAGCGATTTTAGATTCCCATTTGAAAGAGAATTTCTTGATGGGAGAATCACTTAGCACTTCAAGTGTTCTTTCCACGAATTCAACGAAACGATGGCCTGGTTTCTTGGTGGGATAAAGGGACACTGACTCATCGTAATCAAAGAAACGATGACCTGATTTCTTGGTGGGATCAAGGAAAACTGACTCATCGAAATCAACGAAACACTGACCTGATTTCTTGGTGGGATAAAGGAACATTGACTCGTCGAAATCAAGGTTGTGAACTAGAGGCAACACATTCCTCCACCGCTTTGAGAGAAGTGTTGTGGAAGCAACATGTTTAGTAGGGAGAAAAGACAAGATTTGACCTAGAACTTCGTCTGGAAGACTACTGATTAAATCAGTTTCCACCATTTTGGCAGCCATAACCATTGAACTGTACCAGCAAAACAGAGTCAATCACTTGAAGAGGCTCAACATAAACGCAACAAAAGAGAGAGACACATGATTAGGGAGCAAAACAAAGTAAAGTAGTTAGATTTACCTTTGGAGGAAAGAAAGTACGACACTGTTTGAAATAGGTTTCATAGGAGGAGATCGGAGTATATACTTTTTCTCCTGATTCTTTGCGGATTAGAACAATGATTTTAAACCCCAACCGGAAAATATTTCGGATAACTAGATCGAAACGGTCCGGGATAGTTTCTACGAGCATTTCAAGCTCGTCGGAGGCCCGTTGCATTGAATAGGTTCGGCCCGTTTTTATTAAACATGGTATAGACTACTATTCAACTGTACTATTAATCTAGGTTACACCGCATGTACACTACACCCAAACACTTGTACGACCTATCCAGAAAATTAACTAAATAATATGACACTAAAATATTCACCTAAGCTAGTTACACGTGATCATGATAAGAGATTCAAGTTAAGCAAGAGAATATAAATACTCATTATTTGTTGTTGGCTATACACCTTTTAGATTCAGTTACCATATTCAAGCAAAAAATACTCAATCATCGAAAATTCTATATCATGTAATCTTTCTGATGTGTTAGTGTCATTTTGCTTCCTTAAGAAACATGTTTGTTTCTCTGTATCCCTTAAAGATCTTTTCATTATCTTGGTTTGAAAGAAGTTGGTTTTTCTTATGCATTGAATAATCTAACACTTTAATGAGTCTTTCTTTTTTACTTTTCAGAGCACAAGAATTTGGAAAACTCTTCTTTCTTCGCGTGTCATTAAGCTGCGTCGATCGACGCAAAAACCCATAGCTCTTAACTGTCATTAGTTACATTTCGATGTGTCATTATCTAGTAAATAGTGAGACCCATAGTTGATAAAGCATCACGGTCAAATGTAGATATCAACAAGCTCGGAAGAAGTAAAGTTTGGTTAGTTTCTTCTTTACTTTTCCCCCAAATTTGTCATGAAGCTTCTTCGCTACTTGCTGAGTCAGATATTAAAAAATAAAAACTATTAGTTCTTAAGAAAAATCAAATCAACGCACCAAATCACACGTGTCAGTATCCTCGTTGACGTCTGACGTGTACACGGAACATCGCCTTGCACCGCAAGCTTCCTTCCTCTGCAAGCTTCCTTCTTTTTTTCTTTTTTAATTTAATAAACAATGTGATGAAAAAGTATTTGCCATGTGCGTCTATATAAAAAAACCAAACCCACTTTACTCATTGTCATAAAATCGTCTCTACTAAAAAAAACCCTCACCGGAAAATTGAAAAACTCACCGGAGAAATGTTTCCGTCGTCTTCTGGTTTCACTTTCTCAGCTTCGTCGCTGTTCTCAGCGTACGCATCTCTAACCGGAATCTTGATGCTCTTGAAATCAATATTCCACGATTTCGTTCCAGATCAGCTCCGATCTTACTTCACCGACTTATTCAATCGATATTTCACTCCGAAATCGAATAATCTCACCGTGATTATCGACGAGAACTTCGGATTAAACCGGAATCAAGTCTACGACGCGGCGGAGATGTACCTACGTAACAAAATCGGACCGGAAACAGAGCGATTACGCGTCGGGAAAACACCGAAGCAGACGCACTTCACGATCTCCATAGAGAAAGGTGAAGAGATCTCTGATTGCTTCCAAGGTTCAGATGTTAAATGGAGTTACTCTCAATCTGAGAACGAGAAAGGAGATAAAGTGAAACGACTCTACGAACTCACTTTCGATAAGAAGGTTAAAGACAAAATCATGGGTGCTTATTTGAGATTTGTTGTAGCTGAATCTGAAGAGATTAAGAGGAATTTGAGAGTTGTGAAGCTTTATAGTAGAGATGTGTATTCTAGTGATGATGATGATGGATCTGCAGGTGGAGGTTGGGGATGTATAAATCTCGAACATCCTTCGACGTTCGATACATTAGCCATGGATCCGAGTGCGAAGAAGAAGATAATCGATGATTTAGAGAGGTTTCTTAAGAGAAGAGAGTTTTATAAGAGAGTTGGTAAAGCTTGGAAACGTGGTTACTTGTTGTATGGACCTCCAGGTACTGGTAAATCAAGTTTGATTGCTGCCATGGCGAATTACTTGAAGTTTGATGTGTTTGATCTTGAGCTTAGTAGTATATATGATAATGGTGATTTGAAGAGGGTTTTGTTATCCACTACAAATCGTTCCATTTTGGTTATTGAAGATATTGATTGTAATGCTGAGGTGAGAGATAGAGAAGCTGAGAATCAAGAAAACGAGGAAAAGTTTAGAGGAAAGGTGAGATCTTTGTGTGTTTTGTGATTTGAGAGATTTTGTGTTATTGTGGTACTTACTTGTGTATTTGTTGTGCAGGTGACATTATCAGGGATATTGAATTTCATTGATGGGTTATGGTCGAGTTTTGGAGACGAGAGAATCATCGTGTTCACGACGAATCATAAAGAACGGCTTGATCCTGCATTGCTACGTCCTGGAAGAATGGATGTGCATATCAACATGTCGTATTGTACAGGGTTGGGATTTAGGACATTGGTTTCTAATTACCTTGGTTTGGATGGCTTAAACCATCCTCTTTGTGAAGAAATCGAGAAATTGATCGATTCTACGGAAGTTACTCCTGCTGAGTTAGCTGAAGAGTTGATGCAAGACGATGATACTGATGTCGCTCTTCGCGGAGTAATTAGCTTCGTTGAGAAGAGGAAGCTTGAGAGAAGCAAACCCAAGGACAAGGAAGAGGATTCTATGTGTAAAGAAGTAGTGAAAAAGACAATTGATGATGATGAAAAACAGAGTGGTAAGAATAAGAAGAAGAGAAGTGGTAAACGAAATGGGAGAGGGAAGAGATAGATTGTAACAATAAGTATCAAATAAGAGAGATCTTTTGTACAATGAATTGGTTGTGTTGGTAAATTAAAGCTACTTAACATTAAAGTTTCCAAAACCTTTTTGTTTAAGACAAAATATTCAAGCATGTCATAATGTATACAGATTACAGAGTAATGTTTTGCTTTACCACAATTTCTGGCACCCATATAAATTGAAAGTGTGGTGATGTCAAGCGTAATTCCAAGACTCCAAGTTGTAAGGCCTTGTAAATCAGACTGTTTGCACAACGCTGAGCGATTTTAGATTCCTATTTGAAAGAGAAATACTTGATGGGAGAATCACTTAGCAATACAAGTGTTCTTTCCACGAATTCAACGAAGCGGCGACTTGATTTCTTGGTGGGATAAAGGAACATTGACTCATCGAAATCAAGGTTGTGATTTGTGAACAAGAGGCAGCACATTCCTCCACCGCTTTGAGAGAAGTGTTGTGGAAGCAGCAAGTTAAGTAGGGAGATTAATTACTATTAATTTAGCTTACGCCGCATGAACATTACACCCAAACACTTGTACGACCTATCCAAAAAATTAACCAAACAATATAACTCTAAAAGATTCACCTAAGCTAGTTACACGTGATCATGATAAGAGATTCAAGTTATGTAAGAGAATATAAATATACCCATTATTTGCTGTTAGCTGTACACCTTTTAGATTCAGTTAGCATACTTTTCAAGCCAAAAATATTCAATAATCGAAAATTCTATAACGAAATACGGATTTAAGAAACTTAATTACATTAGAGATTTATAGTACATCACTCATACGTATATAATACAATATTAAAGGCAGTTCCTTAAAGATCAAGAGTACAAGAATAACATAAATTTGGAGTTTCGGTATGAAATGGATAAGTCAAAAATAAAGACTTTGCGCATGAAGCAATATTGTTGTAGTTTTTTACAAACTTATCTCCATTTTTGTAGTCTTTCATTCCCACACAAAAAAAATATATATATAAAAGCTGGTAGGTTTAATATGGGTAATGCATGTTCATGTGGTTGCCAGAATACGGTCTATAATTTGGGTCTTCTAGAGTATAAAAAGGATGGGAATGGAGAGGGCTATTAATTAAGAAAAATCTCGATGGAGATATTGGTGAGAGTGTCAAGATTTGTGGTGTTCTTGTTAGTTTCCGGTGCTGTGTTATTGTTTTTTTGCTCAAACTCCGTTCACGGGCTGCGATATGGACCCGCGAAGAGATTAGTTAATAGTAGAGATCAATCTTCCGTTTTGGAATCTGAAAAAAGGTTTGAAAGTGGTATGGTGAGTGCATATAACAAAGCACGAAGAGTGCAAGAAAGCAACGAAGAAGAAGGAGACTGTGGAAGCTGCAGAGGAAGAGAAAGAGATTGTGGAGGTTGTAGCGGTGGAGGAGGAAGCTGTGGAGGTTGCAACGGAGAGGGTGGAAGTCCGGGAGATGGCAGAAGAGGAGGAGGAGGAGGTAGTGGTGGAGGAGGAGGAGAAGGAAATGGCAAAGGAGATGGTAGTGGTGGAAATGAAGAATGCAATGACCATAAAAAGAAGAAAAGAGATGATAGGAGTGATGAAAACGGTGGTGATGGTATTGGTATTGGTATTGGTATTGGCGTAGGAGATGGCCCTAGCAGTGGACCCGGTGGACCTGGAGGAGGTGGAGGTGGTGGTGGTGGAGGTGGCGGTGGTGGTGGCAATGGAGGTGGTGGAGGCGGAGGAGGAGGAGGTGGTGGTGGTGGTGGTGGAGGCGATGGAGATGGCTATGGCCGTGGATGGGGCGGAGGATATGGCGGAGGAGGCGAAGGAGGATGGGGATGGGGAGGCAACGGAGGGGTATGGGGTCCCGGAAACAGCGGTGCTTGTTGGTTTCCCGGTTGTAATAAAAAGTTAACGAAAGGTCAAAACTAATCAAACACGTTAAGACCGATTTACATGTCATGAGTCTCATGACTATGATAGGTTTCAATATGGGATTCTTTCTTTAGTTATTGAGATGCTACTTGATGCTTTTGGAGATTCAGTAAAAATAAATAAGTGAAAACATTTTGATTTGCTCTCGTTACAATATTTCTCTATTTTGAGAAAGACAAAGGTTATGGAAGATATAACTTCAAATTTGGATATTTTAATTTGATATGTAAATAACATGTTTGAATATATGTGGCCGCACAGACATGTTTTTTTAATTTTTATCTTGGGATTAAACGAAATTTTAGTGTTCTAAAATGGATGAAAGAAAGGGAAAAAATTAGTTGATGAATTAGGTGAGTGGAAACGATCGTAACGTTGATTATGTTGATTAAGTATAGAGAAGTTGGAAACTAGTTGGATCAATTTAATTAAAGCTTGGATTTTTTAAGCTAATTGTAATTAGGGGGAGTGGAGACGATCGTAAAGTTAAGTAGGTTGATTTTCTAATTACTAACAAGATTGGAATAGTCAAAAAGACAAAAACAACGATACTGATTTAGAGATAATTTGGAAAGCAAGATGAGTATCGTGTGGATCAACTACTATGAACAGTCAAATCCTGGATTTGAATGAAACTTGTAACATTCACATGCGTGTGTGAAGGGAAGAATATTCTTTAGATCTCCAATATTAGTTTTGTATAAACATATTTCTGTTTCACATTATCTTCTTATATAAATTAAAATTAGTTTATAGAACTTTGATTCTCGTGGATGTTAGCATTACGTTAATGTTAATTACTACTAATGTAAAATATAGCTACGATAAGATCTCATATCAAAAGAACTCCATAATATATACTCCATAAGTTTTATCATTCTCCTATACTAAGTATTGAGCTATATTGAAATCTTCTAGTTAGAAATGTTAAGAATTTCCTAAACCTTGTGTGCTGTGCTGTCTAGAAATTTCTCACGTCTAACTTTCCAGCTTAGGCATTATTTAAACACAACACCAATTTAGGCAAAGGAAATAAATCACTCGACTATAACAACTATAAGGGAAACGAACATAATTAACAACCAACGATCAAATTAGTCACATGTAAATACTATGTTGTGTGAATAATATATAGGGTGAACGGTTAAATAACACTTTTTTGAAATTTAATTTCCAAAATAACACCTTGTAAGTTTATGCGCCATGGCCCTGAAAGTTCTATGAGTTTCTGGATAAACGATTGAAACTAAGGCCCAAAACCAGGCCCAAACCCAACCCAAGTGGTGTTAGGTGTAGTGGTTATAAGATGAGACAAAGCCGTCTTTTGCTCTTAGAGTAAACTCTTCGGACTAAGCTATTTTAGGTCTGCTTGCAGCGTGCGTAACCCTAAAGACTGAAAATGAGGTCATCGCTTAGATGCACCGTTGTTTAGGCGTCACGCCTCCTTGGTAATTCATAGATCAAACAGTTTCGAATGTTTCTAACCATGAGAAACAAGACTGAACAAAATCCGGTAAAGTTGGTTGGAAAAGAAGTACATGACCAAGGGAATACTTCGCATACTGTGGTGGACCAACTAACAAAGAAACGATTTAGGTTTTTATGAACTTTGTTAATTCCTTTCTCGTGTTAAACACGGGGTGCGTAACCCATGCGCCGGCATGAATATATACGTCACACAAATGTAGATTGCCCAAAATATTTGTATAATAAACAAGTTCTCCAACATCAGTCTGCCTTCGTTATGTGGAGGATGATGTTCATCGACATCTAAGGTAAGTCTGCGATACTCTCCATAAAAGTTGAGACACTTTTCACGAATAAAGTGTTAGTACTACCAAGACGAGCTAACCCACGACAAAAAAAAAATGACAAGCTAAGACGGCGCCGAAATGATAAAAAGTATTACCAAGATGTGGGGCCCAAACTTATACTAGTACTAATTAATTATGTGGAAATAAATGAAGTGCTACTAGGATGGTATGACGTGATAAGACGGCGCCGCCTATTGTCGGGGTTAAGATGAGACAAAGCTCGCCTTTTGCTCTTAGAGTAAACTCTGCAGACGAGGCTACTCTACGTCTGCATGATGCGTGCGAAACCCTAAACGCTGAAAATGATGTAAACGCAACCGGTGAACCGTTGTTTAGGCGTCACGCCTCCTTAGTAAGTTGTGAATCAAAGGGTTTGAAAGTTTTTTAACCATGAAAAAACAGGACGGAAGAAAATCCATTAACCTCGGTTGGGAAAGGAGTACATGACCATTGTGACCAAGGGAGTAGTTCGGGAAGAAAACAAACAATTAAACGATTTAGCTTCTTCTTCTTTTTTTCTTTTTTTCCCATGTTTTAATGTAATGGAATGTAATACATGTACCACACACAAATATAAATTGTCCAACAATAACATACCTAAACCAATCCTCTCAAAACATCTAAGTAAGCCAATCCTCTCAAAATCAGCATGCTTCCGTTATGCCGATAGTGATGTTCAACCACATTTCGAGACACCCTAACCACTCGGTTTCTTTGTTCGGTTGGAAATTCCACATTTCCCTATATTCAGGTTTTTCCTCGTAAAAATTATCGGGGAAATAGCACATAAATTACACACTTCTCATCGTTTCGTGTATTGTATTGTTTCTGGCATGTGCCATGGCCCTGGAGTAGATGTCACGAGGCCCAAAAACGTATGAAAAGTTCTAAGATTACTGGTAAAACGATTGAAACTGAAGCCCAAAACCAAGTGGTATTAGAAACTGTTTGCTGTCTCTTTGCGGTAAGTTTGCCTTAATAATAAGTGTAGCTCTGGGATTTTGGAAACTGTTTGTTGTCTCTTTGCAGTAAGCCTGCCAGAATAATAAGTGTAGCTTTCAATTCGAGCGGAGTTTGCACTCGCGTTGCGATAACTCTGCCACCTTAAGGGTAGCGCTGGTATTAAGAAAGATTTTGGAAACTGTTTGTTGTCTCTTTGTGGTAAGTCTGCCAGAATAATAAGTGTAGCTTTCAAGTTCGAGCGGAGTTTGCACTCGCGTTGCGATGACTCTGCCACTTTAAGGGTAGCTCTGGTATTTAAGAAAAAGTGTGCTATTTCAGCAATTTTTTTAGTTAGTCGTGTTATTGTGGAAATTAAATTTCGTTTTTGTGCTATTTTAGACCATTTCCACTAATATATATTGCATGACTGTGTTCTAATAATTCTGGTTGATGTGCAATTCATATTGTTCTCCCCATAGTTTTTTGTTCCCTGTCTGATTTATCGTTATCATATTGTTCTCCCCATATTTTTGTTTTAGGTGAGAAATTAAGCTAGTCAAAATATTCATATTCTCTATTGATGTGTAATCCCTATCATTCTCTAGTTCAACTATTTCGGTCAAAAAATATGCCAGTAAGAACCATCTTCTAGTGACAGTTAGTAAAATGTTCACAATTGGCTGATATATGAATGGACTACTAGCTATAAATATACCACTCGAACAACAAATTTTCTTGACAAATAAATAAAATATATATAATAGTGACTAATTAGTGTGTTTTTAGGGTAAACATGAACTTGTTTCTTTTTTCTTTATGTAATTACAAATGAGTTCAAAAAAATCTGGTGCTCAATGAATTTAACCGATAGGATTAATTATATGTTTTAGGGGCGGATATATGACCATTGCTACTTTTTTGTAGTGACAAATCTGACTATACTTGTTTACTTTCTGAGTACGACAAAGGTTTTAAATGGTAAAAGAAATAATTTTCTTCGTTATACGAATTAACAAGTAATTTTCACAAAAAAAAAAGTATGCATGTCGGCTTCAAATTTGTTCCATTTTAAAAGAAAACTTATACGGTTATGCCTCCCAGCTTCGAACGGCTTAATGGCTAAACGAAATAAAAAGAAAACAAGTATATATAATATATCCGTATTTACACGTTAATCCGAGTAGCCAATAAGTTATTGGCAATAACCATCAACCTTATTTATTGGAATTTACTGCTGTAGACAATCCCTAATCATGCATAGGCACGTTACACAATTTAAACCACGAGCCATGTGCTGTCTTTTTCATATTTAATGATCTCTTTGTGTTTTATCGCTAGATTGTTGCAGTGTAGACATTCTTCTTTGCAGGAACATTTACCCCCCCCCCTACATTTTCTGAATTGTTTCGGAATTTAACATTTGTTCACTACTTCACTGTTACAATGTTTATAAACGAATAATTTTGGTGGACTTTTCTTTTCTAAAACGTCCATTTTTCTACATTCCAAACAACAGAAACAAATACTTCAAACAGTATAAACGTATTGTTCATTTTGTAGCTATATATATAGTAGTAATTAAATGTCCTTTTTCCTCAAATATAGGAGAAGCAACCGGCGACAATTAACATAATGTGGAAAATGTTTTAACCAAAATGCAGTTGAATTGCAATTGCAGCTCATATTTTAATGTCCTCGCTCACATAACCAGTCACCAATTTTGTTACGGACTTAGTACTTGTTACTTGTTAGATAGTCCAATTTTGGCAAGAAATTACAAAACATACACTGTGGTAAAACCAAAAATAAAGGATGTCATTTCATTAAACAATTAATGCTATATTTTTTCTAAATAGCATGTTGTCGCAAAAAATAGCATGATATTTACTGAAAACGAACGCGCAAAATTCATGTTATATAGTTAGAAACAACACGATGTGAGAATTAACGTATTTATGTTTTGTTCATCCGTCATTTTTTCAAATATGAAGTAAAATTAAGCTCTACATATTCTAATTAATTATTCCATTTGTTGACCAAAACATCATATATAGGTTTTTCTACTATTATTATTATTGTGTCATCATTCGAATTCAAATGGGCATAATACGTTGAAAAACAAAGATTTCATTTGTTATAATGACTATTGGATAATATTTAATCAACAAAGTTTTTATAGATGTCTTTAAAAAAATAAAACACATTAAACAATAAACAAAGTTGATGTGATTAAATTTTCAAAAAAAAAAAAAAAGTTGATGTGATTATGATACCTCGGTCTCGGTGGGTTCTCTTAGAATTGCGTACCAGGCATAAACATATTTTCCGGGCCTTGGTTATATAAAATTCCCTTAAAGACGTGACCAGCTATGCCCACCGTCGTCTGGTATGCGTATTGGCCTTCTCCGTCATCGGCACCGCTCATTCTAACACATCGGAAAAGTGCATCTGAGCTCACTTCTTCTGGAAATGTTGTCTCTCCCTTCTCTAACCCTAAAAAAGGTTACTCAAACTCAATGTAAACACTTCACAACAATAAACATAATTCAAACACTAACAAAAACATAATAAGGTCTCTGTCACAATGTACTTCTTACATCAAAATGAAAATTTCAATATTTATGCTATCGGAAGTTGAACAATATCTTAAGTAATATATAAATGATATGAGTCAATGGATTCATGGCCTATTGATTTTGATTAGAAACCATATAATCTAACATTTTCATTATTTAGAAATTAATCTCGGGTTTTTTGTGGTTCATAGATTGTATTTGCACTTTTTAAATGATATCAGATTTCGAAGTGATACATTCCCTTTGTAACATAAAGATAAATTCTTCAGTAAGAATGAAAAGATTGAAACCCAAACCTGATGAGTACTCTAAGGTACCCGGTAGATCAGTATCTCTAAACCGTTTCGGTATATTCCCACCTCCGCCGTCACTGCCATTTCCATCTGAGGTTGGCGTCTGCTGTTGCCGCTCACGGCGTTTGGCAATGGGGATCCACGTGCTCCTCACGTGAGTAGGACAATCGAGCCCTTGGCTCTTACAGCATGTTCTACACCGCATGTGAGTGCACCCTCTCTTGGCTTGGTTTCCACAGTCTTGACAATTTATGGTTGCGGATCTTGATGACGTGGTCAAATCACAGACGTTGATCTGACCTGGATATAGATCGAGGTTTTGGTGCTGATGCTGCCACATCTGCTGCTGATTGTTGTGGCTCGACTTAGGGTTATTGGTGTTTCTATACCAAACCCAATTTGACGTTTGTTGATTGTGTTCTTCGTTGTTTCTTGATGATGATCCTATCCCAAACATTTCTAACCTTGACCTACCTCCTCCTCAAACCCTAATCTTGAATTTTCAAGATCCATAATTCGCAACTCCTAGTTACCATAAAATCGAGAGAGAGAGGCCACAAATGTCTCCTTAATTAGTCCTTATTAGCTCTAGATTTCTTGTACGCCGACTTGATGGGAACCATAATTTATCTTTGTCTCACTTTTTTTGTGTGGAGATTTTGTGAAATCAAAGTCAAAAACTTTTATCTAAGCGAAAAGCTTCTAGTTCTGTCTGTATACAAGCAAAACGAAAGCAATCAAAGAATCTTTATAAATATATCTCTCTCTCTCCCTCCCTCTTCGATTCCCTCTTTCTTCTCATTCTCTATCGGTTCATCACTAATTCACTATTATTTACTCTCTCCTCTCGTCTCTGCAGGGACCATAGTTCGCCACATGGCAGTAATTAAACCGGAAAAGTCGCACATGGGTTGTTTTCATTCCATCCATAATTAACTAATGGGATTGTTTGGTTTGAACTAGGGTTATTTAACATTTCATACGGTTGAGACAAAAAAAAAGCTTGAACTTCACTTTTCAATGTAAAGAAGAGACAACCTATCGTTTAAATATCTATTAATATTGAGTATAATATGTACTACATTTCAATTCAAAAAAATAATATGTACTACATAGGATTGATTAGTGTTCTAGATACCATAGGCTCCTTTTTGACACATGCATGATACATTATTAAGAACTAAGGATTTGTTTTAAAGATACCCATTGTTTCACCAAGTTTTAAAATTACTTATAAAACTACTAGATGGTAAATATCACAATTCACAAGAAATTCGTGAAATTGTGTCGGTTTCAAAAGTAATTAAGGTTAAAATGTCATTAAAATAACTAAATTATCAATTAACTTAGAGTGAAATATATTTCTAAAAAATTGAAAATTTGAAAAATAGAATTTTCGAGAATTTGTTTTCTCATAATACAAGCATATGTGAAATTCTTCGATATACAGCAAACTAAGTCTAATGGATTTTTGATAGTTTTTTTTTTCTGGACAGATTTTACTTATTCACTTTCATACTTTTAAAGTTGTACAAGAGAAAAAACTTGAGAAGATATTTTAATTTAAAAAAAAAAACGAGATTATTGATAAATAAATTAGTGTTGTGATATAATTCTTATATATTATGCTAAAATATATTAAAATTATTCAAATATTATTATTCATGTTGGAAATAATTATTAAGTTAGTAGATAAGCAACAGAGACACTATCTATATAAAAAAAAAGGATAATAGCAAGTACCAATCGTTAAGAATATAATTAGTAACGCGGAAAGCGAATAATGTATGAGTCATTCAAATGTATAAACTGGATGTTCCTATCCAAAATCTCACATAACTCTAACTTTCAAACATCATCACTGTTTAATTTCAACAATATAATTTAACCTTTTTTTTATCATATTAACTAGTAATTTAGAATAAAATTTCATTAACTCAAGCAAACACAAATTTCTTTACTCTGTTAATAAACTAGTATGTCAGATTTCAGATTCATGCTATTTTTGTTAAATTTGAGAATCCTAGACCAAAACCTAACTAATATTACGAGACACATGGAAATGGAGGTTTTTTTTTGCCACAGTTGACGTTTATGGGTGGCCAAAGATGATTGAAATTACAGTGAGGACTGAGGAGATGAACTCTACCAAAGAAGGACGTTTGGAGTGAATGCTTCAAGTATTGAAACAGCACCACTTGATTGTCAAATTCATGTGTCTTTTTAAATTTAATTTTTGTTCTGTTAAATTCCGCCCAAAATCACAATTAAATTCTATCAAACTTCACATTCAACAGCATTCAAACGTTACTATTTACTCTATTTGTCACCACAGTGCAAATTGAATTTAAAAAAATCAAGATTTGCCTCCTCAACGTGAATTGTAGAAAAAAAACAAGACTGTTTTTTTTTTGCTTTTTACCTCTAAAGGTATTTTTGAAACTTTCGTTACAAAAGAGATACTTTATGTCGATAGTATACTTTTTTCACTGTAAAAAAAAAAATCAATACCATATTGCCTTTTGACCAAAGTTACGCTAGAATTGGAAAAAAAAAAAAAAATAGTTAAAGCAAGAAGATCTAAACCATTTATTAGTTAAGAGGGTATAAGAATTGTGTGGCTGAGATTATACACATATTATAATCATCTTCCTCTTTCATTCTTCGATTTTCGAAGTCCTTCTTCATACCTACCAAAATCAATCGGGTACATGTACAAACCTATATTTTGCAACAATCTAGTGCAAAACCCCAAGCCCAACGACTAATGAATCCAAATCTCACAGACCCATCATCGTACTCAAATCAGTAGATTGCAACTTCGTCAACAACGAATCAATTCGTAGATTAAAAGAACCCAAAGGACCCAAATGCTAGAAACATGGTTTTGGTGACAAAGAGAAAGAGGATTTGTAATTTTTTCCTTTCATATTCAATGATTGGCAAAAAATAAAGTAAAAAGAGAGAGAAATCTAGTTGAAAGTATAAGTAACAATGGTTAGTGTTTTTAAAAAGTATAAAAGACAATAATCATGGAAAAAGATGTAGAAAGTATACCTTCTAACCAAAGTACTTCTATGTGTTAAGTTTATGAAGAAGTATCTTTGAAAGTAAATTTTTCTTTTTTGTTTGTCGTAATCAAGACTGTTAAACAGAAGAAACGAGTATTATGGGAAATAAAAAAGCATGTTACTCTATTAACAAAAATTATTTAGCGTGGGCCACGCTGCGTGGCTATAGAAGGGAACATCGCGCCACCTAGGAATTCTTTTTTCACTGTGCTTTTTTTTGTAATTATTATTTTCCATAAAGAATTTTTTTTTATATAAATTAGTACTTTTTCGTCCTATAGTGTAGAGATAAATTGTCTTGGTAAAAAGACACAATGAATTGTTATAATTGAGTTTTAATTCTCACTGGCATGTTATCACTCCGTGATAAGTCGAGCTTGATTGTAATGCGAGATAGTTGTGTTACAGCTTGATCTTTGCAAAGCAAATTAAACCTTTTCCCTTCCAAGATCATCCATATAAATAAGATAAAACTGGAGCTTTAATTTAAAACGCTTTTAAATGACGCTTTAATATTTTATTGAATAACAGTGGATTTTAATTATAGATTTGAAATCTTCTATTGAATAACAGAAGATTTTAAAATCTTTAAGACATGATTTTACAAATATCATATCCAATAACACCGGATTTTAAAGTAGGATTTAAAATCATTGATTGAATAACAGTGGATTTTGGTTAGATTTAAACTCTGTCAAAATCCATCATTGAATTTAGTGTTAGAACTAGATAAAGTCCGGTGCTATGCACCAGATATATTTATTCGTAAGTTTATTTGTAAAACTTAATATTTGTTTTTTGTATGGAAAAACAAAACTATGAAACTGTATAATTCATATATTAAAAACTGAAAATGTAGTTATTTATTTTTTGTTCAATGTCAACAGTCTAGTTTGTGATAATACAAAAACTTGCTAATAAGTTAAAATTACTTCGAATCATTTTTTTATACTCTCTCTCTCTCTCTCAAATCAAGATCTAGATCCGATATGGTAAAGTTTGGATTCTTTGATTTGTATCTCTTTCTCTATAAGGTTGAAGAAGATAAAATAAATATGAATATATATCTCTCATATATATCCAAATCTAGATCCGAATTTTGTCACTTTTTGTTGTAAATTTTGTTTTATTTGATTTGTGTTAAAAATATGGGTTTTTTATTCGATTTTGGTAGAAATTAGGGTTCCAGATCTGATTTTTTTATTTTTTATGGGTTTCGACGTTTTTATTGTCACTGGTCCTTAAATTTTTTTTTAAGGTTTATAAACCTATTTATATAGGAAATATGACAGAAAGAGAGAGAGGAAATAGAGAACAAAAAAATCTGACACGATAGAGAGAGAAAAAAACCTGACAAAATAATCAATAAGGGTAATACGAGAATATTTTTAAAAGGTTGTGGCATTCTTATGAAAGTGGTTTGACCCGTGTAATTTTTGCTAAGTGGCATGTTGGAAGTGACAATTCTCAAAATTTCTCTTGTTTATTACTCCATCCGTTGCATATTAGTTGTCATTCTAGCCTTACAATTTTGTTTCATATTACTTATCATTTTGTATTTTCAATGCAAATTTATTACTATTTTTCCATCCTTAACCTTAATTTTTCAGTTTATTAATTAATTATATCAAACAAAATAGTATATTAATTTGAGGTAAAACAAAAAAATTAATTGTTTTCTTAATTTGTTTGAAAACACCTAGAATGACAAGTAATTTGCAACGGAATGACTAATTTTTAACTGAAAATACATCAAATTTATCATGCATCTTAATACAGTCCAAGTTTTACCCTATACTACAATAACCCAAGTATAATTTATTAGTAGACTCGAATGGGATCCAGAAAAAGCCATCGTCATTGAGATGGCGTGTGAAGATCTTACATCAAACGTTAAAAGAGATCTAGTCACTGTGAATTCAAATAAGACCAAAGGGTATATATAACAAAATAAAACATAAGGAAAAGACAAACTAAGCCACGAGATGTTACTAGTGATCATTGTAACACCCCAGATTTTAGAAATGTTTGGTGCATTGTCTGAGAATATGTGGTGCATGCGGAGAGGCTTAAAAAGAATTGATTTGGCTACCTATGTCACCAAAGTGCACTTATTTTCTCGGTCACACATCATGCGAGAACTCCAGAGTTAAGTGTGCTTGACCTAAAGCAATTTCAAGATGGGTGACCTACTGGTGATTGCAGGGTCAGTAAACATGCATTTCGAACCTCCCGGACTAACGCACCGACCGTCAGAGAAGTCTCGGCTTGCGAGCCGGGAGTGGGCGTGGGGCCACGGCAGGGCGGTCGGGGCGTTATAATCATCACAATGAAACGGGGGGAAATATAAATCCTTAACACGCCGTGCAACACAAGACAAACATAGATTTATATTTTTCTTCGTTGATATTGATTTGTTTAAACTATTGACTTCTTTTTTATGTTCCTCGACTTAATTTCAGTTAAGTCGACTTATTTCAACTATAGATTTATATTTATATTGATTAACTTTTCTCTTTGTCGACTTATGTAACCATTGACTTACTTTTTAAGTTCGTCGATTTAATTTTGAGATTCGTCTATTTATTTTCAACCGTGGATTTATTTTTGTATTGATTGACTTTTTTTCTTTGTCGATTTATATAAACATTTACTTAGTTTTTTTATGTTCGTCGACTTAATTTTCAGATTCATCGACTTATTTTCAACTGTGGATTTAGATTCGTATTGGTTGACTTTTTTTCTTTGTCGATTTATATAAACATTGACTTAATTTTGTTATGTTCTTCTACTTAATTTTTTGTATTCATCGATTTATTTTACACTATCAATTTATATTATGTTCGTTGACTTTTTACTTTGTCGACTTTTTAAACCACTGGCTTAATTAATATATTCATCGATTTAACAAGTTAATATATAAATTAATTAAACTGTAAATCATAAAATTAATTTTAAATTACAACATTTAAATTCGTAATTATTTTATAAAAAAATAATGACTAATTTTATTTAAATTAATAGAAAATAGATTATATTTTAAAGTTATTAGATTATTTTTTTATCATCATAATTATTAGATATTTATTAGTTAAAAATTATATATAATTTTTATTCAAAATTGAAAAACCAAATTATTTTGTTTTAGAAAAAAACTAGGCTGATTAATGATTAATTAAAGATAAAATGTCATTTCAAATTAAAAATGGTAGTTTACAAATGTTAACAATTTGGTATAATTTTTTATTTTTTTTTGTCAACTTTTTAACTCATGATAGAAGGATCGAACCCGAGATTTGGTGCCCCTCAGCACTTGATAGACCACTAGGCTACAGAAAGATTTTTAATTTGGTATAGTTTTTAAATCGAGAGAATTGGACAAGTACCCTAAATTTGTTTGAAAATTTGAAAACTATACCAAATTTGTTAATATTTGAAAACTACCCTATTTTTAGTTTGAAATGATATTTTTACTATTAGGCTATTAGTTAATCATTAATCTATCTATTTTTTTAAAACAAAATAATTTGATTTTTTAGTTTTAAATAAAAATTAAAATAATTTTTAAAATTAATAAATATTTAAAATAAATCGATAGTGTAAAATAAATCGATGAATACGTATCTACAAACTCTAACAATAATCTTGATTCTAAAACCAAATAACACATGATGATACTTTTCTCCGACCCTAATCTAGTAAGCAAAAACAAAACTAGAATCAAGATAAAAAAAACCCACAAACCTCAACAAAATTGGTGACCTTTGAGTCACGATTCACCAGCAATCTATGAACATGAGAGGAACTAAGAATCAGAGAAGCAGAAGGGTCAAGAAAGCGACAATAGAAAGGGAGAAATGAATACAAGTTTCCTTAGCTGCGAATCTTTGCCGATTTCCGCCATTGATTAGGTCGCTCTCTCTGTCTTCCCCGGATAAAAAGATAGAGATTAGAGAAAACGAAAGAGACTAAGAGAAAGAGATAGTGATAGAGATAGAGATGTCGGCAACTAATCTCGGTGGAGACGGCGACGAGATGGCTATTGGTGAGATCGACGGGAGGCGGCAACTGCTTTTGTCTGAGAATCCGATGGAGAGAAAATGAGATAAGTAAAAAGAGAGGAGGCAGAGAAGGTGAAAAGTACAAAGAAATAAAGGATCTAGGGTTTTCAGATTTATTTACTTCTATTTTTTATCAACTCAGATTTATACTTTGTTACTAATTTATTTGTGACTATATTGGGATATTTGATACGACAACAATAAAAAAACTATTGGGATATTTCAGTTAAAATTCTTTGTAAATTATGGAATTTGAAAACTCTAACTTATTTAAAATAATAAATCTTAAGAACTTTAAAACCTAAATTGTAATCATATAGCTACGATGATTTTTTAACAAATTTGTAACTTTGCAACAAGAACTATAGCTGTTTTTTTTATATATACACAACTTCTTCTTCTTCTTTTTTCTTTCAATTTTCATGTAAGGATTTTCCCACAATATTTTTGAAGCAAGTTGTAGCTTTTATTAGGGATTTCTTTATAAGTGTTTGTAGCAACATTACCCACAATTATATTGTATCAATATGAAGCAAATTTGTTACAAATTTTATATTCATAACAATTTTGTAGCAAATTACCCACAAATTGTTACCAAATTGCTTCAATTCAATTTCTTTCTAAATTTGTAACTAATTGTATCTATTTGTAACTAATTTTGGTTACAAAACATTGTTGTCACAAAATTTGTGGCTATATTAATTTATTCTTGTAGTGAACGAACATAAAAACAATAAGTCAATGGTTATATAAGTCGACAAAGAAAAAAGTCAACCAAAACAAATATAAATCAACAGTTGAAAAGAAGTCGACGAATCTAAAAATTAAGTCGACGAACACAAAAACAATAAGTCAATGGTTATATAAGTCGACAAAAGAAAAAGTCAACCAAAATACAAATATAAATTCATAGTTGAAAATAAATCGACGAATCTGATGATTAAGTCGATGAACATAAAAAAATAAGTCAATGGTTATATAAGTCGACAAAAGAAAAAATCAACCAATACAAATATAAATTCATAGTTGAAAATAAGTCGACCAAGCTGAAAATTAAGTCGACGAACATAAAAAAATTAAGTCAGTAGTTTAAATAAATCAATAGAGCAAACATCAACGAAGAAAATATAAATCAACTGTGTAAAATAAATCAACTTACTTAATTATAATTTTAGTTGGAAAAATTATGATTAATTAACCATATAGTTTTTTTTGTTTAAAAAAATAAATATGAGTTGTTAATAAATTGAACTTAATTTTCAAATTTAGACTAAACAATTTTTAATTATCAACATATTTTATATGATAATTTGTTCAATATTAAAGGTAGTTTTTCAATTTTGTAAAATTTGGTATACTTTTCTAATATTCAACAAGTTTTAGGGTATACAATCCAATTTTCTCTTTTAAATTTTCAAACAACTTTATGATACTTTTCCAAATCTCCCGTAAATTTATACTATCAAAAGACTTACCACAACCATTGTAGAAGAAATCAAAGTGTTTATCCTAAGCTGAAAAGAAGATAATGGTAAAGACACTATTTTAGCTCTTCTAATGTATACAAATAATATCTAGTTTTAAATTTCCAGAAAACTATTTGCACCAAAACAGTTTGTCTTCTATCTAAATTATTGTGAAATAATCAAGATACATGGAAAGACAATTCTTAGTAGTATTGGGAAAAAATGAGCATTCCAAAAGAGTAGAAGCCAACTGATTTTCAATGATTTGAAGAGTTACTCGACTTCTTTGGGAAAATAACTGTGAAGAATGGTTGTGGCACCAAAATTTGTCTTGTTAACATATTTAATGAAAGGTCCTTCTCCAACGTTTTTCCTCCAGAAGCAAGGGATTGGTTCTACACTATCATTTACATGAAAAATTATCCAAGAAGACCTATATATTCCAATGAAAAGAGGCATAATAAGAAAGGAGTTGGGTAATAGGAAACATTACTCGAAGACCTTCTGGAGTAAAAGAAGACACTGGTTAGAACAGTGTTTGTGGAGGAGGATGTGAAAAATTCTCAGCCAAAAATTTAACAAATGCCTAAAGCCAACATTCGATGGAGTCTTCCCATCACTACATTTTTAAATGCAATGTGGATTCATCATGGTCAAATGACATAGGGCAGTGTTTGTGGTTCGATCTTGAGGGTTGATGGGGGGAGAATCAAATGGTTTGGGGTTAAAGCTTACCCTAATTACAATCGGCTCAAGAAGTGAAAGCAACAAGCCTAGCTTGGACTATATTTTTGTGTTAACAATATGGGTTTCAAATTGAATAAACATATTTAGAGAGTGATTCCAAGAGTTAACTACATACTTTTAAAGAACCAACATTATGGTCAAGATTGAAAAGTTGTTAAAAACCAACAATTTTACGGGTTATTGTGGATAGGGAAAACATATTATTAATAGCCAACAACCAACGACAACATCATCATCAACGAATGGGCCTCAAATCAAATTCCATAGAGAGAAAGAAGAAGTAGCATGACCAAACTTGCCACAGATTTGACAAGTGGGTCTTGTATCATAAAGCAACTCAAAACAAAACAGCTCAACGAGCTTACCTTATTGAGAAATTTGGTATATAAAAGAAAAGAGAAGTGTTTAGTTTTGTAAACCATTGTTGAAAAGAGAAAAGACAGTGTCCATTGCACTCTTGTTCATACACATTCCAATCTCAACGCCACCTGATTCGTCTGGTCGGTCAGCCATTGAGATTGCCTCTCCTCTAATGGTGATATTATCAAACTTGACGGGTCTTCCCCACCCGAAATCCAACTCGTATGCTCCGAACCGGTTTGACCCGGATACTGTCCCCAACTGTGTGCTCTCACCTATGGAACCGAATACAATCACCAATCCTTGTGCGATCGTCTCTATTATTCCTGGTGAATTCAAGCTTTTGACCAAATCGCTGATTAGCTCTACCGCTGTTACAAATCCTTTCTTTCCGGTAAACTCCGCGGCCTTCCGTTTGAAACAACCCACCGTATATATGCAGTTTCCGAAGTATGTCTCCGGAAGCGGTGGATCTAACCGGCTTCTGAAATCTCCTACGAAAAGGAAACTCACTACTCGCTCTCCATCTCCTCCACGCGCCTTCACCAAGCAGGTCCACGTGTAGGCGTAGGCAATGACGAAAGTGGACAAGTGACAAAGACTCAGATCATCTCCACTGCTCCGGACTCTTTCCCGGAGTCTCTCGACGTCGTCCTGAGACACCACGAGCGTGGCCAAGACCATGTCGTCACCGATTTCTCTCGGGGGATTCCGACTCAGGCTTGTCATCTTGTTTTTGCCAACGTTGAATGATCTCACAAGCTCCATCATTTGTTTGTCGAGTCCCGGTAGATCTTTGACAAACGAACGATCTAGAGACGGAGTTAGACTCTCTGGTAGAGAGATGATTTTGTTTTCCATGTGTTGTTTGCATAAGTGAGCCCAAGCTTTCATGAACATGCTTACCGTTTTTCCGTCCAAAACGACGTGGTGTTGTGTGTAGCCGATGGAGAAACCTTGGTTCGGGAACAACGTGATTTGCAGAGAGAAAATGGATGCTGAGTTGTCAGAAAACGGCAACTCGGGTGCCAAAGTGTGTAACTCGGAAACTGAACGTTGACCATAGCCGGAAAGATGAGAAAAATCAGCGTCCGTCTCTCCTATTTTCAAGCTAACGGCGTCGTTTTGAGAGACTACGATCCTCGGCTTGAGCTCGTCTTGGTTCCAAGTGAGGCGACCGGAGAGAGGGAGATAGGTTCCGAGTACGAGTGAAAGAGAGTGTTTGAGTTTAGGGAGGATAGAAGAGTGGAAATGCTCACGACTATTCTCGTTGAGTTTGTAGAAGAAGACTTTTTTGGGTGGCTGGGCCACTAGCCACGGTATATCGAAGAAAGTCAACGGGATTGTAAGCAAGTTGGCCGAGTCCGAGTCTGTGTAGGGGATGATTTGGGCAACCTCGATGACGTGTAGAGTCATTGGTGATGATGAACAAGATAAAAATCACCAAAAGCTTAAGAGATTCAATCAGAACAAAACAATATTGGACGATAAGACGAAGGGAGTTTCGAAACGTTATGTAGATATATTTAGTAACATTGAGATGTTCAAAGCACGATCTAAACTTTTCTTAATACAATCAAATCATATCATATCTTCGTAAACGAACTTGTTGACACGATTCTTTGAGACGAGTCATTGAGTTTGTAGAAACTATGGTCGATGTTCTATTTCCCGACGAGAATGTATGTCTATCCAAACTAAAGTCTCTTTATGTTGGAATGTGTGCTTGATTCTCGGTTTTGGGCCAGGCTTGATAGGCTCAATTTTGGGCCTTAAGTAATTTGAGCTTGTGGTAATGCTAAGAAGAGAAGGTTCGTGTGGTATACACAGAATCTTCATCGTCTTCTTTAATTGAGCTTCTTCTTCGGGTAACTTCTTCTTCTTGGTCATGTCATGCAGGGCCAGCTTAGAGGTAGTGTATTGAGTGCATTTGCACCATGCCCCACAATTTTCTAACAAATTTTCTTTATAAATTCAAGCTTTTTTTGGAGAAAATTGCTAAAAATACTCATATATGAAATATTACACATGGCTTTTAACCTTTTTTCAACAAATTTGCACTATGCTCAACTTCTAGTTGAACCGGGTCTGATGTCATGTAACAGAGAGTGTGAGACTTAGAAAGAATATAGGGATAATATATTATGGGCATGTCTAGGGTTTTCTCTGTTCTTCTTCTCCTTCCTTGTAAAACCCATAGAGATGTTATCGGGGTGAGCGATCTTCATTTATAAACCCGTCGGAGGTGTTTTCTAACGTTATCTATCGCAGTTGGGGATCGAAAGATCCTAACCGGATGTAGCGCTTCGTTAACAGCGTGAACTGGATAAATTCTTGATGTTCTTAGATTCAATAGATGTGTTGCTTAGTTCATTGAAATCGTTTGAGTATGAATGATGATTTCTCAACACTTTATATATGTCTACGATAACAAATTTTGAAATCTAATTAACGACATATTTTTATTCTTAAGTTTTTTTTTTGTGCCAACATAGATTATACGTTAATAGATTTGTGGGTAAGTAAAAAGGTTAAAGATAAAATCATGTGCTTCTTTAAAATAAATATAGGAAAAACGATTTATTGTTGAAAGATTAGAGTAAATATTAAATAGAGAAGTTTGTTTGGTCCTCTTTGGCGATTAGATTAAAAATGCTAAAACTGAAAGCTCCTAATTGCAAAATTTGATTGACTTGGATATTTTATCCGTCGGAAGATAATTTTTCTAAGCTTGGTAACCGATTTATTAAGAAGAAAAGAAGAATAATTAAATTTTAGCTAATATTTTATCAGTCAGTTTAGTTTTGTATTTGTTTGTTACTTTTATTGACGATAGAATTTATTATAGACTATTTTTTGTAAATTTATTTTTTTATTCACTTCAGACAACAGCTAACGATTTAAGTTATGGCCTCTGTAAATGATTTGTAAGCTGAGGACGCTAAATGATTTAAGTTCTCGAAGCTCTTGAATTTGGTTGCCTGAATAATCAGCTAACAACAATTCAAACTCCTATGTTTTTAGTTCAAAGCTTCTGTTTTTTTATGTTATTAGTTATTACCCTCTATTTAACATTATTTCAACCAAAAAAAAAAGAGGCTAAAATTGATTACTTGAGAAAATGTTGCAGAAGTGAACCATATTCCCACCGTTATAAAATATAAGTTGATTTCACAATTCCATATTTGTTTTTATTTTATTAAATATTGTGTGATCATAAGTATTGTATAATTATTTTTATGATTGGTTAAATTATGTTTGTTATATACTAGGATTTGAATCCCCACGAAATCGCGGGGATAAAGAACCTCCATATTACACTTTAAAAAAAACAATTACCATAAAACGGTTATTTTTGAAAAAAAACGCGACTATAAAATATTTTTGAAAAGACGCGACTTTACAAATTCGAATAGACACAATCTTTCAAATAATCATAAAGGCAGTTATTTTTGAAAAGATGTGACTTTACAAAATATTTTTAAAAGACGTGACCCTAAAGTGTATATTAATAATAATAAAAAAAACCTTCAAAATAACTATAAATCGGTTTTTTCAAAAACATTACGAATCTACGAAATATTTTTGAAAAGATGCGATCCTACGAAAGCTAAAAGACACAACTCTTCAAAATAACCATAAAGCGATTATTTTCGAAAATGCCCGACTCTACGAAATATTTCTAAAAAGATGCGTTTCTTACAAATTCGAAAAGACCCAACCCTTCAAAATAATTAGAAAGCGGATATTTTCAAAAAGACGTGACTTTACGGAATATTTTTTTTAAAAGACGGGATCCTAAAGCATATAGTAATAATAATTAAAATTTATATATACAACCATATTAATATATTTATTTATGTTTTTTAAATACACAACCGTAATATATATATATATATATATATATAATTATCTTAATCTCATACAATACCTATTAACATCATCTAAACTCTAACGAAAATAATTTTACGAGTATAACAATATAAATTCGGGTGTTTGTATATGCATGATTGGTCCTAACAAAAGAAATAAAATATGCGTCGATGCCTTCATGATATAAAGCAGTAACTGAGGATCATATAAATCATGTTATGGTTTCGGTAAATAATTAAAATGTAACCAAGCAATTGAAAGATGTGTCTATAAAGTGAAAACTATAAACAATCTTAGTCAATCTACCCAAATTTCCAATAGATGAATTTCCAATTGTGAGTCATGTCTTATAGTACAAATAGATCGAACTAAATCTACCAAAAATAATAAACTATATGTCAATTTTCGTGTTTCGATAAAACACTAATCCAAATCGATATATATATATAGTTTTGGTTCTTATTGTTGTATCGTATCAATAGCAGCTAAGTAGATGATTTTTGAATATATTTTTGATTCATATGTTGTTATATGATCTATAGCTTTTGTACCTCTTGTTGTCTTTCTATGCTTCTGAGTCTTTGGCAACATCTGTCTAGTAGGCACATCTGATTATAAACTATAAGTGAGTGAATGGTATTTTAAATTTGGCCTGCACAGAAGCAAGTTTGATATATGTTGGAGTTACATGTGTTGTTTCGTGTGACACGTTTGGTTAGTATGATTGCTTTTCTCATTGCTCGAGCCTTTTTCCTGCGAACAGGTAGAGTAAGCTATTAATTGGATGATGTCATTTTAGAGGAAAAAACGCCGAACATGTATGTGTGTAGGTTATAAACATGAAACTAATCAACTTTCATGTTTGTCTCCGTAGATACCGAAAAACTAATTATATGCTCTATACTCCCGCGTATACAGTTAGGCGCTAGGTCCTGGAAAATATTAAAAATACACTGTACACATGAATGCTACGCTTATTCTTTAGTTTTAGTTTTAGTTTCTAGAAGGAGAGGGTGCACGTGAAAAGTCAAAAGTAAATGCAAGTATATGCATAACAACTTACGTTGAAATGTTCATAGTTTTTCTTCACCCTGTGATTGCTTTTTACCGGTCATACTCTTTTGTCTCTTTTAATTATTTTCTTATTACACAAAAGAAGACTTGCGAGAGATTGGCAACCATATTGATGGACTTTTACTAAATCACGACCAAGTAGAACTATAAGACTTGCGAGAGATTGGCAACCATATTGATGGACTTTTACTAAATCACGACCAAGTAGAACTATATAAGATATTAAGCGTAGAGTTTTGGTTTTGCTGTGCTCTTAGTTCAAGCTCTGGTGGGAGAGATGGTTTACACCATGTTATAAGGTATTAACAAAACTGGTCCACGACTTTGGGGGGAGATTATGGTACATGCCTAAACTCCTTCTAGTTATATAAAAAAAAGCTATATAATAGTTACGTTCGTCCAAAGGATTCAGATCTTGAGTGTCAAATTTCTACGCGTTTAAGATTTGCCACATGTTTTTCACCAAATGAGCATGTCATTTTAATTTCAAAATGGTGCTCGGATTTTGGTAATACTTTTTTTTCTTTGTTATGTTCACTCCAACTAATTTTTATCTTTGTTTCTTTTTCATTTTTGAAGAACTAATCGTTTTAAACCAGACGGAAAAAAACCTATTGAATCAAATATGACATCTACATTTTCATGTCATTGCTATTTACTCCCTCTGTTCCTAAAAGATAAAAAAATTACAACAAAATTTTATTCCAAAAAGATAGAGTTTTTACTGTTTTCTATGCACTTTTACAAACTTCAAGACAAATACTGAAACATTATTAGTTAAACTTTATTGAAAATTGTATTTCGTAGAAATCAATGCATTATCTTAATAAGTGTGCATAACCTTAAACATCTATCTTTAAGGAACGGAGAGAGTAGCTTCAACTAATTATAAGATACCTTCTTCTGAAAATAAAATGTGGCCAACGAACGTGATCAAATTATACGTCGGTGAGAATGCAATATCTTTTGTCTCTTTCTTTTTTTGTTCACCACCATATTTTCACTTAATTTAGTAACTTTTTAGTAGCAATACTTTTAACTTTTGCATCTATCATCAGCTATAGGTTTAACTTTGTAAAAAGGTACTAAAACGATTAGGCAAGTAGCCTAAAACTTCTCCTAACGGTACTCCAAAAGAGCACTTAGTTGTGTTCAACTTCATTTCGTACAAGTTAACATTGTGATGCAGCCCCTCAGGTGGGCTACGTGATCGTCATGGTTGGCCGACTTTATCAGCATGCCTTCTATGTATATTTCCACGCTCTTTCCGAACTGGTTCCCGAACATTTTGTTGATTAGTCGCTGATAAGTGGTTCCTGCGTTTTTCAGTCCGAACGGTATTACTTTGTAACAATAAGTGTCCCGGTCTAAAATGAATACTTTGTAACATCGCTCATATATATGTGTGTAATGTGTCTATATATTATATGTATACTTCTCAGATTTATAAAACTACGCATTAAATGTCGCACAAATTGCAAAGTTTATGTGGTTAATAGCAACCCATCTCTTTCTTTAATAGTTACCTACGCCTAAGTCAGGATTTTGCCTAATCAAGTTGGGCATGTCTACGATTGTAGCCGCCTACATTCGCCAGGGATTGTAGAGTTTTTCTACAAATCTCTCACACATATCCACTTGAATTCTCCGTTTTTTTTGTATATACACTTAAATATCAACAAATATATCTATTACCAACTAGTTGTCCTTTAAAAATTTAATAAAAAAATTTGGAGCTCGATTTGAAACCCATATCTAGCCCGTAGAAAATTCAAAACAAATAAATAAAGAAGAGTAACCAAAGTAGAATCATATATGTTATGAAACAAAACATTCAAAAGAGAACGTTAGGAAACAATCAATAGCAATCAAATAACATAACTTTATAGTAAACTCATATATGTTGTTACACCTTTGTATTTTCTTTATAAGAAGATATCATTTTCTCTTGTACATATACGTACAAAGATATAACAGATACGAATCTTATTTTTATCACTTGTTTATTCATAACGGGAAGAATCTTTTAAGAAACGTGAAAGATCATTCAAGAGATATTCTTGGTGACGTCTTGTATAAACTTTAGTAGAGCATCGTGCGAAGATCCACCTTCCATTAATGCCACGTGGCTCTTCTCACTCATCTCCTTGACTTTTGCCCTCACGACGCTATCCTGCTCCATCACACACCGGATCCCTCTCTCTATTTCCTCCGCCCTCATGAACTCCGTCTCCTCCGTCATGAAATCTCCCCGAAAAGAGTTCCGGATCTCCACCGCCAGCTCAAGCTCCTCCACCATCTGGAACGCGTTCACTTGTTGCTCCGCATAAAGCGGCCACGTGGCCATCGGAACACCGAACCAGAGGCTTTCCAGTGTCGAGTTCCATCCACAGTGCGACACGAATCCTCCAATGGCGGGATTCTCCAGCACGGCTGTCTGTGGGGCCCACGCGATAATCTTTCCTATCTCGGCCGTGCGATCCAAGAAACCCTCCGGGAGAATCTCTTCAAGGTTAGTAAATTTTCCCGGAGGTCCCATCGTTCCTTTCGCCGGAGCACGGCGAAGAGACCAGAGGAACCGGTGACCGCTTCGCTCAAGCGCGACGGCGATTTCCTTAACTTGTTCCTCACTGAAACCTCCCATGCTCCCGAAGCAGAGGAACACAACGGATTTACTTGGCTGCTCGTCTAGCCACAGTAGAATATTCTCTGATTGCTTATCGTTGACGGCATCGTTGGTTTTGGGATTCATAACGGGTCCCACTGTGTACACCGGAGGGTCTCTGCCGGAGAAAAACTTGATAGCTTGTGGCTCAAGTTGAGCAAAAGTATTTACCAAAATACCCTTGGTTTCATGAAATCTTCTAGTGTCCTCGAGTATAATCGGTAACCACTCCTTGGAAAACATCACGGAAGGGAAACAGTTGAGCGGTAAAGGACGAGTGAAAGTGGGTACTTTCAACTCAGTGGTGGTCTCCGAGTTCTTCAAATCGCTGACGTCGAGTTTTTCCACGTCGTAAAGGTACTGGACACGAAGTTGCAACCCAAGGAACGTAGCGTTGGAGGTAAAAAACATGTAACTCGGAACATTCAACTCTTTAGCGAGATCAATCATCACCATGCAGAACATATCCACCACGAATCCAGCAAGAACCCGATGAGCCGGGTCATTACGTTTTTCCACCGTGGCTTTAATCTGCGGCTTGAAGCTTTCGATGTAGGAGAGGATATTATGTTCGTCATTGGATTTTGGTTTATCGAGAACGTTGTAGCGAATACGGTGGTTCGAGGCGGTGGTGGAGAGAGAAGTGATGTAAGAGGAAGAGTTTCCGTTACCGATTCCATGCATTGGAGGAATGATGATGATGGTGACTGAGAGATGATCGTCACGGTCGACAAGAAGCTTAGCAACCTCCACTAATGGTCGGAGGTGGCCGTCACCAGGTGATGGTATGAGCACTAGCTCCATTTTCCTTTTCTTCTTGATTCTTTTCTTTCCTAAATTGATTGACTTATTATATAAATCATTTGGCTCTTTCTTATCAAATATTTTTAATTCAAAATAAACATAAGAGCATTATTAACAATGAAATGAGATTGATCTCATTAGCATTAAAGTAATAAATTAATATAATATTAATTTAATGATTGTTTTGTTGAGACGTCTTTTTTATCTATGCGCACTGAGACTTATCAAGCGTTTCTTTCTCTTCATTTATTATTTTAATTAGGTAAACACCCGCGCTACGCTACACGATTTAAAAAAAAAATGATTCAGATTGTCTTCATTTTGTTTTCCTACTATTCTAGCTGACCACACTACAAGTGAACATGTGATATTCCAACATATGTTTCCAATAATCGTATTTTGTTGAAAATTTCCAATGAATATCACATAAAATATCGTCTCATGCTCTATTTGTTCGAAGTTCACTGCAAATTTCCGACAAATTTTGGTTGTGACAATTATCTCGTATAATTCGTAGGAAAGCCGTTAGAATTTTCCAACTAATATGATATCGTTGAAAATTAGCAATAATTTTTAAGTTGTTGCAAATTACTAACAAAATCATTGTTGGAAATTACTTAGTTTGTAGGAAATGTATTTTTGACGATTTTGTGACAAAACATTTGTGGGACATCAATTAAGTTGTTATCTTATCAATTAAATTAGACTATTAATCAAATATAGAGAAGCACATCTCGTAATAGCTGAGTAATCAACGTAAAAAGGTTTGTTTAGTCATTATGAACATTTGATTTAACGTACTATCAATAAGCATGTTGGCAAATCAACCTACCTCGAATTTCAGAGCATATGTGCTGTGATCATAAGTATAAATTATAGTTTTCATATAATACCTTTATAACTCAAAATCATTATTTTGAAAGGCTAAAATCATTTGGAGACATATTATGTGTTTTTAAAACTTCTACTCTTATTCTTAACCTGCAAATAATGTTTTTGTACATCAAGTCTTTCAAATTTCTCTCACTAAATCTGTTTATGCTAGAGCATGTAAGCAAGTGAGAAGAGACGTTCAACATTCATATGCTACATAATTATTTTTGGCCCTGCGTTTTTACCCTAGATGAGCGACCTAGAATTTCATACTATGATCACTAATTTTCCAACATTCATGTAAAAATCTCTTCTCTAGCTGCGGTGTTCACACCATACACTACCGTTTAATTATTTTATCAGACAGATCTTTACTCTCAGAATCTCTTTCCTCCCCCATCCACCATCATCCAACACATGATTCACGTTACGACGATGGTATGAGACAATTATTAGGTATGAGTCATATGACAATCTATAAATATATATTATTGAGATTTATAAATGTGTACTATCGGTGCGTAGTGCGTAAACATCTAAGTGCATGTTGATTAGCATTTCGCATCTTTCATTCTATATTCAAAAATATTGAACACTATTAAACCACTTTATGACTGAATTAGAGTTTATCTATAAATAATTTTGTTTTCCACTCCTCTATTCTATTAGAGTTATCTACTAATATTCATATATTAAAATTAGTTTTTCTAATTAATATTTCTAAGCTGGTGACTAAAACAAAACAAGAAGAAAAGAAAAATCTTCTTACATCGATTAAAATGGCATGGACCAATATTTTCAACTTGTCTAATTTAAGAAAAGAAAAAAAAATCAGAATGAATAAATCAATGAAAGTAAATTAAAGTAATATCATCCCATGTAAAAGTTTATTTGGTCCAGTGGTTGATCAAAGATTTTAAAGCATCTACACCAGAGAGGTCAGGAATTCTAATCCCAGAAATTGCGATTTATCATATTTATTAGATGGAGACAACCTTGCAGGAAATCTTCAACGTGGAGCAGGTAAAATCGTCTGGCGTGGAGCAAGACGGAAGACATATTCGTTTTAAAATCATTGATGTAATAATTCTCATAATTTATAATAGTCTAAACGTTTTAAAAAAATATATGGGAAATTTACAAAATGTGCCATTTTGTCTCAAATTTGTTTCAAAATGTGTCATTCTCTTTCAAATTTGTAAAATCTGACATAAATTGATTTGTTTTTGTCTTCCAATGAAAATCAAATTACATTATTTGCCCTTGAACAAAAGAGAAGCTTCTACTCATCCACCACCTCCAACTTGTCCATCGTCTCCGATAATGTCCACTGCCGTCTCTGTTCACCGTCGACCCCCGTCTCCGTGCACCGTCGGTGTTTTTGTCCACCGTCGATTACAGTTGTCCTCCATCGTCGACCACAATTGTCCTCCATCGTCGACCACCGTCTCTGTTCACTGTCGGCGTTTTTGTCCACCGTTCAAAGTCCCTATTTTTGTCCACTGTTCACAGTCAACCATCATCTGATCTACCGCCGACCACCGTTGTCCTCCAATGTCGACCACCGTCTATTCACCGCCGGCGTTTTTGTCCACCGTTCAAAGTCTCTATTTTTGACCATCGTTTTAAGTGAACTACCATCTTGTCTACCACCGACCACCGTTGTCCTCCACCATCGACCACCGTTACCGTCGACCACCGTTGCGGTCGAAAACAACCACAAATTCACCATTTTTTGTGGTCAATAAGAAGAGAGAGGATAAGAAAAGGAGAGAAATATGTGTGGAAGAGAAGATGAAGGCAAAAAATGTAATTTGGTTTTCACTAGAAGACAAAAACAAATCAATTTATGGCAGATTTTACAAAATTGATAGAGAATAACACATTTTGAAACAATTTTGAGATAATGGCACATTTTGTAAAATTTCCAAAATATATTCTCTCGTTAAAATATTAACATCCCAATCGGCTACATATTTATAACCGTAATAACTTAGTTACGTATTAAGTAGAAGACTTTTGTTCAAAAAAAAAGTAGAAGACTAAATTTTCTTTAATACAATAAATTCACTAAACATTTTGCTTCTCTCCATTGCTATTTTATTTTATCATGTAAGAATCATGTTTAATAAATGGAGGTTAAAGTTTGCAATTCGGCAATGTCCTTCAAGAAATTCAACATTCACATTGAAAAATAACTTGTTACAGAATCATCTGTCACAAAACATTTAAAAATGATAAAATCAGAATATTGAAATATTTTATCTTACATTTTGTCCATTTACTTAATACTTTTTGCCCAATTGCCATTACTTAATTTCTCTTCAAATTTGGTCACCTACTTCAACCTTTTATATATGTTATGTTTCTGATCACTGATAATCACAGGCAAACAAAAATGGTTGAAAGATGGAATCTTCAAGGTATGACTGCTCTTGTAACCGGTGGAGCCAGTGGAATCGGGTTCGTCATTTTTTGTTTTGTCTCTATATCATTATTTTTTACCCATTTCTCTGCTTTTTATTTAAGATGTCTCTAATTTTTTGTTGTTGGATGTTTTAGGCATGCCATAGTAGAGGAACTAGCCGGTTTTGGGGCCAAAATCCATGTATGTGACCTATCAAAAACTCTGCTCGATCAAAGTATATGCGAATGGGGGAAGAAAGGGTTTCTAGTGAGTGGTTCGGTATGTGATGTATCCTCTCGCCCGGAGAGAGAAACACTTATGCAAACCGTCTCGGCAATGTTCGATGGCAAGCTCAACATTCTTGTAAGTAAAAGAAACTAGCATATTCCTTTAGGAAAACTAACCATTAAGAAGTGACATATATGTAATATTTGTGTTACTCTTCTTTTTTCCGCATAGGTGAACAACGTTGGTGCAATTCGCGTAAAGCCAACAATCGAATATGTGGCAGACGATTTTTCGTTCCATATTTCAACAAACTTGGAGTCAGCTTATCATCTTAGCCAGCTTTCACATCCTCTCCTAAAGGCTTCTGGGTCTGGAAATATCGTTTTTATGTCCTCTATTGGAGGGGTTGTATCAATGGGATGTGGATCCATCTATGCTTTAACCAAAGGTAATATAGACTGACTAATTAATAGAGAGATTTCAATTATACTAGACTCAATAGTATTGTGTATATTCATATATCTTTCATTATGTAAATGCGAACTTATAATATATGTTTGATTAGGAGAATTTTCAAATGATGTTTGGTAAAAGTTGAAAGCTGTTCAAAATTCATTGGAATGATTAAATTAAACATTTTTATTCAGATTTGAGATCCTTAATTATATTATTTTATATGTCGTTTTCATTCACATGTGAGATTCCTTACTTAGTCAACGCAAAAAATCTGTGTTCCAAAAAGAAATGATCATGGTGTCAAAATATATGATTTTTTTCATTCATACTAATTATTCAATAACATATTTATATGTATCTATAAAAGAGATATAATTAATACACAAACAAGACAAATTCAAAGTTATTGAACTATCATGATGGATCATAGATCTTTCTCCAAAAGCAATTTGATTGGCCTAATCTTTATTTTATATCTAATTTTGCTCGGGATTCCGAATTGATCGATGTCTCATATTTATCCTTTTTGTATGGTGTGTTTTTTGGTGTGTGTATGTACAGGAGCTATGAATCAGCTAGCACGAAATTTGGCTTGTGAATGGGCAAGAGACGGCATAAGAGCCAACTCTGTTGCGCCTAATTTTATCCACATTCCTATGGCTCAAGTAATCAATACGTCTTATACCTTTTAAAATTTGCTTTTTAACAATTAACATAATTCATTTCTTAATATTGTTTTTTACAATCTTATTAATATCAGTTTATCCAAGATTCCGTATTTAATGAGAGTTTGACCAATAGAATTCCACTTGGTCGCCCTGGAGAGCCAAAAGAAGTTGCATCACTAGTGGCTTTTCTATGTCTACCTGCGGCTTCATATATCACTGGTCAAACCATTTGTGTTGATGGTGGTCTCACTGTCAATGGTTTCTCCTATCAGCCATAGGCTTGAGATGAGACTTTCACGAAGTTAATCTCTTTCCAAATAAAAATATGGTCGTGTTGGCATTCGATGTTTGTTTTTACTTCTTTTTTTAGTGTGGTACATTATATGTTTTGTTACGAATGTGTGAGTGAGTTTGATGAATACAAGTCAATGAACTTTAATAACATTTCAACAACTTTCCTTCAGGAGATCACCAACTAACTTGCAATGATTTTTTTTTGTTACCAAACTTACAATCTATCTAAACATTTTCACTGAGTTTAATTGCAGCCTCCCGACAAACCATTTTAAAACGGTTCTTGACTATATTTTAGAATTGATTCTGTTTTTCCTTTTTGTCACCAAACATACTTCGTTTATTGATTAAACACATACACATATATGTATCCGTTAACAAATAAGAAACCGAAGTACCAACAGTAGAAACACTGTATTCCTTAAACGCGCGTTGCTACCTAATAGATTTGTATGTGCATTCTTTTCCCTAGGGCAATGCACAAAGTAAAACTAAAAAAAAAAATCATAACTCTTTAAATTCAACCAATTTTAACTTATTTTCCTTTTTAATATTCCGCAAGTTATAGGGATCCCCTAAGTTATACTCCTTATGCTTCATAATATAAGATGTTTAAAAAAAAATTCTTTGTTTTATTTTATAAGATGTTTTACTAGTTTCTATATAAATTTTAATGTGATTTGATATTTTTGACCTTTTTAATCCTATAGTCTTTTACATAATTGGTTGAATTATATTTTTAATTAATTATTAAATGAGATTTTGATGATAACTAAAGTTTTCTTAATTCTCGCGTATTCAACCAAAACATCTTATAAAATGAAACAGAGGAAGTATGTTCTTTCCAATAAGTTAGTGATGTATGCCGACGTTGGAATATTTTGTAAGAGATTATTCATCACTTCATTGATAATTAAATAAAGAGTTAGTTGGCTAAATAGCCATCAAAAAATTTATAATTAATAATGTAGCCAAAATAGGCCTATGTGGCAAAATATCATCTTTTGGGTTTAGGGATTTTGGTCATTTTATTAATTATAATTTGTTTGATGGCTAGTTAGCCAATTAACCCTTAAATAAATCCAACGCACCAATTACATGAAGAACAAATACAATAAAGAAAACTTACCTCATTCCATCTCATTTTTATATGGAAAGTCTTTTATCTAATTTTGAAATCACCAACAAACTTAAATCTGTCTAAATATTATCATTTTGATCTTAGCTGAAATCTCTTAACAAAATCTTGACCCAAAAAAAAATCTTAACAATATTTTGGAATATATTCTTATTTTGGTTCTCATTTTAGTTATGGTTCCAATCGAGTTATTTTCTCAATTTGTAAAGTGTTTTTGTTAATATCCGAAAAATTATAATATATACCCTAATTAGACGTTGAATTTTTAAGAAGTTATATTAATAAGATCCAATACAACTTGTGCAAAGAAAACAACATTAAAAAAACAAAACCTAACTAACCTTATTATTCGAGAAATAAATAAAATCCTAAAAAAGCAAAATAAAAACAACAAAAGAAAATTACACCATAGATGTCTCAACCTCCGGAAGGAAATATCTGTTCTTCACCCATAAAGAATCAGAAATAACAGACTCCTTATCACCATTCCTGTGCCAAGTGTAAAGCGCATGCGTTCGGTTCTTTATCTCTAGAAGAGCATGTCCAAAACTCGCCTCCCGATATGCTGAGTAACTCGGTTGCGGATACGTGTAACTACAATGAAAAAAAAAAGATTTTGGTCAAAAAAAAAACAAAGACAAACAAAATATAAACAAATGATATATTAGATTGTTTGACAAGATCTTACTCATTTGCAATTCCTTCAATGTTTCCTCCGTCTCCAATGGTGATGTAAATAGGAGCAGATGGATCTTTAACCGGACTACTCAAACCATCGGTGATATTGTAGTTAATGTTGGAGACACGCTCTGAACGCTCGTAGGCATGAACATGACCAGCAAAGACGATATCCACTTTGTTTTGGACGAACCATGGTTCGAAGGTGACTCTCATGCTTTCACCTTCCATATAGTGATAGTTGTTGCTGTTGTACCACGGCGAGTGAACCATAACAATCAGCCATGGAGTCTCTTCCCTATTCACTTTCTTTAGCTCATCCTCAAGCCAAGAGTTTTGAGGTGTGTACTTGTCTATACGTACAAGTATAGAAGAAAAACGTTAGATCGTAAATAGAGATTGAAATACTATAGTATATGGAGTGTCTTAGATCTTTACCAAAAGCTGAGTAAGAGGAGAGTACGATGATGTAAGCGGAGGCTCGCTTGATTGAGTACCAAAGCGGAGAAGTACTCTTCGAGGCTTTGTACGGAACGTGGTAACGTTTTTTGTATGGCTTGAAGGCCTCAGTCTCACCCTACAAGCAGATAAAATGGTTTTACTCATGAAAACCTTTTTTTTTATAAAAATTTTTAATAGAAAGATATAATATAGATCTTACTATAGATGGGGCGTAATCTATCTCGTGGTTCCCTGCCGCCCATATCCATGGCTGAAATGCAGCGCACGCTTCCACAAAGCGACCGTAAGCATCCCATTTCCTTTGATCGTGGTTCGGGTGATCATCGGCGTAAGACAAGTCTCCAGCAAAAAGAACAGCTTGGCCTTTAGGGTTCGACATGTAATTATACAATGTCTGGTTAGAGGCAAAGGTTTGTCCCAAATCACCTACATTAATAATAAAGTTAAGAAATATTAATTAAAAGTAGTTTCAAACCACTAAAGTTCGTTGTTGAAATTATGAATATATGGATTACCAATGACGCCGAATGTGTAGGGAACATCAGGACCAACTTCTGGAGGAGTCGTGAAGTAGAATCGTCTAGTGGAACGACCGGTTCCAAGCTCATAGAAATACTTAGTATCGTACTGCACAAGGAAGAAGAAATGATCTAAGAACAATATTCAAAATAGATGGAATACTTAGTATCGTAGTCGTTAAGTTCGATTTCATTTGCCTCATTGGGATGTTGTTGCCTCTTTGAAATATTAATAAAGAATCATTATGAAAAAATAAATAAATAGATAGATTACATTTTAGAAAAGGTAAAGAAAAATTTACATACCTTAAGCCCTTTAATGGTGGCGTGGTGAAGGAAAGCAGAATTGTAGTCAAAGTATCTGTAGGAGTCCGTTGACGCTTCAGCGGTCTGATTTGTACTCGCGTCGCTATCCGCGATCCAGTATGTAACCACGTTAGATCCATCATCGTTTACTGGTGTTACCCACGAGATAATCATGCCTCGGCCATTGTGATCTCCTTGCGTTATATGAACCTAACAAAAAATAAGAAAAAGTATACATAAGTCCCACGTAACGAAAGCAAATATAGATTTAGTAAGTAAAAATTGGAAAATTACTTGTTCGGGAGCGTTGTAACCTGGAGGAGGAGGAAAGGTTTCGAGTGGCATCTCTTCGGATGGTTCAGCTACTCTAGTGTAGCTAGAGGTGACTCCGGCATGACTCACCGCGGAGATGGTTAGAAACACGATCAATGAGCAAACAAATGCTAAACGATTCAATTTCAACCCCATATTGCACTTTTTGTGTTTACTAAACCCTATAAAATACTTGTGCTTTGTTGTTATTGATGGTACAATATGATCGATCTTTATTTATAGAAGGCAAAGACTAAAGTATATTCCTAGTTTAATTCTCACTGAAGATTTTGTTCTAACAAAATCAGTTATAAGATATTAACTTATGAGATAAAATAAAAATATTCTCAGAACTGTTTTGTTAAGAAGAATCATTTCAAAATCTTGCAAAGACGTTTGAAATATGTTTTTATTTTAATTAGTACTTTTCTGAAGAGTTTTTATTATTGATGCTACTTCAACAAATATTGAAAAGCATGAGAAGAGATAAAGATGAATTTAATAGTTACATATCTACTTTTCATCCGAAATCTTTCAACTAACTAATTCATTTTTTGTCTATAAATAGCTATATATACATTTATTTAGTGGTATCAACTAAGGTTTTCGTATTTTATTATATTTCTGTTTCACTTTCATGACCGTCTAGTCTTGTTTAAGGCTATTGATGTGTCCTAAAGCGTTTGCATAATTAGGCTTTTAACAAACTCACAAATTAAAGAGACTTAACAATTTAAACTCACAAATTCAAATTCTTGACACAAGGAAATACGCACACACATACAAAACAACGCACAAAACATAAATTTATTCACTCAAAAGACAAATCATTCCTCACTGCTATTTCTCCCCCGTAATTTGTGTTTCCGGTATTATGAAATCAAGAGTTAATCTTCCTACAATTCTTCCTGATCTCACCACTTGAACCTGTCAAGGGAGAGATATTCCCCATCTTGATCATCGATTCCGCAAACTGCTCGAAGAAATCTTCTTGATCCTCTGCATACTTCTTCACAAGCTCTCTCGATTCTTCGTTGCTAGAGAAAAGAACCTCGTCGGAATTCAACAGTCCCATGTTCTTGATCAAATTCTTGAAATAGCTGTTATCAAATCTTCCGGCACTATTGATGTCAAGCTCCGACAGGTTCTGGTCTCCACCTGATCTAGGGCACCTCTGGCGCAAGTTAGCAGCGTAGGACTGCTCTAAGGTTGTGTCGAGAGTGCCGTTTCCGGATTGGTTGTAAAGCCTCTGTCTGAAACTAGTGCAACTTGAGAAGCCAATGGTGTGGCTCCCTGACAAAAGAAGGTTATAGAAAAAGCCGCTTTAGGGTTTTCTAGCTTGAGAAGCAAGTAAGATAAGTTTCTTCCTTGTGTATGAAGTTAGCTTACCGGAGAGAGCAACCATGTCGGTGACATCTAGACCTTGACGGTTAAATCTCGAGAGAATTGTGTTGAAAGGGTTGTTGGGTGCAGGAATGTTGTTGTTTGATCCACTCAAGCTTGCACTTGTCGAGTCTCTTCTTCCCAAAGGAACCATCCAGCTTGGTCCACCAGTCTACGCTCAACCGGAACTAAATCAGGTCTTGAGAACTTAAAGAAGCAGTGTATAGAGAGATAGAGCACTTACAAGAACAGAGGAATCTCTAGCGGCTAGAGTTAAGGCGTCAGCGCAAGAAACAATTCCAGGGCATTCATTTTCCAATGCAGCTTTGATCTGATCAACAACTTCAAACCCGCGAGCTGATCCATTGTTAGGGTTAGAGCCCTTCTCAGTAACTATACTACCACTGCTGTCTAGAAGCAATGAGCCATCACAACCCTACAAATTTTCATTCAAATGAGGATTCTCAATATTACTAATTAGCTTCTTGATCAAGTAACTTATACAAGAAAAAGGAAAAAACTCTCTCGTACCTGAACAAAACAGTCGTGGAAATGGAGCCTCATGAGAGAAGCAGCCATACGAGTCTCTCTTGCAACAGCTTGGGCGACAACTGACCTTACGATCTCCTCTGCTTTAGGGCACGAGCGGCTGTAGAAACCTGGGAAGAGGTTGCCTCTGCCTCCACCATAATTGTTCTCGTCATCATCGCAGATGCTGAGAGTAAGAAAACAAGCGAGAGAAATAAGAACAAGAAAGCTTCCGATTTTAGCCATCGCAATTTTTATGTAAGAGCAAGAAGAAAGAAGTTTATGTGAGATGACTTTGTGATGATGAGAGATCTGGATGAGAAGAAGAAGAATAGAAGGTATTTATAGGCAAGAGAGTTCATAATTTTGTGTCATGTGGAGGAAGAAGCAAGGGCCATAGAGTTGTTAGCTTGATTGAAGTTAAATTAATCAAAATAAATCACGTAATTAAAATGAAATTATATTGAAAAATTGTTTGAGTTAAGGAGACTAAATCTTGGGTTTGGTATTCCAAATTTTTCCCAATCTTGCAATACGTACTTTTCTGACTATTTCACCGGTCTTTTTTGGTAATTACAGTAAAACCTCTATAAATTAATAATGTTGGGATCTTGAAAAATTATTATTTTAGAGAGATATTATTTTATCGATAAATTATTAAGTGAAATACTTTTTAGGTAAGTTTTCTCTGAATTTATTTTTCGAATTATCTTATATTATGGAATTTAATATATCTATTTACAAAAATGATATGAAATTTTGATTAAAAATTTCGTCTATCGCAATAGGGTGGATGATATTATCATAATAAACGATCAAATTAAAATTGTATACTATGTATAAAATTTAAAAGAATTATGGTTATTATCCCTAATGTCGATGAATACATTTCGAAAGAGTTATGTATAAAGAATTAATTATTTTGCCTAGAAAACAATTATAATTTTTTTTTATGTAATACGTAAACTTAAAGATAAGGTCTAATGAGATTTTCATTTTTAAGTCAAAACAAAAATCATTAAAACCATGTTTACTATGTTATCATATATATATATATATATATATATATATGTATATGTACATAATTATATATGATTATTAATTTATACTATTATTAGGATCATATTATACATAGGAATTTCAAAAAAAATTATTATCTTATCATTTTATCAAATTTTGCTAATTTTTACATTGATCCGACTCGAGACCGGAAGATTTTATTAATTTATGGTCATTATTAATTTATAGAGTATCAATTTATGGAGGTTCTACTGTAGTTTTTAATTATTACCTTCTTACTTTTTACAAAGTTAAACCTAGCCAATGATAGAAAAACAAACAAAAGGAAAAATAGTTGGAGTTAACATGACAAAGAAACAAATATTAGACCAAAAATCCGAGCACCATATTGAAATTAAAATTACATGCTATATGGTAATTTGGTGACAAAGCATGCTGCTTATCTTAAACGCGTTTGTAAATCCTTTGGACCAACCTAATTATTATAAAATCAATTGTTATATAGTCTTACTTGGTCGTCATGTAGTAAAAGTCCATCAATATGGTTGCCATGCAATCTCTCGCAAGTCTTCTGTTGTGTAATAAGAAAATAATTAAAAGGGACAAATGAGTATGAACAGTTTCTAACTACTCTCTTGACGAAAAAGAAAGGGACTTAGTCCATTTTCTATCATAAGACATGGATATGCAGGCAAAAAGCAATCGCAAGGGTGAAGAAAAACTATGAACATTTCAACGTGATTTTGTGATTCATATACTTGCGTTTACTTTTGACTTTTCACATTCATCGTCTCCTTCTAGGAACTAAAACTAAAAGAAAAAGCATGTCATCCATATGTACAGTGTGTATTTTTAATATTTTCTATGCACAACCGTGTCCAACAAACTCATGAAGCGATAAAGCTATATATGCTTGAAAAAAATATTTTGGTTAAGAATGTTTATTTCTCATTAATGATAAATGTACAGTATTGCTTCCTTATATACAAAATGTAAACTACGCTAATATATGCTTACAACTATATGCACAACAAGAGTAAAATATTCATAATACGCCCCTGCAAGTTTTTCAATCTGTATTAGATAAAGAGTGAAAAGGCTGGGCATGGTTTGTTAAAAATGTTTATTTCTCATTAATGTTAATTGTAAATATTGCATCCTTATATACAAAGTGTTAACTAAGCTAACATAATCTCACAATTAACATTATATGCTCACATAAACGAGTATGAAGAAACTCTTGATATATGAAAAAATATGACAAGAATATAATAATTTCAAAATAATACAACTTCAAATATGAAAATTGATTAAAGTATCTCAGACTAGAAGTAGAGATGATTCAGAACTAAGATTGTCTTATATATTCGCTAAACTAAGATTCAATTTAGAAATAAGTTTTTGTAACTTGGGGTGATCCGATCAACATCGGATTAAAATCCATGACTAGAACATGGCTCAAACTCAGGCAACTTAAGCAATTCGACAAATCTCAGGGGTAGACTATAGACAGCCCATCAAATTTGTTTTTTTTATCTGGTTTTTCATGTTGAATTTCAATATGTTTTTACAGCAATCTAGTGACACACTGTCATTCCCAACTTCAGCAAATGTAAGTCGTCCGACTAATCTGACGAATAGATTACCTATAAAAAAATATTGTCTATCGGGTTTTCAACTGAAGGATTCATTCTGTTTTTGCAACGATTGAGTGGCACGCCATCAATGTCGACTACCATATAATGTATCATGATTTTGTTTCCAGCGAAAATCCAACTCAAGGCAAAAGAATTTATACTCATTTTTCAATTTAAATTGCTACTAAACCAAAACGCGTATGACAACTTATAAATAACTTGGACGTAATTAAAAATAATGTTTTACTGCCAACAAATGAGACTTGACTGACTATTTTTCTACAAGTAAAACTTGGAAAGTTTTTGTATCTATACAATTGAAATTACATGAAGGGTGTTTTTGCAAAGTAATGCAATTTGTTAATTTAATTTGTGTAATAGCTATATAATAATTGTAATAAGGAGATTAGCAATAGGACAAAAACTTGAGGTGGTGCTTTTACATTTTAAGCCCTACATCCCAAATTCAAATCATACCCCTAAAACTATACCCTAAACCCCAAACTCAAATCCTACCCCCTAAAACTATACCCTAAACCCCAAACCCAAACCCAAACCCTACCCCCTAAAACTATACCCTAATTTTAGAATAGTTAACTCAAACCCAAAAATTTAACATTCAAAACTAAACCCTAAACCCCAAACCCAAACCCTACCCCCTAAAACTATACCCTAATTTTGGAATAGTTAACCCAAACCCAAAAATTTAATATTCAAAACTAAACCCCAAACCCCAAACCCCAAACCCAAATCCTACTCCCTAAAACTATACCCTAAACCCCAAACCCAAACCCTACCCCCTAAAACTATACCCTAATTTTGGAATAGTTAACCCAAACCCAAAAATTTAACATTCAAAACTAAACCCTAAACCCCAAACCCAAACCCTACCCCCTAAAACTATACCCTAATTTTGGAATAGTTAATCCAAACCCAAAAATTTAACATTCAAAACTAAACCCTAAACTCCAAATCCAAACCCTACCCCTAACACTATACCCTAATTTTGGAATAGTTAACCCAAACCCAAAAATTGAGTTTGTCATTGAGGACATTTTTGTCATTAATACATAATATAGAGGAGCACAGTAAATTGTGCTATTGGATGCGTTATAATTTTTTTTGCGTTATACACTACAATTACCCTTACATGAACTCTCTTGATGGCTACCTTAATTATTATTATCACTATAATGATTAAGCTTCTACATGTTTTATAAATTATAACCATGACTTAATATTAGATCATGATATGTAGTCTACTAAATCTACTTATTTAAGTCTACTTAATATTAGTTCTTTGCTAGTCATATTACCGTTGTCGCGTCACTACATCACTATCCGAATTTAAATTCGCATCATGCATATTATTTAAGAATGCATATTATTTAAGAAAGTATATAAAAAGAAAAATTTAGTAAACAATGTCATCGCTAAATCTGATTTTAGTTTTGCACTACGCTTTTTTTCCCATACAAAAAAAATCATTCTTATATTTCACCTCTTCTCGAAAACAAAACAAAGCACAAACATAAATTTCTTCACACAAAACATTCCTCACTTCTATTTCTCCCCCCATGATTTGTGTTTCCAGTATTATGAAATCAAGAGTTAATCTTCCTACAATTCTTCCTGATCTCACCACTCGAACCTGTCAAGGGAGATATATTCCCCATCTTGATCATGGATTCCGCAAACTGCTCGAAGAACTCTTCTTGATCCTCTGCATACTCCTTCACAAGCTCTCTCGATTCTTCGTTGCTAGAGAAAAGAACCTCGTCGGAATTCAACAGTCCCATGTTCTCGATCAAATTCTTGAAATAGCTGTTATCAAATCTTCCGGCACTATTGATGTCAAGCTCCGACAGGTTCTGGTCTCCACCTGATCTAGGGCACCTCTGGCGCAAGTTAGCAGCGTAGGACTGCTCTAAGGTCGTGTCGGGAGCGCCGTTTCCGGACTGGTTGTAAAGCCTTTGTCTGAAACTAGTGCATCTTGAGAATCCAATGGTGTGGCTCCCTGAAGAAATAAAAGGTTTCGGTAAAGGTTTTAAAAAAATCGTTTTAGGGTTTAACTAGCTTGAGAAGCAAGTATCTTCCGTGTATATGAAGTAAGCTTACCAGAGAGAGCAACCATGTCGGTGACATCTAGACCTTGACGGTTAAATCTTGAGAGAATTGTGTTGAAAGTGTTGTTTGGCGCAGGAATGTTGTTGTTTGATCCACTCAAGCTTGCACTTGTCGAGTCTCTTCTTCCTAAAGGAACCATCCAGCTTGGTCCACCAGTCTACACTCAAACGGGACCCAAATTAGATCTTGAGAAGTGATAACCTTAAAAAGAATAGAGAGGGAGCGATGAGAAAAACAAAGCCACTTACAAGAACAGAGGAATCTCTAGCGGCTAGAGTTAAGGCGTCAGCGCAAGAAACAATTCCAGGGCATTCATTTTCCAATGCAGCTTTGATCTGATCAACAACTTCAAACCCGCGAGCTGATCTACTGTTAGGGTTAGAGCTCTTCTCAGTAACTATACTACCACTGCTGTCTAGAAGTAATGAGCCATCACAACCCTATAAATTTACATTCAAATGATTATTCTCAGCATTAGTAGTTAACTTTTTGAGCAAGTAACTTATACAAAAAAAAGAGCATTCAAAGTCTCTAGTACCTGAACGAAACAGTCGTGGAAATGGAGCCTCATGAGAGAAGCAGCCATACGAGTCTCTCTTGCAACAGCTTGGGCTACAACTGACCTCACGATCTCCTCGGCTTTAGGGCACGATCTGCTGTAGAAACTTGGGAAAAGGTTGCCTGTGTTGCCGCCATAATGGTTCTCGTCGTCGTCGCAGATGCTGAGTGTAAGAAAGCAAGCGAGAGAAATTAGAACTAGAAAGCTTCTGATTTTAGCCATCTCAATTTTGACTAGAGCAAGAAGATGGAAGATTAAGTGAGTTGACTTTGAGATTATGAGAGATATGGATGAGAAGAAGGAGAATAAAAGGTATTTATAGGCAAGAGAGTTCGTGGAAATTTTTGTGTCATGCAGATTGAGAGGAAGAAGCAAAGTAGGGTTGGTACTTGGTAGCTTGATTGGAGTTAAATTCATCAAAAGAAATCATTTAAAATGCAAAATGGTTTGAATTTAAGGAGACGAAATCTTGGGTTTGGTATCCGAAAATGTCGCAATCTTGCAGGACTTGTCTGACTATTTCACCGCCTCGTTTATGTTTTTATTAGTAGGTATTAATTATTACCTTTCTACTTTTTACAAAGTTAACACTAATGATAGATGCAAAAGTTAAGAGTATATTAAAAGTTTAAAACTAACTATACTTTAAAGGAGTGAAAATATGGCGTCGAACAAAAAGAGAGCAGAAATATGCATGGCGTTGATCACGTTGCTCACATTTTTTTCAAAAGAACCTTTTCTAATTAGTTGAAGCTAAATAACAAGAGAGGTCTAATGCAGTGATTTGAAAATATATGGAGGGAGAGAAACTCTCTGCTACATGGGGAAACGCCTATCACAGCTTTGCAAGTCATCACATTTATTGATAAACAAGTATGAAATCATTTGGCAACGATTAGAAGTACATGAGATCACGGATTGGAAGGTGGTATGGAAGCTTGCTTTGCTTTTAAATGATTCATTTATATTGTATAAGTAGGATTAAGATACCTTTTTTAAATTGTTGATGCACTAGGTGTAAAAACGTTTTTTTTGTTTGAATAAATTTGACATTTAATTTAAAAAAATGGTGATTTGAAAATGTAGATGTGACATTTGGTTCAATAGGTTTTTTACCTTCCGGTTTAAAATGATCAATTCTTTAAATCATATATATAATATCACACTCCTCTCTTCATCTAAGGTGTCCACATAGGCAACAAAATTTTTAAACAATTAATTTTAATTTGAAGTGTCATTTATTGTTACTTATAGGCAAAAAAAATCTAATCATATATATAATAGCACACTCCTCTCTTCATCTAAGGTGTCCACATAGGCAACAAAATTTTTAAACAATTAATTTTAATTTTAAGTGTCATTTATTGTTACTTATAGGTAAAAAAAAATCTAATTAAATATAAAATACGAAAATAAGTCAATAAATAGCTAAAAGTAGTACATGTAAAATTAATTTGAATATTTTATTGTTGTAAATATAATTTCAACAATAATAGATTTTATGATAACAATACAAGTTTATATATTCAGTTAAAAAATTGGAAATATGTACATTAAATATACATATAAGACAAATGAATAAAAATATAAACAACATAAAAGAATCAAATAAAAAAAATCTAAATAATTTGAATGTCAAACGACTGTTAAGATGTTGTTGATCTAAAGAGAAATAATATATATTGTTTCATTACAAGGATATTGAACCATCTCACTAAAGATGATGTCGTTTATGTATATTTATTGTTACTAATAACTATTACACTTTTTAATTAAATTAAAAAAACGAAAATCAGTAAATATATAAAGAGTTTAAACAAGTAAGTAAAAAATGGGTTAAACAAGTAAAATAAATATAATGGTAAATTCTAAACAACGGGTTGACCTTCTTGCTTAAATTTTTTTTATATATATAATCAGTTTAAGAAATTGGAAATATGTAAAATAAATATACATATAAGAACAAACGGATAAAATTATAAACGACATCAAAGAATCAAAGAAAAAGAACCTAAATAATTTCAGTGTCAAACAATTGTTAAGGAGTTGTCAATCTAAAAAAAGAATATATATTATTTCACTAAAAAGCCACTGAACCATCTTAGTAAAGATGAGATAATAAGATGAAAATTTGGAATATACAATTTTACCATTATGTTATATTTGAATTTTATGAAAGGATGAAAGACAAATTTCAAAGTGTTATAATATCATTATTTGAAAGATAGGAGGTAAACACTGTAAATGGTAAAATCAAAATTTTGTCATTAAGTTAATAAAATTATAAAACTCATTTATCACGCGAACGATGTTTTAGGATTATTTGAGTATTTTATTTTCTAAACTAAAAATACAATAATGAATATATATCATTTATAATAAAATTTATTAGAAAATAATCAAAACATTATGAGTTTACGTATAAGAGCAACGAATAAAAATGTAAATAAACGACATGAGATATAATCAAACAAAAATAGATTAAATGATTCGATTATTAAGGTATCATAATTGAGCTTCCGCCGATTGCTATGAGGCTGAAGGTTTAATGAGAAATAAGATATATGATTTCACTAAAGGATATCAAAAAAATTCAGGAGAAAGTAAAGTAAAAATTTGGAATATAAGATTTGTCTAAAAGAAAAAAAGAATTTATTCAATATAATTGAGTTTTTGGAAGTATAAAAGAAAAAACTGAAAACGTTGCAATACCATAATTTAAAATAAATAAATAATCTTGAGTTTTGATATATATAAAGTTAAAAAATGAATGGTTGCGTTATTCATGAATTATACAACAAAATATAGGGAGCATGATATATGATTTTTATGTAAAAGTGTACACAGTTATACACCATGATCCAAAAAAATTACCTATTTGATAATTCAATATTTGAATCAATGCTTTTAACACTAAAATCTAGGAAAAATTACTTTTAATGTGTTTAAGAAAAAGTAAATATATTAGTATGCATGTTACGCGATTATGACTAAAATATGGTTAAGATAGAAGCAACTAAAAATAAAATAATCTGTTTTTAGAAACTAAAAATTATTTATTTAAAATCAAATACCAAATTGGAAGAATTTCAAAAAAAAAAAAAAATCACACTCAAATTAATGATTGGACATATGATATTATAATATGTTAATGAATATAAAAGATATATACTAACATAAATATTTTGCAGTACACGTTATATATGATATAATTTCTAAACATAGGAAAATAACATAAAAACATCAAAAGAAACAAAACTCGCCCATCGGGCGAGTCCAACCCTAGTATATAATAATAAACAAACAAAGTGGAAAATTATCTGGAGTGAAAATGAAGAAAACAAACAAACAATAGACCAAAAATCCAAGCACTATTTAAAAATCTTAAGCGCGTTTTTAAATCCTTTGGACCAACCTAACCTGGTCGTGATTTAGTAAAGTCTCATCAATATAGTTGTTAATGTTTCACAAGTCTTCTTTTGTGTGATAAAAGAATAAGTAAAAGAGTGTGAACAGTTTCTAACTACTCCTTTGACAAACAAACAAAAAAAAAAAAAGCAAACGAGTCTTTGTCCCTTTTCTATCATAAGACATGGATATGCAGGTAAAAAGCAATCTCAAGAGTGAAGAAAAACTTTGAACATTTCAACGTGATTTGTGATTCATACTTTGCATTTAGTATTGACGCTTGACATGCATCGTCTCGTTCTAGAAACTAATCAATAATTAATAAACAAAACTGAATTTTGAACCCATGACTTTCAGAATAAATTGTCGTATTTAGCCCATGTTTAACGGATTATAATAAGGGTGAATTAGTTGAATAATAGGTTTTAGGAAAAAAATTAGTTATATAACATCACGTGATTTATATTTAGGTGTGTAACTTTGAGAAGCAATTGTATGACGATTTTGCTCATATTTAATTGGGTTAATTTTATGCAGAAAATATGGAAATATGAATTTGTAAGAATCAATCATCATATTAAGTGTGATAATTACCATTAAATGTGATAATTATTGACAACTAAAAACAAAATCTTTAAAAATATGATATTCTTTATCTCTTGAAAATTGGCCTCTTTTATCTATGAAATAGTAGATCTATAACTAGCCTGCAAACAAAATAAACTTGGATTAGAAAAACAAGCGTCGAAAAAACATATTTATAACAGCTAACTATTTTAATATATAGTTAACTATAACAACTAACTATGTTAATATGTAGTTAGCTATTGTTGAAACAACATATTTTATTGATCTCAAAAGATAACTAACTATCTCACACTATTTCGTTAACTATTTTTTAGAATATGATTATCAATTTAAAAGTATAGTTAACTTTTTCATATCATAGTTGTCTATTATACCGTTTTGATAATATAGTTGACTACATGAATATGTTGTTGTAATAGTTACTTATTTAAACAAACGTAGTTACCTATTTTCATAACGTAGTTACCTATATTCTCATTTATATAATTAAAAATAATAACATACATAGTTAGCTATTATCAAAGAATATAGTTAGTTACCTGATTTTCGAACATAGTTAACTATATTGATGATCACCAACAACGATTCAATTTGACGAAAAGAGAGAAAAATAGTGTGGAGTTTAACTGAGGAAAGAAACATCATCTTAATCTATGATGAGAAGTTTTTGGATCAATGAATTTGATATAAAACAAAGTGATTGAGAATTGGTTTTGTATATCACGAGAGATATGTATGATATTTGTGTAAGAATAAAGAAAAAGAAAAAGAATAAAGAAATTAGACTAGAGTTTTCCTTTTTTAATATTTGTTATAATTTCGTTTTTTTTTAAAATAAAAAATGTAAATTAATTAAGGGTACTATAGATATGATATTTGTAAAATCATGTCTTAAGGATTTTAAAATCTCGTGTTATAATTAAAAATCAAATCTCAATGATACTGCAGAGATTTTTATAATCCACCAATATAAATTTCATCAGAGTTTAAAATTTGAAGGATTTTAAACCTTATAGAATTGATTTCAAATCATTCATCCACTAACACCCTTTTAAATTTTTAAATTACTAATACAAATTTTTTGTTAAAATCCACTCGACCTCAAAAACTTTCGTCCTTATACAAACATAACCGATATCTCAGGGTAATCTTCGTCATCTAGTTGCTAACAAAATTTCTAGATAGTTGTTAATTTCTATATCTCAGGGTAGTCTTCGTCATCTAGTTACTAATTTCTATTTTTTAGTTTACGTTTTTTTCCATATACAAAAAAACTTGTTAAAAACTTAAAATCCACTCTTCCTCAAAAACTTTCGTCCTTATACAAACATAATATATATCTCAGGGTAATCTGCGTCATCTAGTTACTAACAAATTTTATAGATAGTTGTTAATTTCTATATCTCAGGGTAATCTTCGTCATCTAGTTACTTAGTTCTTTTTGTAAGTTTACGTTTTTTTCATATACAAAAAAAACTTGTTAAAATCCACTCTTCCTCAAAAACTCTGGTCCTTATACAAACATAACCTATATCTCAGGGTAATCTTCGTCATCTAGTTACTAACAAAATTTCTAGATAGTTGCTAATTCGTTGTAATTTGATGGGAATATAACTGAAACTTGTTGATTAATAAAACATATTTTTTTACATCATTCTGTAGAACAATGTCGAATCAAACCGGTTAAAATCTTTTTAAACAATATGAAAGAAAGAACATACGAGTAAGAAAGCAAGCCATTAATTTTCAAAAAAAAAAAAAAAAAAAGCAAGCCATTATAATGGCTGCATCGATGAGATAAGTGAGCTCTCAAGATTCAAGTTATGCACACGAAGATGGAAGTAGTCGATGAGATAAGTGATCTCTTCGAGATGAAACTCTAATTCAGTCATAAAAAGTGATTGAACTCGTAAACTTATAAACATAAAGTCCTTGATTTAATAGTGTTTTTATTTATATTCAATATTTATGAATAGGATGAAAGATACGAACAACATGCACTTACATGTGTGCGCACCGATACACAATTATAAATCTCAATAATATATTTATAGATAGTTTGGTCATACCTAATAATTGTCTCATACGACAAATAATAGCCCATCGTTAGTGATGAAATCATTGGTTCTATTACATTGATTTTGAATTAAACAAGTAAATTTAAGAAAGAAACAAATCAAGAAGAAAACGAAAATGGAGCTAGTATTCATACCATCACCTGGTGATGGCCACCTCCGGCCATTAGTGGAGGTCGCTAAGCTTCTTATCGACCGTAACGATCATGTCTCCGTCACCATCATCATCATTCCTCCAATGCAAGAAACCAGTAGCGGAAACTCTTCCTCTTGCATCGCTTCTCTCTCCACGTCCTCCCAACACCGTCTTCGCTACAACGTTCTCGATAAACCAAAATCCAATGGCGACGACCCCAAACCTAATTTCCTCTCCTACATCGAAAGCTTCAGGCCACAGATTAAAGCCACGGTGGAAAAACGTACTGACCCGGCTCAGGCTATTGCTGGATTAGTGGTGGATATGTTCTGCATGGTGATGATCGATCTCGCTAAAGAGTTGAATGTTCCGAGTTATATGTTTTTTACCTGCAACGCTACGCTTCTTGGGTTGCATGTTCGTGTTCAGTACCTATACGACGTTGAGAAACTCGACGTCAGCGATTTGAAGGACTCGGAGACCACCACTGAGTTGGAAGTACCCACTTTCACTCGCCCGTTACCGCTCAACTGTTTCTCTTCCGCCATGTTATCCAAGGAGTGGTTACCGATTATAGTCGAGGACACTAGAAGATTTCAAGAAACTAAAGGTATTTTAGTAAATACGTTCGCTGAACTTGAGCCACAAGCTATCAAGTTTTTCTCCGGCAGAGACCATCCTCTCCCTCCGGTGTACCCAGTGGGACCCGCTATGAATCCCAATACCAACAGTTCCGGTTCTGACGATAAACAATCGGAGATTCTACGGTGGCTCGACGAGCAGCCAAGTAAATCCGTTGTGTTCCTATGCTTTGGGAGCATGGGAGGTTTCAGTGAGGAACAAGTTAAGGAAATCGCAGTCGCGCTTGAGCGAACCGGTTACCGGTTCCTCTGGTCTCTCCGCCGTGCTGCGGCGAAGGGAACTATGGGACCTCCGGGAGAATTTACTAACCTCGAAGAGATTCTCCCGGAGGGTTTCTTGGATCGCACAACGGAGATAGGAAAGATTATCGCGTGGGCCCCACAGACTGCAGTGCTGGCGAATCCTGCCATCGGAGGATTCGTGTCGCACTGTGGATGGAACTCGATACTGGAAAGCCTCTGGTTCGGTGTTCCGATGGCCACGTGGCCTCTTTATGCGGAACAACAAGTGAACGCGTTCCAGATGGTGGAGGAGCTTGGGCTAGCGGTGGAGATCAGGAATTCCTTCCGAGGAGATTACATGACGGCGGAATCGGGGCTCATGACGGCGGAGGAAATAGAGAGAGGGATCCGGTGTGTGATGGAGCAGGATAGCGTCGTCAGGGCAAAAGTCCAGGAGATGAGTCAAAAGAGCCAAGTGGCATTAATGAAAGGTGGATCGTCTCATAATGCTCTACTAAAGTTTATTCAAGACGTCACCAAGAATATCTCTTGAATGATCTTTTCACGTTTCTTAAAAGATTCTTCCCGTTATGAATAAACAAGTAATAAAAACAAGATTCGTATCTGTTATATCTTTGTATGTACAAGAAAAAATGATACTTTTTTATAAAGAAAATAATAAGGTGTAACAACATATATGAGTTTACTATCAAATTAATGTTATTTGTATGAGACGTTGTTTGTGATAAATATTTTTTTATTGACATTGGTTGTATTCGTAAGACTCCCTCTCTTGAATGTTTTGTTTCGTAACATATATATAAGCTTACTTTGCTTAGTATTCTTTATTTGTTTTGGGTTTTATGTGGGTCGAATTTGGGTGTCAAATCCAGCTCTAATGGTAAGCAATATTTCATTCAATTCTTAATTTTAGTTTACACTTATTTTTCATATACACAAAAACTTGTTTAAATCCACACTCTTCCTCGAAAACTCTCGCCCTTATAAAAACACAGCCTAATTATAGATGCCATTTTTTGTTATGTCATAAACAACAAATTGAAATTATTATCATATAACAAATGATGGATTTATGTTCACGACGAATGAATCTAAAATACTAAATTTTGAATCTTTTTCTAGTCTCGTTTTCTTCACTTAATTTTTTTTATTAAATGGATAAATGCGAAATTTTAGGATTCTCACATTGTTAAATGTCCATGTTTTAAAACTGAAAAGCAGCTTCTACCCATGTTGATGCTAAATCATTTGTTGGATGAGATACATTATTCTACCAAACATCGCCAAATTTTATGGATCGAGAATCGTAAAATTTCTCCCGATTGCTATAGACTAACAAGATTGAAAATTGTCCTGAGCATCTGGACTTTGGATACCCACTAGAAGAATCAAGATGTTATTGGGAAAAAAAAAGCCCATCAAAATTGCCTATAATTTCCATATGTACTAGTGGAAAGCCTAAGCTCTGCATGATTATAACTAAGTTACGATCAGGAAGCAATCCGAAAAGAAAAAAGATTTGAAGTTACTGTGCTAATCCTAAATCTATCACTCTGAAAAGTGGCTAGAATGTAGTTTTTACGGTTTCTTAGCTTATTGTTTTGTGTATGACCTTGCTTTAGGTTAAAATCTTTACAGAGAAACTCTAACTCAGTCATAAAGTGATTGAACCCGTAAACTTATAAACATAAAGTCCTATGGTTGACAGTGTTTTTATTTAGGGAGACTTACTAGAATAACCTTCTTAGATTTTGGTCTAACTCAAACAACCTTCTTAGATTTTAATTACTGGGGCTAATTTCGAGTCCGTTTTACCCTTTTTCCTTTGATAACAAAAAACGTATTTACAAAAATGCCATTAATGAAATGCGCCGCGTAGGCGCGAAAGTTTCCCGCCTAAAAAAAATAAGTCTACCGCTATGTGATGGTAGACTTATTTGAGCTCTGGTAGACTTATTTTTTTGTCCGTAGACTTATTTGAGGAGCGGTAGACTTATTGTGTCTCCTTTGGTGGTAGACTTATTTCCGAACGGTAGACTTATTTTCTCTGCGGTAGACTTATTTTCCCGTAGCGGTAGACTTATTTTCTGCGGTAGACTTATTCTTCGAATGGTAGATTTATTTTCGTAGACTTATTTTCAGCGGTAGATTTATTTTTCTTCGATGGTAGATTTATTTTTGACTGGTAGATTTGTTTCCTTTGGTGGTAGATTTTTAGTCATAGCAGCGGTAGATTTATAGTGATGGTAGACTTATTTTAGTAGCGGTAGACTTATTTTTTGCGGTAGACTTTTTTAGCGTGGTGGTAGATTTATTTTGTGTTTAGTAGTGGTAGACTTATTGTAGTAGTGGTAGACTTATAGTTAGCGGTAGATTTATTTTCTGTTTGATGGTGGTAGACTTATTTTCTGTTTGATGGTAGACTTATTTTCTGTTTGATGGTAGACTTATTTTCTGTTTGATGGTAGACTTATTTTCTGTTTGATGGTAGATTTATTTTCTGTTTGATGGTAGACTTATTTTCTGTTTGATGGTAGATTTATTTTCTGTTTGATGGTAGACTTATTTTCTGTTTGATGGTAGACTTATTTTCTGTTTGATGGTAGATTTATTTTCTGTTTGATGGTAGACTTATTTTCTGTTTGATGGTAGACTTATTTTATGTTTGATGGTAGATTTATTTTCTGTTTGATGGTAGACTTATTTTATGTTTGATGGTAGACTTATTTTTGTTTGATGGTAGACTTATTTTCTGTTTGATGGTAGACTTATTTTGGTTTGACGGTAGACTTATTTTCTGTTTGATGGTAGACTTATTTTATGTTTGATGGTAGACTTATTTTCTGTACAAAAACTATATATATTATTATTTTTAAAAACACTATTAAACCCGGTTCGACCTATATCATGCAAGTGATGATAGATTTATATACATAGTTTTTGTATAATTATAAGTCTATCATCGAGTAGAAAATAAGTCTACCATCAAAAAGAAAATAAGTCTACCATCAAACAAAAATAAATCTACCATCAAACAGAAAATAAGTCTACCGTCAAACAACAATAAGTCTACCATCAAACCAAAATAAGTCTACCATCAAACGGAAAATAAGTCTACCATCAAACAGAAAATAAGTCTACCGTCAAACCAAAATAAGTCTACCATCAAACAGAAAATAAGTCTACCATCAAACAAAAATAAGTCTACCATCAAACATAAAATAAGTCTACCATCAAACAGAAAATAAATCTACCATCAAACATAAAATAAGTCTACCATCAAACAGAAAATAAGTCTACCATCAAACAGAAAATAAATCTACCATCAAACAGAAAATAAGTCTACCATCAAACAGAAAATAAGTCTACCATCAAACAGAAAATAAATCTACCATCAAACAGAAAATAAGTCTACCATCAAACAGAAAATAAATCTACCATCAAACAGAAAATAAATCTACCATCAAACAGAAAATAAGTCTACCATCAAACAGAAAATAAGTCTACCATCAAACAGAAAATAAGTCTACCATCAAACAAAAATAAATCTACCATCAAACAGAAAATAAGTCTACCATCAAACAGAAAATAAGTCTACCATCAAACAGAAAATAAATCTACCATCAAACAGAAAATAAGTCTACCATCAAACAGAAAATAAGTCTACCATCAAACAGAAAATAAGTCTACCATCAAACAGAAAATAAGTCTACCATCAAACAGAAAATAAATCTACCATCAAACAGAAAATAAGTCTACCATCAAACAGAAAATAAGTCTACCATCAAACAGAAAATAAGTCTACCGTCAAACAACAATAAGTCTACCATCAAAAAGAAAATAAGTCTACCATCAAACAAAAATAAATCTACCATCAAACAGAAAATAAGTCTACCGTCAAACAACAATAAGTCTACCATCAAACCAAAATAAGTCTACCATCAAACGGAAAATAAGTCTACCATCAAACAGAAAATAAGTCTACCGTCAAACCAAAATAAGTCTACCATCAAACAGAAAATAAGTCTACCATCAAACAAAATAAGTCTACCATCAAACATAAAATAAGTCTACCATCAAACAGAAAATAAATCTACCATCAAACATAAAATAAGTCTACCATCAAACAGAAAATAAGTCTACCATCAAACAGAAAATAAATCTACCATCAAACAGAAAATAAGTCTACCATCAAACAGAAAATAAGTCTACCATCAAACAGAAAATAAATCTACCATCAAACAGAAAATAAGTCTACCATCAAACAGAAAATAAATCTACCATCAAACAGAAAATAAATCTACCATCAAACAGAAAATAAGTCTACCATCAAACAGAAAATAAGTCTACCATCAAACAGAAAATAAGTCTACCATCAAACAGAAAATAAATCTACCATCAAACAGAAAATAAGTCTACCATCAAACAGAAAATAAGTCTACCCTCAAACAGAAAATAAGTCTACCATCAAACAGAAAATAAGTCTACCATCAAACAGAAAATAAGTCTACCATCAAACAGAAAATAAGTCTACCATCAAACAGAAAATAAGTCTACCATCAAACAGAAAATAAGTCTACCATCAAACAGAAAATAAATCTACCATCAAACAGAAAATAAGTCTACCATCAAACAGAAAATAAATCTACCATCAAACAGAAAATAAATCTACCATCAAATAGAAAATAAGTCTACCATCAAACAAAAATAAGTCTACCATCAAACAGAAAATAAGTCTACCATCAAACAAAAAATAAGTCTACCATCAAACAGAAAATAAGTCTACCATCAAACAAAATTCAGATTATAATCAGATCGGGAAAAAATCCAGATCTGGAAAAAATTCAGATTTGGATCAAAACGTGATTTTACAAAAGTTCAACATACCCAAACGAAACCGGTTAGAATCAAGAGATTACCTCTCTACAACGCACGAAAACGAAACCCCAACACTCATCGGAACTTTTCTTCGCCGGAATTTCGAAACCTATGAACGAAGAACATATTGAAGTTCATAAATCCGAACTCAAAACACTCGTGAATGATAGAGAGGAAGATAACTCATGATTTGTTTCAAAACTAACCGTTAAAAGCAACGAATCTCGTCGCCGGAGAAGAAATCGCGATTTGAGTCGCCGGAGAGAGGAAGAAGAAGATAAAATCTGATTTTTTTTTTTTTTTTTTTGGTTTTATGTTGGTTTTTTTTCTCAATGGCATTTTCGTTAATAAACGAATTTGAAGTATTTTTAATGTCTTTGTAACCTTTTTTAGCTCAAAAAATAAAAGCTCAAAATTTAAAGGTTATTTGAGTAAACCAAACATCTAAAAAGGTTATTCTAGTAATTATCTCTTTTATTTATGTTCAATGTTTATGAATATATAGGATGAAAGATATATACGAAATAATTATCAACATGCACTTACTTACATGTGTAGTATACGCACCGATACACATTTATAAATCTCAATAAATATATAATATATTTATTAATTTATAGATAGTCATACCTAATAATTGTCTCATGTCATGTACGAAAAATCATAGCCCATCGTTACTGATGAGATCATCTGTTCTATTATATTTATTTTGAATTTAAAAAATTTGATAAGAAACAGCCAAAGATTTTGAACAAGTGTGGTTCACATATCCGAGAAGAATAAGACAGCCAATAGTGTGATTTATTTTATTTTTGTTGATTGCTTATATATCATTTCATGCCTGACATAAAAACAAAGCTTCTTTTTTTTCTTTTGTCGCCAACAGAAAGTTATCATTCAAATCGTAAAGACACAAGACCAACTTTTTGTAATTATAATAGAATTAAAAAGGGAAAAAAGGTCAAAAATAAAACCTATGCCTTGTTCACTCACAACAATTCAAGTATACAAACTATAAGTTTGTCATAGATATTAAGAAAAGAAAAATGCAAAACCAATTAAATGAAATTGACGTTAACTATTTTCTTGGCCACATACATATGTAATAGATAGAAATCCTCAAGATGTACCATGTTTAATAAATGTTTTGCCTTGTACAATAAACTTTGAAATTGGCATTACATTTCGGGGGAAAAAACACGATTCACTGAATTTTGTGAATTCATGTCGTTTTCTATGGATAATAATTTTCAGTAAATATACTTGACTAAAAAAGGTTTTATGGATTTATAAATAATTATGAAAATATTCTTGTTTATATGCATTTATACAGAAAAACGTATTGTCTATACAAATTAGGATTACTTATTTTAATGTACAAAAAACAAACTAAACTACCGCTAGATTCCTAATGTTTCTTTCGTACCCTTATATAATTTACCCGTTAATGTTCACATGCAACACAAATATATTCATAAGCAATTCATTTTTTTAGTAAATATGAGTTCCCCTAATACATATGAATATCCCAACCAAACCAAAAATAAAAATCACACGCAATCATGCATAAGCAACTAAAACATAATCATGCATCTTTCGATTTGTGAGTCAACTAAAGTATTTTGCGATTGACTACTTCTCATCCCATCACACCAAAAATCATTCAACTTGTGGCCATGTAGACTAAACAAACTGATGATCCTTAGTCGGTCCTATGGCCTACATGTATAAGGTTTCGCACCAGAAGTATGCATCACCATTCAGTTGAGAGTCTTATACTGCAGCCTCGTCTCTATGTGTATTTGTGTACTTAGACCAATATGCATTAATACGAGTTAAGCCACATTCTTAAAGGAAGTTTCATACTACATTCATCACAATTATAAGGTTTAAGAAAAAATTAACAAGTAAAATTCATTCAATACACACATCTATATCAAAGAACCTTAAAATAACAATCAAAGTATGCAACCAATGTTTTCAAACCCAACCCGGATGACAAATCGAAATACCTACCGGCACCGAATCGATGAGTTAATATTTAATAAATATTTGTTATATTATATATATTTTATAGATGTAATATGGGATTTAAAAAAAAAAGAGGAAGAAATACATTATTTTTTCAGTAAATAGGTATACAATTTTATTAGATTTGATTGGACTAAAAAAAATTACGCCTACAAATTTCAAGATTTGTAAATTAAAGTTGATTCGATATATTTCAGCCGCCGGGTACTAAGTAAATAGAAAAAAAGATTATGCGGTTATATATCATTTTGTGCTTGTGTATCAAATTGATAGTGTAAGCTTGAGGGTTTGGACAAACTGATACATTAAGCTTGAGGGTTTGGATCCCTCCCTTCAAGTAGCTTCGGTAAGCGACCAAATTTTGTGTTCTTTTTTTTTGTGTGCGTCTCTAGATCAAACAATAATTGAAATCAAGACAAGATTTATTTGATAGAGGCTGAGATCTGATTCAAAACTCTAAAGAACTTAATTTAAAATCATATTGAAAATTTAATTTGATATTTGTTTAAAACCAAACTAAATAACTCTTTTTCATAACAAAACTAAAGAAGTATAGAACTATAATGATAATTGGAATACTAGGGTGGAGACAAAATGATGATACCATAATCATATCAAATATATAATTCATATTAATTAACAACAAAGCACACACCAATACATGACATAGGACAACCTATATATATAAAGGTTATTTATCCTTCCAACCAATCAAAGTTGCATCTACTACAATTACATCTCCACACCAACCCAAAAACACAACAACAAAAAAGCTAAACTTAAAATAACCAAAAAAAGGGCGCAATAATAATACTAGTTATTTAACTTTATAATCTTTTAAACTTAGTACATATTGATATCATTAGCCATAATGGGTTGGTTAGTGTAAACCGAACCACCCCAAGGAGTCACACCACTCATCATATCATCGTAATATCCGTCAATCCCAACTGTACGATCATCGAATCCACAACCATCGATCTGATCACCGAATCCAGAACCGTTGATCGTCACTAGCTCGACGATCTCGTTCAAAGACTCGAGCCTAGTGGTTAGCTCAGACATTTGAGCGGTCAAGACAGAGTTCTCGGCTTGGATCTTCATGTAAAGCTGAGATGTAACAGTAAGGCTAGTCAAGATCTGACGGTTGTCGTTTGATAGCTGATTGATCTGAGCCGTTAGATCATCAACGTGTTTCTGTTTACGCATCCTTGACCTACGTGCAGATTCACGGTTTGATAACATTCTTTTACGTTTTCGTTCGTCGACGACGACGGTTGATTCCGATGGGTTGTTATTATTACAACCATCGGAAGAGCTTGAGCTCCGGTATGTGCTGCTTGATGACGCCATTGTTAAAGAAAAAATTACAAGAACAAGAACAAGAAATAGGGTTTGTTTGGTTTTTTTTAGATTTGTCTGAATAATAATGAATATATTAATTTTTTTAAGGGTTTGGAGTTTTGAGAAGATTCATGAAACGTTGTAAAACCAGTAGAGGAAGACGACGGAGAAAGATTGAACGAGATGGGTTCTACGGCGGAGAGCAGATTTAACCGTGAGCCCAGAGAGCAGGATTTCAGAGAGAACGGGAGTCATCAGTTTGAGATCATTAAAATTCTCAGTTTTTATGTATGAATCTGTTCTTTTTGTATATGTTTAGAACAGAGAAACAGAAACAGAAGAGGAAGTTTTTTGTTATTTGTTATGGAGAAGAAACAGAGATGATAAATAAAGAAAGATTTTTTAGGAGATAAGGGAAGAGAAGAATTGTGTGAAGGGGAAAGAGGTTTTTGATGAAGGGTATGTTGTGGATTATATAGAAACCAAATCTCAAAGCATCCACTTGATTTTTGTGTTTTTGCAATTTGATTCTTTTATTTAATTTTTTTATAAGGAAATAATGGATGGTGGAAGAAGCGTTACTAGTTACTACGCCCATTGTTTTATCATTTTATGAAAATAAAATAATTGGTGGGGTGTACTTTGCTGCTTTTATTTTCTTTTTGGGTGATGGTGCTTCTTTGTTTAAAAGACGATAATTAGTAATGGTATGATTAATGATAGATAAATATTAGGTGAGTAAAAGTTGACCAGATAAAAAGAAAAAACAGTCAATGTCTTGAAATTTGCATCTTCAAAAATTGCACAAAAAACTTTGAAGATATTTGACTCTTAGAGTATGTAGATATCGGAATTTGCACAAAAGTTAGGCTGATGATTTAATAATGTGGTTGAAACATATAGTTAAAAATGTAACAAACAGATAGTTTCGTTTTTTTAATAAAATATCGTTTTAGAATTTTTTATGTATTCTAAAATAAGTATTGTTTTGAAGTTTAATGTAAATTTTGGTACTATAGTAAAAACTTTATAAAGTAATAATTGGGATCACTAAAATTTATTACTTTATAGAGTTATTACTTTATAAGTAATGCTTAAAATAAATTAAAAAAAATAATTAATTGATAAATTCATAATAAAACACAATTTAACCACTAATAAAACAATTTACTAAATATAAATGGTTAAAAATAATAAAAAATTTAATTAATTCTATATTAAAAGTTAAAAATATAATAGATTTTAAAAGAATTTGTTTATTCTAAAATATTACTTACTATGAATTGGAAAAATAGATAGTAATTATTATTTTATGATATTAATGGGACCATATATTTGTATAAGATTTTTAAAAAGTTTATTATTTTATCATCTTATCGGTTTATGTTAAATTTTACATCTGCCCGACCCGGGACCGGCAAAATTTATTACTTTATCGAGTATATTACTTTATCGAGTATTACTTTATAGAGTTTTTACTATATAAGATATTTATTTTTACATGTATCAGTAGTGTTATATTCGTTGGAATAAGTTAACAATTACACATATGTAATAGCTTAATATCACAAAACAAGTTGCACTGGTTGTAAAAACGTTTTTTTTTTGTTTTGAATAAATTTTACATACGATAAAAACAAAAAAAAATTAAACATATACAAATTTAAATGTCTTCATATTTGTCTCCTAACTCATTTCTTTGGAAAGATTTCGTTAGTGATTATTTTGAGTGATTGTGATGGTAATATCTTCGATCAAATCTCCTGACGGACTGCAACGACGGATGATCATTTTCTTTGCTAAATTATTAGTATTGAGCTTCAAAAAGAAATCATATAAGATACAATTATTTTCAGATGCAATTTTTTTCGACAATCAAATAATCATGAACCCACTCTGTCGATTAAACTCAACTCACTGAATCATCATACTGGGTCGTTTTAATGCATTTGAATCAACACAAACAAAAATTATTTTTAGAAATCTGGGGAATCGATGATGGTGTTGATCAATTGACAACGAAATAGAAATAGAGAGCATAACAAAGAGAAGCCAATTCACTGAATCTACTCAAATTGTGTCATAACGAGCAAGAGCAAGCTTAGGTCATTGAAAAAATAAACAGTTATCGAAACACTGTTGGTGATTTTGCAAATTCTATTATAATTCTTAGACAAAATGCAAATTCTTATTTTAGTTTTTAAAAACAAAATAAAAAAATGTATATTTTCTTAATATATCTGCAACAAGTCTTATTAAAAATCAATGTTTTTAAAACCGGACCGGCAACCGAACCGGATTTTTTTTGGGTCGTGGGTTAATATGGTCCGACCGGGTCTAACCGGGGTTCAACCGGGTTCAATGATATTTTAAAAATATTAGTATATAGAATTTGTTCTTTATATGTATGTGTATAACTATCCAAATATCAAACAAAATATTAAGTTTAGTACAAATATTTAGAAAAACAAAAAAATTTCAATAGCTATAGCAAAACTAAATAATAAAATGATGATACTTAAATAGATAACTAATCTTTTTTATCTTAAAATTTTAAAAAGATTATAATTATTTGAAAAATGTTTTTTTTTTCACTGAATATGATTATATTAGAGAAAATGTTAAACCTTTATTACTATCTCATTATCTATAAACCTTATTTTTCTAATTTTAATTTGATAAACATATTAATTAAAGAAAAATGAAATAATTTTTTTTTTAATTAGAAAACAGTTGAACCCGGTTTGATCCGGGTCAACCGGTTCGCCGGTTCCCGGTTTTTTGCCGGTCCGACCCGGTTCGATTCCGGTTCAACTACACTTGGGTTTTAATATTGACCCGAACCGGACATGTGACCGGTTCGCGGTTGAACCCGGTCCGGTCCGGTTTTAAAAACATTGTTAAAAATAGATGGAGAATTATTTATAAGCGAGAGAAGAGGCTGGCGTCAACTTGACCACCGTCACCTTTTAATAATTTCACTTCACCTCGTACAAATTTTATTTACCGTTGGTAGTTAATTGTTGGCTCTTCAATTATTTATTCACTTTACCTACTACAACTAATAGATCGGCACGACGCCGTTTCTGACGAGAATCTCTTTCATAGATCTGCACCGTACGAAACCACGTGCATTGCGCAACCCATGTTCTCAATGAACGGCTCTTAATACACTTCAAAGTTCAAATTAAAAAATACAGTAACCTAAAGTAATTATTTAGCGACAAAAATTAAATAAATGACTTAAAAAACAATATAAAGGTGATTAACACTTAACCTCTAAGCAGAGGCAGGGGACAATAATCACATGGGTCCATTAGCTCATCTCTTCTGGAACTTCATTACATTTTTTTAGTTGTATAAACTATTAAAAAATCAGTCCATAATCAGAGATCAAATGACGACTACTTGGCGCATTTAGTGTTAGGTGAAATCCATATAAATAGTCTAATAACTAAATTTATTTATTTAGATATGTAAATCATTAAATTAAGAGAAATATTTCAAAATACTACAACAAAAACTTCATTTTCTAAAAATATCACACTTTTTTAGAAAATCTTCTTAAATATTTAGGAAAGCAATCTAAATATTTAGAAATGCTTTATACATATTTTGTGGTTAGAAAGAACAAATACAAAAGTATTATTTAAGAATTTCCTTTAATTTAATTCTCCACCATGTATTGAGGAATTGATTTTTTTTGTTAGAAAGATGTATTGAGGATTCTTTCTTTGCCAAGAATTGTATTGCTATTATTTTATTAATTTCAAATTTAAGTGTGTTTGCTTTTACGAATGACGTCCCGGTTTACGTATCAAGTATTAACTATGAAAATATATATAGTTTATTTTCGAAAAGATAACGAGGCAATGAAATGCAAAGTTAGGTTGGAAGGGGCCATCAAAAATAGGTAGGCTTATTAGGTTTATTTTGTTTTCGAATGGGTTTTTTTATTGTTATTATTTATCAAAGTACAACCAGCATATCCACTTTTCATAATCGTTTGTAATTAAAATCTATACGTACTTATCAAGTTAGTATATATTTTATATAAACAAAGTTAGTATATACTATATACTAACCATGAATATGTATAAATGTAATTTTACTGTTTACTTTAATATTTGGATTGACCGAAGATTAAAAAAATATGTGTACCTTTTAAGCGACTCTAAACCGTGTATCGAAGAACACATACCAAATTCCATGGAGAGTCATATAAGGTTTCTTTATACAAAATCAATCCAATGTCATATAATCAATATGAAATATAAAAAAATGTATAAAAATGGGCTGCTTAATGAGTCACAATACAACTTTGAGAAAGAATATGGAATAGTGGAAAGATGAGGAGAAAAGGAACTGTGAAATGAATTAGAAAACAAAGTGACTGCATGCAACCACAGCCCATAGGTCAGACCTTAAATTGGACCATTCCACTTTTTTTTTGTTCTAAATTAGTTTAAAATTAGTAAGAAAGAAATGTCAAATAGAATTTAATCTCACTTTAATGTGAGGTATTAGTATAGAAATATCTCAATGATGTAATTGATGAGGAATATTCCCAAACAACGATTGTTTTATATTCATTGAACCTCTTTATAAAAAGCTTAAACATGTAATGGACAAATATCAAATGAGGCCACTTTAACTTATGATTATTGAATTTGATTATATTATAAATGACTTATAAGTCAGCATTTTCGGCAAATTAATAATTATTTTCGAAAGCTGTTTCTATCTTTTCCTGTCTTGAACCAAAATGAATGACGATATATCAGCCTATTTATGATTTAAGCAATGGTAGACATTTATGTGTGTTTAAGAAATAACGAGCTTCTAAACTATTTACACTAGTAAATTTTATGGAAGATCAAGATATAAAAATGCAAAAACTGAATAATTAATTTGAAAAAGCAATGCTTATTGCATGTTTTCTTAAAAACTAATCGTATTTTAATATTAGTAGTGTGACTTAGTAGATTAAAAGTTTAAAATCGACGTCGGTTTTATTTTCCTCTTACTAAAATATTTGAATAGTTATATGATCAACTACTACTTCACCACTAAGCAAAGCCTCCTTCAAAGAAGCAAAATAGCTTTATTGTACTTCTGTTGAAGAAGATTTTGTAAAAGATTTACAGGTCATGTGCTTCTGTTAAAAGTGATTTGATTCTCTGCATCTTTAAAAAGTAAATAAAATCACACGGTTGTCGTCAAATGATTTTTATTACCTGTTGGCAGAAGAAAATGATTTTGTTATGTTACTTGAAAGTTGAGAGATCGAATTTTTAATAATCACAATTGACTATCTAAAATTATATTCGACAACTATATTTCAAACTCAAGGAGTTTATTAGATTCGACATTTTAACTGATTTACAAGTCTCAGTGAATTTTTTTTGTTAATCTCTGATTTCAAAAATTCTAGTTTAAAATATTAAGTCATTCACACTTGAAATTTAATTAGATAAATATGGGCACTACATTGCAATTTTATTTATATTTACTAATTTCATATTAATGTAACTTTAAATATTTTATTAAATATAGTTATAATGTATTTAATTTATCATGAAACATTATTATGGACGATTTAATACATTAGTTTTTATACATTTAAAAAGTTTTTTTTTTTGTAGTATCAAAACTCTTTTTGACATGAGTACCAAGAATTTAACCACCTCATCTCACATTCATGTTTGGATAAATATCCATTGTTTTACCAAAAAAAACTTTGCTAAACCAAAGCGCCTTAACTATCATGTTTTCAAACTAAAAACGGCATGTGATCAAGAAACCACTTCGAAATTATACCCAAAGAAGCATTTCTAACCGAAAATTTATCTCCAATATGTTCTACTTTGTTGCCCCTTGATAATTGAGAAACTTTGAAGTCATCTCATCGGAGATTCCCATCTTTCATACTCTATAACACTATTGCTTTTGATAGCAAGAACATGCAATGGCAAGAAAAATCTCTTATTCGAAGAAAGGAAACCATATCATACCCTCAAGAGTCTCTACCCCAGTTAAGAATTTCGAGCTCTCGAGCTAGACATACATATCTTACCTAGTCAAAGAGAATGCTCTCATCTGTATCGGCATGCTAACAAATCTAAAGTTCCAACGTCTCTGGTCCATGATCCCCTTCCTCTCAAAACACTGAAATTTTAGAGAGAAAAATTATAGGCTCAAACCTTGGACATCAGTGTTTCCAGTTTTGCTTCGACTTTGAAGAATATATGCAAAAAGTACTCGATAATATGCCATACCATTCTTCTCATTGGATAATTATCATCCAAAACTGGGAACCTACAATCTCAAACATGTTTCCCTCCAAAATTTTCTTCAAGATACGTTTTAAGCGTATTTCTCTCCACTACTAGAAGTAATCAAGTAACACATAAGTGAGTTGTGGAGAGCATCCACCTAAAAACTGTATATGTCTTTGGATTCTTCAATTAATCACACTATGTAGATAAACTTCTCTAAAAGAGTCCATATATTATTCTACATAACCTTGGTACTATTTTGCATATCTTCTTCAAGATTTCTCATGACAGTTGCAATAAACAACACTCCCGAAAAATACTTAATGATACTCTCAATTTCTTTCATACGCAACACCTCAAAATCTTTTCTCAAGCGTTGAAGTTGTTATCATTTCACACGCTTGTTTCCACGGTTCTTAATTAGTTTTCATAAAGTCTCATAATTGCTTGGATGTAATTTTCTAGATTATAGTTTTTAAGATAGATTTGTCAATTGCCTGAAACAAATAGTTCTCGACGTTTAGATCTTTCAATTTATTGTCCGTTAATTTTAATTTTGTGGTATTTTGGAAAAACTAAAAATTAAATAGTATATTTGGGACATAGTGATATTTGATAGAATAAAGTTTAAAAGTGATAGTTTTGACATTTACCCCTTTAAATACTAAATAGATTAACTAGATTGTATGATCTAACGCAACCTAAGCATGGAGATTGGGCTTGGAGCGTTCCAACATTTTTTATTTATGTATTGGGTGACCAAAATGAGTTTCATGGCAAACAATGATTTCGATGTTCTAACCATGTGGGCTAAGCGACTCTCTTTACATCTTATATCTTCTTCTTTTTTGCTTTGATATAATTTTCTTAGCTAACAGGCCAAAAATTTGAGTTTTGTTTGGGGCCTCTAAAGTTCAAAGCCCCATTATCCTCTTTATCTTATTAAACCATTTTTTTCCTCCTGAAACAAAGATTATGTATAATAGTAAAGACAGTTTATTAAAAAAATAGAGATGAAATAAATTGATCCATATAACTTAGTCCATATAGAAGTGAAATATGTATAGTGTTTTTACAAATTGTTGTACTAAAAATCTTAAACGTGAGCCCATAAAATTAAATAATTTAAATAGGGGTCTAAGGTAATTGCCTTTTTTTTAGCACCATTGACACACATTTACCATGTTTAGAAAAATGTGATAAACGGTAAATTATTCGTCCAATTCAAAATCCGACCGTTGATTCAAAAATCAGTACTGCCATGAAAATCTACACAAAATAAGAGCTCGATCAGACCACTTATGACCCTCCTAATGGACCATTGAAGTTCTGCATCAAAACAATTTATGGACCAATTTACAATGCAATTTACGGTTTGTACATAACTCCAATTTGTAATTCGTCATTACTAGTAGCTTCCATGAAGCAAGCTCTTTACACAAAGACCTTAAAAGAGATCTAGATCTCTCTGATTCAATGGGAAATGGTCACGGAAAACCCATGCTCGTGAAATTCTGAATTTTTGATAAAGTAAACTGCTGATATTTGCGTAACAAGCATACCTCACCGCATGCAAAATATAACTCCGAAAATGATGGTTAAAACTTCCTCGGCTTCCCTGACATGTACGCTATCAGAATCAACCAACAATATAAATATCCGTTCTCTGAAATGACCGGAATCGTCCTCCAGAAACGGCTACTGACAACGAGAATAGATCCAATATTACTTGGAAATCTTCTTCTCCTCCTGTCTCACGAGACTCGATCCATTTGATTTAGTTTCAAATTTTTTTTTTTAATATCTATAAACGCTTTTACATATTTTCACGTAGAAGACAATTTTTCTACATTTGATGTTTCTCTTATATCTATACTAGGTATGTCCACGCGCGTGGATTTAAAACTTAACATGGTATAATATACAATTATCTATATTACAGAAATTTGATGTTTATTGTACATAATTATCTAAGTTCAGACACTAAATATATGTAGCAAATTATTGGATATATACAATGTTATTTGTATGAAACAAATTAAGATGGAACATTGTTGAAATATATTATGACAAAGTATCTATTAAAAAATATGGAACATTGTTCCTCTATATATATATATATAAACTATAATATAGCTAATTAAGTGATGTTAAAGATTTACGCTCACAATTTATAATTTTAATGAAGTTAAGATTAAAAACTAAACAATAATTTTCAACTATTTTATGTGAATTGTTTTAAAATATATAAAAATCTATCATATTATTACAATATTGATATATTAAACATGATAAAAAAAAAATTATATAGTAATATTTTGGCACATATCGTAAATAGAAACATATTAGAACATTTTATAAAATTTTTTTAATTATTTTGTTATAGAATACCAAGAAAAATTTAACTAATTTGTGAAGAGATATTGTAAAAAAAAAGAATATCTATTAAAATAGGATTAAAATATGGCTTTACATATTTTCAATTAACTCATGAAGATAATTTGATATTATATGTTTACTTTAAACTAAAATTGATATCACATTTTTCTTTTAAAAAATCAATACAAAAATTCTAAATTGTGGGTAAATGTCATAATTAAATAAAAATTAGGTTCTAAATATGAAAATAGACATTAATTGTCCACCAAAAGTGACACATGACAACTTGTCAAAACTTTAACTTAATAGAACCTTCAAATATTATATAAAGATTTATTCCATTCTAGTGAACTGACATATTGTATGAATTATAAAAATAAAGGATTTGGTCTGAAAATATGAAGTAAACTCATGAGCTCAAAGATACCAAAGAAGAACAAGCCTTTAACTTACTTGGCAACAAACAGTCTCGAGCAATTCACATTTACAAAGTGGAAAAGAGATATTCAAACTCTGTTACTACTACTCACTCTCTCACTCACTGCAACTAAATAAACACGCGAGATCAAAGCACCACCGCGCTTACTTTCATCGATTTGTTTCCCACTCGCTATAGAACATAACATCAAAGCTGCATTTTAGAACATAAAAACTTTAAAGGCTTACTCGTGTCGTGAACGACTAGGTATTTGCGGTTTCAGCTTCAGGGTGGTAATAAAGCATTTCATCCCACATCATCTCTCTGATCATTAGTTCCTCCATGTTCTCATCTATGTCCAAAGAGATTGGGACATGTGCAGGCGGATTGGAGCCAGGATCAAACAGCCCTGCCATGTACGGGTGCAAGAGTGCATCGGTTACAGAGATTCTCTTGGTTGGATCGAACACGAGCATTCTCTGTAACAAATCTATAGCTAGAGGATTGGCTTGCGGGTAGAGATTGGAGAGATGAGTTCCTCTTGAGAAAGGAAGAGACTTTATAAATCTTTGCGCTTTCGGGTTGTCTATAAACCGAATATCCGATTCTTGTTGACTACCAACCACATTGATGATTAGCTTAAGCTGATTGAGACATTCTGTTCCCGGGAAAATCGGTTTTCTACCAAGAATCTCTGCGAATATGCATCCGACTGACCAAACATCAATGGAGGTTCCGTAGTTATCACAACATAGAAGAAGCTCAGGTGCTCTGTACCAACGAGTAACCACATACTCGGTCATGAACTGTTCATTACCTCTGCTCGTTCTCGCCAACCCGAAATCACAAATCTTGAGATCGCAGTTAGCGTTAACTAAGAGGTTCCCTGGTTTCAAATCCCGGTGAAGGATATTCGCCGAGTGAAGATACTTCAATCCTCTAAGCAACTAACCAATACAACAAAACACACAAGTCAAGTCAATATAACTAACCGATAAAAACTCGAAAAACATAGACTAGACTTCACCAAGTAGAGTAATAACATTTACCTGAAACAAAAAGTATTTGCAGTGATCATCAGAAAGAGACTGAGAGGATTTAATAATCTGATGAAGATCAGTATCCATTAACTCATAAACCAAATAAACATCTTTAAAACTAGATTTATTCGAAGGCAACATAACATCTTTAAGCGCGATAACATTATCATGCCTAACATGTCTAAGAAGTTTGAGTTCTCTCAAAGTTCTCAAAGCATCAACACGATTCTCAAACACATTATGAATCTTTTTAATAGCAACTCTCTCATTAGTTTCTCGGTTAATCGAAGAACAAACCACACCATAAGCTCCTCTTCCAATAGGTTTAATAGGAACATACTTAGTATCGATTTCGAATAATGTTTGCCACATAGAGTAGTAATGTTTCCCTTGTTGTTTAACACCATTTGGTGGCTCAACTAACATAGCCATCTTCTTCTCTTCTCTTCTACTACTAAATCAACACAACACAAACACATCAAATAAAAACACAAAATTGGAGAAATCTTTAAAAAGGGTTTATAGAATTGAGCTTTTTTCTTCTTTACGTTATTCCTAATTGCTAAAAAGTGAAAGATTTCTCCTTTTTTCTTTACTTAGCTATCAATCTTACTACTCCCAAAAAAAAAGTTAACTTTCGGTGTAATCATAAACTAAACTCTTTAAATTAAACTAAATCTTGGAAGAAAAAAACAGAGATATTGAAACATACCGAAATTGCAATTACAGAAGTTGAAATCTTTGTTGTTGTTGTTGTGTGATTAATGAAAGAAGAGAAGGGTATGATTGGATCTGAATTGTTGTTTAGGGTTCTTCATAGTTATGATTATCAAGAAGAAGATATTTAAGAGAGAGAGATTTAGGAAGAAGGAGAATGTTAGGGAAGAGGAAGAAGCAAAATACGTTGGTTTGATGAAGAAAGCTTTTTCTTTTTACGGAAAAACATAAATAAAATCTGTTTATTACGAAAACGACATTTTTTTTTTGTAAGATATTTTGTTTCTCTTCTTTTTAATTAATTAATGAAAACTTCAGTTACAAACTATCTTATAAATTAATAAAATAAAACAAATATGAAAAGTTACATGGATTCTCTATATTATTATCAGAGTATTTACATTTAATTTATTATTACAATTAAAGTTAAGAATTACTTCCTCCGTTGCAAATTATTTGTCATTCTATGTGTTTTCACACGAATTAAGAAAATAATTAAATTTTCTATTTTACTCCTAATTAATATATTATTTTGTTTGATAGAAGTAATTATTAAGCTGAAAATTAAGGATAAAAGATGGAAAAATAATAATAAATTTGCATTGGAAATACAAAACGAATAATAATATGAAACAAAAAATAAATAGTAAAATGACAATTAATATGCAACCAGTATGTTTGTTTATCAAAGAAAATAATGTGTAAGAATTATGCAATGAATAATTATATTTTTTTTCTTAATAAATTATATACGTACACGGATACACAAAATTGAAGAAGAATTAGATGGATAAAAAAGTAAGTAACCGGCTAAGCACGTGGGTACAGTGAAATGTGACACGTGTCTAACGTAGATTGGTGTGATGACCTTTTGGTCCGAAGATTCCACTGAAAGAAGACGGTGTAGTTAAACCTAACTCAAAAGTACAACTACTCTTTGGTCAAAAGGAAAGTTTTATAAAAATGGAAAAAATTGTGGCTGCTGGGATTCGAGCCCAGGTCTCCACGGCCACAACGTGGAATTCTTACCACTAAACTACAGCCACTTTTGTTGTTTGATATTATGCATAAAAATATATATACGAGAAAGACTGTATAAAACTTGCTGTATACTTACAAGTCGGAAACAAAATTCATTCTTGTAGAATTAAAGTTTGATTTTTAAGTTTTTATTGTTATGATATTGTTCTCGCTCGCACTGAGTGCATTTTAAGATTACATACTATTAACCAAATTCATTCTTGTAAAATTATCAATCTGAAAGTTTTCTAAGAAAAGACAAAGAGAGTAAGTCAATTAGTTTGAGTTTGTTGGATCATTAGTGGCAGTAGATGTGATGATCTGAGAAATTATGTTCTTTCTTACAAAACTTTCAGATTGATAATGGATTCATATCAGAAAAAATGCTTGGAAATTGTCTTAAATAAATAAAAAAGTTTTTTAAACTTTAATGCTTAAGAAGTAGCTTTAAATTTTCCAACACAACTAATTTATTGTACTAAGATCTCTCGTATTTGATAGTATTATTATTACTTATTAGTACATTCTATTTCTTCCCCCTCCAAATTCGTTTACCTCCTAGATTCTTCTTCGTCTTACCACTCTGATTTTCACCATAATAATTTGTCTTAGTCACTAATTCTTTACGAACAGAAAACTTTTCACTGTCTTTGTCCTTGCATCTCTCAAGCTTCCTCTTCTCGACGAAGCTAATCACTCCGCGAAGAACAATTTCAGTATCATCGTCTTGCATCAACTCTTCAGCCAACTCGGCAGGAGTAACTTCCGTAGAATCAATCAACCTCTCGATTTCTTCGCAAAGAGGATGGTTTAAACCATCTAAACCAAGGTAATTAGAAACCAATGTCCTAAATCCCAACCCTGTACAGTACGACATGTTGATATGCACATCCATTCTTCCAGGACGTAGCAATGCAGGATCAAGCCGTTCTTTATGATTCGTCGTGAACACGATAATTCTCTCGTCTCCGAAACTTGACCATAATCCATCAATGAAATTCAATATCCCTGATAATGTCACCTGCACAACAAATACACAAGTAAGTAAATACCAATTTCTCTCAAATAAATAAATAAAACACAAAGATCTCACCTTTCCCTTAACCTTTTCCTCGTCATCGTCGTCACTCTCAGCTTCTCTATCTCTCACCTTAGCATTGCAATCGATATCTTCGATAACCAAAATAGAACGATTTTTGGTAGATAACAAAACGCTCTTCAAATCACCATTATCGTCGATACTACTAAGGTCAAGATCAAACACATCAAACTTCAAGTAATTCGCCATAGCAGCGATCAAACTTGATTTACCGGTTCCTGGAGGTCCATACAACAAGTAACCACGTTTCCAAGCTTTACCAACTCTCTTGTAAAACTCTTTTCTCTTGAGAAACCTTTCTAAGTCATCGATTATCTTCTTCTTCGCATTCGGATCCATGGCTAATGTATCGAACGTCGAAGGATGTTCAAGATTTATACATCCCCATTCTCCACCTCCACATCCATCGTCGTCATCACTAGAATACACATCTCTACTATAAAGCTTCACAACTCTCAAATTCCTCTTAATCTCTTCAGATTCAGCTACAACAAATCTCAAATAAGAACCCATGATTTTGTCTTTAACCTTCTTATCGAAAGTGAGTTCGTAGTGTCGTTTCACTTTATCTCCTTTCTCATGCTCAGATTGAGAGTAACTCCATTTAACATCTGAACCTTGGAAGCAATCAGAGATTTCTTCACCTTTCTCTATGGAGATCGTGAAGTGCGTCTGCTTCGGTGTTTTCCCGACGCGTAATCGCTCTGTTTCCGGTCCGATTTTGTTACGTAGGTACATCTCCGCCGCGTCGTAGACTTGATTCCGGTTAAATCCGAAGTTCTCGTCGATAATCACGGTGAGATTATTCGATTTCGGAGTGAAATACCGATTGAATAAGTCGGTTAAGTAAGATCGGAGCTGAGCTGGTACGAAATCGTGGAACATCGATTTAAAGAGCATCAAGAATCCGGTTAGAGCTGCGTAAGCTGAGAACAGTGACGAAGCTGAGAAAGAGAAATCAGACGACGAGGGAAACATCTTTATGTGAGTTTTTTCCCGGTGACCTAAATGTTCAAGAAAAGGGTTTTTAGAGACGATTGATGAAGAATGAGTAAGGTTTTTTTTTCTTTTTATAGACGCACATGGAACATACTTTTCATGATATTTTTATTAGGTTAAAAAAAAAGGAAGGTTGTAGAGGAAGGAAGCTTGCGTTGCAAGGCGATGGTCCGTGTACACGTCAGACGTCGACAATGATAGCGACACTTGTTTAATCAACTTGCTCTTGCGATTTGATTTGGTCCGTCGATGAAGAACCTAAAGTCAAAAAACGGAATTGGTAAAGTTATTGTATGTATGTGTATTTGTTGATTGAGTAATTAATTGTACACGGAACCAACACATTATAGGGTAATTAGGTGGATGATTGGGGTAATGTCAATATCTTTCTTAAAAAAATAACATTATACCACAATCCACTGAATTTATCTCTTTTAGACAACCGTTTTTTTTCTTCTTTTTTATTATCTCTATCTCGATCTCTCCCATCTTTATCTCTATCTCTATTTCTCTATTTTCTCTCTAAGAGTAAAACAAGAAAAAGAAAATTGGTGGCAGGTGACAGTTAGTGGAAATAACAACGGATTCTAGCGACGCGTGACAATTAATGAAAGATCGGTGGTGTGTGGCGGCTAACCGAAACAGCGGCGGTTCTTGGTGGTGTGTGGCGGTGAATAGAAACAGCAAATCAATTTATTATTACGGCTAGTGGAAATAACAACGGATCCCGGTGATTCGTAACAGACCAGTAGAAGCATCAACAAATTTGGGAAAGCACTAAAGCATTAGTGGAAACGCGCCGACAACGGATTTGGTGATACGTGGCAGTTAGTGAAGCAGCGACATATCATGGGGAAGCGATGGATCTGGTGGAAGCAATAACATATGCGGTAATACGGCCACCGGAGTTGTTGACCCAAAATCTCTTCTTTTTTTTTCTTTTTCTCTGAGGCAGATGATCTTACTTGTTATTCAAGTTTGGTTTTTGAGCTTATCTTTTTGGCCAACTTATATGCGTTTTCTTTTTTTCTTTTCTTTCTTAACCCGACGATATTGTCAACTTCTTCTTGTTTGTTTAATATAGCAATTCGTTTTTTCTTCTTCTTCTTTTTCTTTATTACTTTGTTTTTTATTCGTTGCTATAGATCATAATCTTCAATCATGAATGAATAGTTACATAGTTGACTATGATCGAGATCCAAAGTTAATAACCATATTTTCGATAGTTGACTATATATGTTATTATTTCACTAAAATAAATAATTATGTACGTATTTCATTATAGTATATTAATAGGTAATTATGTTTTTTTATTATAGTTAGCTATATTATTTGTTTGGGGAAATTGCAAAACTGCCACGTTTGAAATACCACTGTGCAAAAATGTCATGCTGAAAACACGCTTCACAATAATGCCACGAATTTTGTCTTTTCGGACGAAATTACCCATGACAAAAACAAAGAGGTTTCCAAAAATATTCATTTTCTGATTACTTTACTTATCTCATTTTCATTTTTTTTCTTATTACTTTACATTTTTATCTTAGTTTAGACTTTAGAATAAATAAAAAATCGTTTAGATGCAGTATCACATTTATTTTTTCTGAAACTGAAAATACGATATAAATTAAGGTAGATTCATATATACAAACTCTTTCATTTGAAGAATATGATGAGCTATAGGGAATTTAAATTTTTTTAATCTTGATAATGCATGTTAGTACCAGTTTTTCTTGATCAACTATGAAAGATCACTAGTTCATCCTTCCTATTTAAGACTAATAACTCTAACAAGAACATATGGATATATCTTGTTAGAATGGAGATTATTTGCAATTGGTTTACGTATACATAATATAGTCGATATTTAGAAATTTTGGGGTTGGTAATCATTTTTATGGTTAACAAAAACATGCATCGAACATGGCAAATACTTTTTCATCACATTTTTACAACTTCTCCTCCTTCGTCGAGACCTGCTCACGTCTCCGACACTAGTGGATTAAATTGGGTAAAGTCTCCGGAGATGAGAACGGTGATTGGAGTATCACGCTGACATGAATCTAGTTCGGAGCTTTCCTGCATGGTGCCGGAGATGGCCGACATCGTTTTTAATTTTCACGATTTGGCTTTGATTTACGTAAGTAACGTAACTCCGACTTCAACCTCTGCCGCGCGCATGTAAGAGTTGTTGTCACTAAAACACTCGAGATAAACTCCGATTTAAACCGCCGTCGCGGATGTAAGAGTTTTGTCCATAAAGTCGTCCGGTGAAACAATTGGATCAAATATATTTTTGTCCTAAATATAAATCTACCATATATCGTAGCCATCTCCTCTATATAGTTATGAGACTATTGTTGTTGTTGTTGTTGTTGGTTTTTGCCTTGATTTTCCAGAACTAATAGTTTTTAATTTTACAAGACGATTCTTAAAGTTGAATAAAACTTTTGTGTATATTTTAAAACTAAGACTTATTTCGTTTGAAAATATATTATATTTTGGAAAAGTCATTTAATTTTTAAAATTTTGCAACTTTGTATCTTATCATGTATTCCGCCATGTTCTTTAATTTAACAAGTTTTTACATGCACAGAAAGAAAAAAAATTGGTTTTTCAAAAAAAAAAAAAAAAAAACAGAAAGAAAAAAAATTGGTTTTTCAAAAGAAAAAGAAAAAGAAAAAAATTGGTTTTTCAAAAGTCAAAAGTCAAAAGTCAAAACCGTTTTGTTGTTCTAGAAGTTTTGCTCTAGTAAAAAAAAAAATTAATAACGGAGTCATCGGGTACATATATATGATGAATAATTTTTGGGTTTTCTAGGGGTGAACTAACTTCATTCACCCCCTCTTAAATTGGCCAATCAAAATTTAGTATGTATAATTAAAAATTTAAACAATTAATATTATTTAATATATTAATATATTAGTTATTTTTAGTGTAAATTTAGTGATATATTTGGTTAAAAACTAGTCTATGACTCCCAGGGAAAATGGTTATTTAATTCCTCAAGTATTTCAATTTGGGTGATTTATTCCCCAACTATGCAACTTGCAATTTAATTCCCAAAGATTTCGTTGACTTTGCCAATTAAGGCTTAAAAAAGTCAGCCGTTAACCTCACGTTTAACGCCGTTTAAAGCTTTAATGAAACACGGGAAAACCCAATTATAACATAACCAAAGTCTGATTTTTTCCCCAAATTAAAACTCCATGAACCCTAATTTCTTAAATTTCTCTATCTCTCTCATCTCTATCATCGATCCTCTTCTTCCATAGGTTCAAAAACAAATCGATTCAGCAATGAAAACACGAGGAGGAAAGGCTCCTCGAGGAGGAACAAGAACTTTAGGTATACGATCTGGAGGAGTAAAAACTCGTGGAGGAAAAGCTCCTCGTGGAGGAACCGTATCGAATGATTCTGGAGCAGAGACTCGACGAAGAACAACAACTGTAGAGACTAATTCTGGAGGAGTGAAGACTCGACGAGGAACGATTGGAAGAGGAACAACACAAGGGCCACCGAGTCGAGGTCATAGAGGAAGAACGATTCGAGGATCACTGAGTCGTGGAAGAGGTAATCGAAGACACGATGATGAGGTTGAAGACATCACAGACATTGCGATGGTAAGTAGGGTTGATGATACAGTTGAACCTAGAGCTTTGGAATCTAGCTTGGTTAATCCAATTAGTTTGGTTGAGACTATTGTAGAGGAAGAGAGAAAGAATGATGATGGTGATGAGGCTATTGTAGAGGAAAAGGCAGTGAATGATAATGGTTATGAAGAGATTATGGATACAGATGATGATAGTGTTGAAGGACATGACTGTGAGGTGATTGTTGAAGACGCTGCTGGATACAAAGAGACTGAGCCAGAGCTCGCTCAAGATACAGAGGAAGAGGAGAATGCACAGATGATTGAGGTCGAACTCTGTGAAAATCTAGAGGACCAATTCGGTTCACCTGCTAGAGAAGATCCAGTTGATAGTGATGATGACAGTGGAGATGACATATGGAATGATGATATCATTCCTGATCCATTAGGTAACTCTGACGATGAAGTAGACGGTAGACCTACTCCAGTAGTAAGTGCTGATGAGCTTTTAGGATTGGGAAAAATGTTCAACAGTGCAGATGATTTCAAGAATGCACTGCTAAGGTATTCTCTGAAGACTTCTTACGATATCAAGATGTATAAGTCTTCAACTGACAGACTTGGTGCACGATGCACAAAGAGAAAAGAAGAAAATTGTCCATGGAAAGTTTATTGTTCGTTTGAGAAGCCTAGAAACAAGTTAATGGTGAAGACTTTTATCAATGAACATATCTGTGTCAGGTCTGGTTACACTAAGCTTCTGAAAGCCGGAACAATTGGTGATCTTTTTGAGGAAAGGCTTAGACGCAATACCAAAATCAAGGCACAAGAGATGGTAGATGAAATAAAAAGGGAATACAATATGATTGTGACTGTGGAGCAGTGTAGAGGAGCAAAGAGGAACCTTGCAAAGAAGAGGAAGAAAACTCATGAACAACAATTTGCTAGAATCTGGGATTATCAGGTAGAGGTGAATAAACGAAATCCAGGTACAACCTTGGAGATTGAAACGCTTGCTGGTCCTGTGGTTGGAAGCATGCAGAGATTCTACAGACTCTATGTTTGTTATGATGCATTGAAGTCGGCTTGGAAGCATAATTGCAGACCAATAATTGGGTTAGATGCTGCATTTATGAAGTGGGATATTAAAGGACAAATGCTAGCTGCAACTGGTAGGGATGGAGATAACAGAATATTTCCAATAGCTTGGGCATTAGTTGAGGTTGAAGATGGGCCTAATTGGACGTGGTTTGTGCAATTGCTGAGGAAGGATTTGGGTATTGATGATGGCGAAGAGACTACAATCATATCAGATAAGCAGAAGGGATTGCTCAATGTAGTAGCTGAATGTCTTCCGAAGGCAGAACATAGAATGTGTGCTAGACATATTCTAGAAAATTGGAAGAAGAATAACAAAGATATTGTTCTTGAGCGAATGTTTTGGAAGATAGCTCGAAGTTACACAAATGCAGCGTATGTTACTAACATGGACATAATGAAAGCATACAATCCAGGTGCCTATGAATCACTATTACGGACTCAGCCAACCACTTGGTCTCGAGCATTCTTCAAGTTAGGTTCTTGTTGCAATGACAATCTGAACAACTTGTCAGAGTCTTTCAATAGGAGTGTTAGGGAATCAAGGAGGAAACCAGTGTATGATTTCTTAGAAGATGTGAGAAGGACTGTCATGGAGAGGAATGCAAAGAGGACTATCTTGACTCTGAAGTGGAAGAAGAAGTTCACACCTAGAACAGATAAAGAGATAGAGTTGAATAGGCAAAAGGCTAAGGATTGCAAAAGGTGGATGACAACAGGTAATGTGCATGAGGTTGATTATAATGGTTGTGGTCACTCAGTTGATATGGATGCAAGAACTTGTGGTTGTGGCTATTGGCAGCTGAATGGCGTACCTTGTATGCATGCTATGCATGTCATCACTGCTTTAAAGTTGCCCCTTGAGCCCTATGTCTCTCCTCTCTACTTCACTTCATGGTGGCAGGGATTGTATGTAAAGGGAATTAGACCAGTGCAAGGGTTTGACTTATGGGACAAAACTGGTCGTCTACCTGTTTTACCTCCACCACCAAGGTTCAAAGATGGTAGGCCAAGTAACCATGATAGGAAAAAAGCTCCTCATGAGTCTTCCTCAAACCCAAACAAGTTAACACGACATGGTCGTGTTCCAACATGCTCCAACTGTAAGAAACCAGGGCACAACAAGACAAGGTGTTCTAATCTAGCTGCACCTCATGTACCAAAGAGACCAAGAGGACGTCCAAGGAAGAACCAGGTTCGAGTTTTTACTTTGACACTTGACACTAGTTGATTACTTTAATATGTTTGTGATCGGTTGTGTATGTCTCAGGAGGAATCATCATATGCTTCTCAGGGTACCCAATCACAAGCTGGATCTTCTCATGGTGGATCACAAACGGGGTTTGGCTTCTCCGTTTAAGACAAGGGTTATGTATTTTAGAGAAGGCTTGCTTTGTCTTTAAGGCTATGTAGTTTTGACACATTAGAAACATGTTGATGTTCTATTGTTGGATTGTTTTGTTTCTTTCTTTATCGGATTACGTTTTTGGATTTCTATGTCTCATCTTTCTTTGCTTTGTCTCTTTCGTTCTCATCTCATCTAACACACTGAAACTTCTCATCTCACAAACACAACATAAACACTACAATCTCATAAACTGATATGGTCTTACTTGTCTGACATTAGATAAACACTAAAACTAGTAAACAAAAACAAAGGCAAACAATTTTACCAATTTCTATTACCAAACACAGATACATTCCCATTACCACACACACTAGTGATCAAGTAAGATATTGGTGCCTTGCGATGCCAACATGAGGTAAGTTATCACAAAAGCTAACACACAAACAAAAATGAAAAGCACTAAGATCTTCATTTTCCATTGACGAAGCTCATTTTTGCACCCAAACACCTCTTATTTCAAATTATGGATTTCAATATTCAATTCATTGACTTCAATCATCCCATTCTCAATCTCGGATTCCCTTCTCTGAAACTTACTCAAGAGGTCTTTAACTTCTTCATACATCCCATCTTCTACCCACTTGAACAAATGCCCTTCCTGTAATCGCAAAATATAAGAAAAACCAGAACAAACAACAAAGAATGAGTTCAAGATTTGCCTACCGCTCTGGTACGAGAACAACGAAAGTAAGGACGACCCGGATTGAGCTTTGACTGTGAAGTACACACTGCAAGATCACTACCACACACACATCTCTTCGGAAATCCTCTTTCTCCACCGAACGACCCATGTATAGATGAATTGCCTCTTTCACTTGAATTGATTTCTTCCTATGCTCGAAATCATAACATAAATGATTATATCATTCAATTACAAGACATCAAGACACAGACAAAAGAATCACTTACAGATTTCATGTTCAAAGTCGTTGAATATAGTCGTTTTGTTTCTGGGCAATGGTTTTTGTTCTTCGTCATGTTGTTCATGATTCCTGAGCAATGTTGATTTCGAGAAGAGAATTGCAGAGAGAGATCCGAAGAGAAGAGAATTGGAGAGAGAGAAAGAGACAAATTAGGGTTCTTCAATTTCAATTTGGGGGAAAATAAAAGCTTTGCCGTATTATAATCTGTTTTTCCCGTGTTTCATTAAAGCTTTAAACGGTCATTAACGTCAAGTTAACGGCTGACTTTTTTAAGCCTTAATTGGCAAAGTCAACGAAATCTTTGGGAATTAAATTGCAAGTTGCATAGTTGGGGAATAAATCACCCAAACTGAAATACTTGGGGAATTAAATAACCATTTTCCCATGACTCCCATATATTATTGTTTCCACATCCAAATGCACCCATCAAGTCATATAATTTCATCATTTTTGTTATAGCATTGTAATAAAAATAAATATATATATCGAATTATATATTATGACTCCGACAAAAATTAATTCTAGATCTGTCACTGGCCACAACCACAAAAAATTTCGATCTTGTGCATGACATACTTCACGGATGCAGCCTGGAACTCGACTTCACTGTGAGCGGGACTAGGCTGGATTATAGGAAACAACGACCACAACATCACCATAGCACAAGGGAATCGCTTCATCACACCATTGAAAGCCCACTGATGGTAGAAGTTGATGTCTTGCTCCAAATCAAATCGATCCTTTCAAGGAATCAATCAACAATTGAGTATAGTCTCATATTCAAAAACCCTGAGTAATTTTATCAACAATCGAGGATATCATATCAAAATCTATGAGATTCTGCAAGATATAGTTAATTTCTCTATAGATCTCAAAATCGTTTCGTTTTTATTTATCTCGTTTTGAGAACGAGTCTGCAGACTCCATCGCTATGAAAACTTTATACTAGGGCATGGTTATAATTAGTTTAGCCCCTCTCTCGGTTAAATTTAATCAAAGTAAACTCTTATGGGAAAACGGTCAATTCATACACCAATTTTCGGCCAATATGAAATTCATACACGAACTGTCTAATATGTTGATTTATATATGAACTCGTATAATTTGGCCAAAACATACATTGACTAGTCAATTGTTCCTGACTCAGCTGCCATATCCCAATAATTGTCAAGTCAACTGCTACGTTGTTAATCTTTTAAACAAAAAAAATTTAAAGAAAAATTTCAAAAGTCTTTTTTCTTCTTTGAAGAAATAAATAAAAAGATTATAATTGAAAACCGTATTTTAATTTTCTAAGAAATAACTTATATACGAACAAAATAAAACAATTGCATTTAATTTTTTAGAAATGCTTTTAAAATTGAAAAGTTGGACTTCATTTCTTTGGTGTGAAATATTGTTTTTTGTTGTAGTAAAGAAGAGAAAGAGAGAATTGTGTTGTGTATTATTCCATGAGAAGTACATAGTATATATAGGGATACAATACTTGGAGAAGAACTAGGGTTTATGGATATTCTAGAACATGGGCTTCTAATGGACATCCACTAAATGGGTTTATAACACTCCCCCTTGAATGCCATTAGAGTAAAAATAATCCTAATACGCATAAGATGTTGCCTCATTAAAACCTTACTAGGAAAACCCAATTGGGACAAAACCATGGTTAAAGGAAAAAGAGTGCAACGCGTTTTTACTCCCCCTGATGAGTACATAACTTGAGATCTTCATGACGATGCAAACTTGTTTCTTGAAAGTAGTAGCTGGAAGTGTCTTGAAAAATAAGTCCGCCAAAGTTTCGCTTGAACAATCTCTAGAACATGCACATCCACGCACATCATTATATTTCTCCCCCTCGGAAACATCTTCTTCAAGAGATGAATTCCGATCATATATGCTATCTCTTTTGAATTATTATAAGAATAGCATTAATGAACAAACTCATATGATATCTCATATCATTGGACTTCTGGTCCATAACATCATTTCCTTATAGAAGATCATATTTTGATATATTTGGACTTTAAGCCAAAATCTCATATATGTACAAGTCTCTAAACATTTCTCTTGTACATAATATTCATGCTCTTCTAAAAGCTATGATATTTGACTTTCCCTTTTGTCAAACACATATTTCAATCATGAAATAAATCACAGAATTGCTCTAATCTCATTTTATGTATAGTACTTCGAGACCAAATATATATGAGCATTTTTCTGTAATATCCTTAAAGGATCTTTGAACATAACATCTTTTCGCTAGATGATTAATTTGGGATATCTGAAGATAATTTTATCTTTCCAAATCCTTTCTTCAGATTTTTCATTGTATATAGATCTCTTCAGGAGTTCTAATGATGTTCAAATCATCAACATACATTATACAAATCATTTAGCAAATCTCTTTAACAATGTATAAATTGTTAAAATCCAAAAATGAATTTGCTTCTAGCAATTAAATCCTTCTGGGACTTTCATGTAAATATCACTATCTAGTGATATTTTATCATATATTATCATCATCGTACTACTTATGATAAACTTTGCGGAGTTTCGATGATCTTCAAATTAAGGATCCATTCGATCCATAACATTTTGATATATACATGGGTACATTGATTAACTTTATGAAATTCACTTTCAGGTTATACCCCATGTAACATATTTGATTCGATCGAATACCTAAAGTTTTCGATAATAAACTTTTGAAATCATTAATCCTCCATGGATATATCCTTCTAGGATTTTCATATAAATTTCATTATCTAGTGGAACA